>CATQJL010000223.1:18369027-18706527 GCA_958299035.1 Cylicocyclus nassatus
AAGCAGTGGTATCAACGCAGAGTACTGCTTGCTTTACTAGTCAAAGTTACTAGGAGGTGTGCTATCGAATGGCGCAAGACTCAGGCTCCAGTCTATAAAATTCGCCGAGTTACGAGCCTACGAAAACACGTTCTCATAAATTTTGCTCAAAATGTAAAGATCGCAGATTTTGTCGAAATTCCACCGTGAGTGCTTGTATGACACTCGCATTGCGGATATTATGTTCGCTTCGCTCAATAACTCCACTGTATTGAATATGGTGCTTGCGTGTGCTTCAGCAATTGATATCAAAGCTGTTTTGTGGTTAGAGCTCAAATCACCAAATCTCACAATAAGATCCATTAAGAATGTGAAAAGATTTGATCAGCGTATTGTACAAGCAATCATGGTGGAATTTCGACGAAATTTGCGATTTTTACATTTTGAGCAAAATTCAAGAGAACGTGTTTTCATAGGCTCGTAACTCGGCGAATTTTATAGATTGGAGCCTGAGTCTTGCGCCATTCGATAGCACATCTCCTAGTAACTTTGACTAGTAAAGCAAGCAGGCAGGTTCTTTGGGTTGTTTCATACTGCCGCACTGACTGCAGCAGTCTGCAGCTGACTGCACTGACCGCTGCAGACTGCTGCAGACTGCAGCTGACCGCACTGACCGCAACGGCCGCACAGACGCTGCATGCTTTCGTAAAAGAGAAAACAATTGCGATTATGTCAAAACACCGTGATTTTCGCCTAGGAAGTACATAAGTTCCAACTTACTCTTTTCAATCAAATTTTGGCGATAGTTTTTCATTGGTATGCTTATATTTGTTCTGATTTTCCCTTTATTGCATATACCTGTTTTACTTTCGTTCATGCTGTCTTTTGGATCTAGGCATATATTGTTGTTGATTGTTTGGGCTACAACTATTTATCCTCTCCACCTTTACGGAAGAATACAGCGATCTGTGCGGCCCTTGCGGTCAGTGCGGTCAGCTGCAGTCACCTGCGGTCTGCTGCAGCCTGCTGCAGTCAGTGCGGCAGTCTGAAACAACCCTTTGACAGACACGTGAGAGGTGGAGGCGAAGTTACGAGCTTTCGTGATGCAGTTACAGTCACCTCACCGTATCTCTCCAAGAAGACCCTGTAATCCTAAAAGACCACGATTTTCGTAAAGAGCGTGTTCGAAAACCTCTATTAGCGAAGTTTCCTTACAATTTAAGAGCATGAACATTTTGACCAAAATCCATCGGGCAGCTTCAGAGCGTAAAACGAGAAAAAATGAAATTACTCGAACATCTTGGAAAACTTGCTTGTAAGGGTTATCCGACCTGCTGATTACGAAAATCACATCTGCTTAGCAAGAGAGCTTCATATTTTAGAGGTACGTTGAGAAAAATTTAGAACGACATGATTTTTCCAGAATTCACCAGCCTTTCTAACTCCTATGGAAAGATGCCTGTGACTACTTTTTAGTGCTACGTAATCTACAGGAAAAGTACTATCGAAAGGTCCTTGCTGGAGTCTACTAGGAGCAATGCGCGCTGCTTTACACCTTCACAAAAAGACGTCCACAGAAAGATTTGAGAATATTGAAATTGGAATATCAAGGATATGCTGTTTATCGAAAGATTTGCCTTGATGAACTGAGCATAAAGCTTTCTTCGGATTCAGAATATGTTCATTCCGAAGGAAGTTACGGCGAGTAGAATTTAGAAACGCGTGATTTTTCCAAAATTCACCAACGCTTCTGTCTCTTTTGGGAGACAATCTGCAGCTACTCTACGCACGATAACTTACAAGGACAGTACTATCGAACAGTGCTTACTGGAATCTTATATGTTACACAGACGCTTACACAGACCTCCACAGAAAAAATTCGAAAAAACTGGAAATGGAATATCGAGAGCATACTGTATATCAAAATATTTGCCTCGACGATCTGAACACAATGCTGCTTCTGGATTCGGAATTTATTCATTCCGAAGGATGTTAAGGCGTTGCGTACTCTGCGTGATTCGCATGGTTTCGCGGATCCTGAAATGTCGCGAACTTCCCGGATTATCGCGCACTTTGGTGGAAATCCCAGAATTCCGCGAAGTTCACGGAAATTTTGACATTCTGTCGCGGTATTGTGATCTTGAGCAGATCTTAGAACAAATTCAATCAGAGTGGCTCTCTACCATACTCCTATAGTATACTGTCTATGTGTCATCAGCGACAGATCAATGGTAATACTGTTATCAGCACACTGAATTCAACCAAAATAATAATCGATAATCTGAAAACTAATATTGTATTCGGAATCCCCATGCTCGATTACCATTGTGATTGTGCAAACTCCCAGCCCCGTAGCTCAAACTTTGCAAAAAAAAAATCGATAAAATCGATAAAAGTAATCGATAATCCCGAAAACTAATATTGTATTCGGAATCCCCATGCTCGATTACCCCCCTATGCAAACTCCCAGCCCCGTAGGTGAACTCTGCAAAAAATCGATAAAAATCGATAAAGTCGATATCGATCGATGACGAAAAGTAGCCTATGACACCCGCCGGTGCCCGAAGTGTATGTGTGCCAAGTTTGGTCCGGATCGGTTCAGGAATGGATTTTTCTATTCGGAACATACGTACAGACAAACAGACAAACAGACGTTCAGCTTCATATATAAGATGACGCGTCCCGTCGAGCTGAATCGAACGGTGTCCTCGGATTCAGAATTCGTCCATTCTGAAGCGAGATATGGCTAAATTGACGATCATTCCGGCGCACTGCGGCGGAGTGTGGCGCACTCTGCCGCACTCCGGCGCACTCTGCCACACTCCGGCGCACTGTGGCGAAGTGTGGCGGAGTGCGCCGCAGTCCGGCGACTTTTTTGACGAATTTTGAGCGGTATTGTAGTTAGCCTCCATATTTTATGGTGCATCGGCCAGACACGTAAGACCAATTAATCTCACCTCAGCGATTGCATAAAAATTAGCTATTCTAACCTTGGGACCTAGGGCCCAAAATTCGCTGCCTCGCGGTTAGCTGAAGCTACTCTCTACTGCACTTTGAGGCAAAATCTCCTCAATCTTCGCTCAAAAAGTATCGAGCAGCTCAAACGCAGCCATACTTTTCCATCATTTGCGATTTTAATCCCAAAACTCCAAAATCCTTCGAAAAGGCAGTTTCATTTCGAACAGTACTAGGAAATCCACTCAAAAAGCGTGAGTCTTACAGTAATTTTGAATTCCTTTGCAGTACAATGAGGAGCTGCAAAAAAAATCTCTCAAAAAATCTAATATTTTCTTTTCTCCTCACAGTTTAAAACAACAACATTTTTACAGTACTCGACCCTCACGGGGAATTTTATTTGAAGAGTCTGTACTTGGATATGAAAAGGATGTCCCGTCTTCGTGACACAGCGGAATACGTCGCGAAAGCCAAACACCGATGGGCCGGTCACATAATGAGAAGAACAGGCGACAGATGGACGCTAAGAACATCTGAGTGGATTCCTCGCGAAGCGAAACGTCCCCGAGGAAGACTTTAACGAGATGGGCAGACGTGTTCATGGAACGGATGAACCAGCTGAGAAATCAGCTGGATACGACTTTCGCCCTTGGAACTCGTGGACGCAGCCACCGACGACGGCCAAGAAGATCGTGAATGTCTGAAGCGAGGGACAGGGAAAAATGGCAACTTCTGTACTGGGGCCCGCACGTCACGTGAGGACGAGCCATCTAACAAGGGAACCATGTCGAGTCGAAGTGGCCTTTCCAGATGAGACCCATACTGCTTTGAAGAGCATTAATCGATGATTCCAAATCTGCTTTCCAAATCTGCCAAGCGCCTCTGAACGCCGAGTTGCTCGTTTTTCAGGTCAAAAAATTGAACGCAAAACTGAAGCAAAATCGCCCAAATTTGCTTAAATGCTCCACTGTCAAGTATCAGAGCTGTTTATGCATTGGATATATTTCATTCAAGATGCTAATAACATTGCTTTATCTGAGCCCTGGAAAGACTGTAACAATCAATTTTACCTGAATTCTGCATTCATTTTTCGTTCCGAAGAACAGTCATAACTCGCCGTCCAGAGGCGCTTGGCAGATTTGGAAGGCAGATTTTTAATCACCGTTCAATACCCTTCAAAGCAGTATGGGTCCCATCTGGAAGGGCCACTTCGACTCGACACGGTTTCCTTGTAAGTATCTAAGTAAGTAAGTAGGCACTTCAGTGGTTCTATGTTATTTCCGAAGTGTGCTTTAGTCGTTACGTTTCGACGTCGTCTTCTTCAACATGAAGTAAGTGACAGTTTTCATCTGAAAGACAAGATTGCCAAATATTATCCCCAAACATGAGTCCTAACTTCATTCGCCGCGCAACGTACTGGGACACACGCCAATAAAGAAACGCCTTTCATTCACCGCGGTGTTAGTGAGCAACTCAGTACAGCGGTAGCACAAAGGACGCGGACGACATTGAGAGCTGCTGTTTATGTTCGTGAATGTGCAGGCTGTAATTCACGTATATGCTACCTACTTCAGACCTCCGAAAAAGACGAGTGTGAGGTCAATAAATGGTAACCACCCTGCTAATGACAATCCCAAAATTTCCCTTCGCAGAGGACGCAACAGAAATTTTTTCACATAAAGGTGCGGAGCGTTAGCAACGCACCGTTTTTTTTTCGCGGACCCACAACTTCAAAATTTCAAAAGACCCGCCCCCGAAAAAATTATTTTTCATAAGGCTGATATAAATATTCAATAATTCAAAAGTTTACTTATTTACAAGGAAGAAAGTCACTTGCACAATCTTATGACCCATGCACAGGTTCAGAAAAGAGAGAACTTGGAACTCGTATTTCGGTGAAAGAACTTAAAAAAGGGCAACTCTCATTTGTCGGTTCCTGATGCTGATCTGTTTTAGAACATAGAGCATATGCGAAAACCAATGGACGTTGTAGAACACTAAATAGTATATGCAAAACAAGAGTTGGCGATAACCGAAGTAGTTAAAAATCAGCAGTTCAGCCTACTTCGCTTTCTACTTCACGAAGGAAATTGACATTCTGGCCAGGGCTCGGCACGAGGTGGCTAGATGAAAATGGAAAAAACACAAAGTCCCCCTTGACTTTTGGGAATTTTTGACCTTTGAATTTTTGAATTTTTGATTTCTTCTAAAAACCTGAAAAATTCCCGAAAATCCCCCAAAAAACGAAACGTCGTAAAAAAAAAAAGGTCGCCGTCGTCAATTTTCCGTATGTCTTCGCTCACAAAAACGAAACCCCCTTTGCTTTTCGTCCCAAAAACGATATCCAGCTTGCTTGTAAGCCACCTGTGCCGAGCCCTGATTCTGGCGACTATGGCGAGGGAATAGCAAGGTAAAGCTATTTCTTGGTTTCGTGATCGTCAAAACAACTACGTTTCGGAAGCGGTGATTATCAAGAAGAAGATAAACAAGGAAAGAATCTATTGTGAACGCGAAGTTTTGTTTCAGCAAAGTCGAAATGCGCCTTCAAGACGCTGGTTTTTGATGCGTTCTTCAAATTTTATACCCCTTCTTAATTTCTGTTCCTGGCGATGTTGTCAGCTTTGTTCTGCTAATGATTTTGAGAAGATGCCCCGAAATGTGGAAGAAATGGTTGCTTGACAGTTCTGATAAAAAGCCATGAGCAGAAACGCACTTATTAAATTTTTTTGACTCTCACCACAGTTGAAGAAGTATCTTCGACGTTATATTATATACTAGCTGGCTTACCCGGCTCCGCCGTATCCGGACCAAACTTGGCACACATACACTTCGGGCCCCGGCGGGTGTCACAGTCCACTTTTCGTTATCGATCGATGTCGATTTTACCGATTTTTATCGATTTTTTGCAGAGTTCACCTACAGGGCTAGGAGTTGGCACAGGGGGAAGTGAGCATGGGGACTCCGAATACAATATTAGTTTTCAGAATTATCGATTACTTTTATTGATTTTATCGATTTTTTGTAAATTTTGACATGCGAGGCTGGGATTTTGCACAGGGGGTAATCGAGCATGCTGATTACGAACACAATATCAGTTTTCAGGATCGTCCATTACTTTTATCGATTTTATCGATTTTTTTTTGTAAAGTTTGACCTGCGGGGCTGGGAGTTTGCACAGGGGGGTAATCGAGCATGCAGATTACGAATACAATATTAGTTTTCAAGATCGTCCATTACTTTTATCGATTTTATCGATTTTTGAAAATTTGAGCTAGGGGGCTGGGAGTTGGCACAGGGGTGTAATCGAGCATGCTGATCACCCCCCTTGGGGATGATCAGCATGCTCGATTACCCCCCTGTGCCAACTCCCAGCCCCGTAGCTCAAACTTTGCAAAAAAAATCGATAAAATCGATAAAAGTAATCGATAATCCTGAAAACCAATATTGTATTCGGAATCCCCATGCTCGATTACCCCCCTGTGCCAACTCCCAGCCCCGTAGCTCAAACTTTGCAAAAAAATCGATAAAATCGATAAAAGTAGTCGATAATCCTGAAAACCAATATTGTATTCGGAATCCCCATGCTCGATTACCCCCCTGTGCCAACTCCCAGCCCCGTAGGTGAACTCAGCAAAAAAATCGATAAAAATCGATAAAATCGATATCGATCGACGACGAAAAGTAGCCTATGACACCCGCCGGGGCCCGAAGTGTATGTGTGTCAAGTTTGGTCCGGATCGGTTCAGAAATGGAATTTTCTATTCGGAACATACGTACACACAGACAGACATACAGACATACATACATACAAACAGACATTCAGCTTTATATATAAGATAGGAACCGCGTGAAAAGAACTAGACTGCAGAAAAATCAAGAAATTTTAAAAACACGGATTTGGCCAGACTTCTCGTTTAAATTAAAAAAAAATCAATTTGTACAAATGCTTTCAAAACTTTGCTGCCTTCTTTATCCATGGGAGCAATGTAAGAGAAAGCTCAAAGAGGTTCACCCGCCTGAGCACGCATGGATTACTTCATTCGTTCAGTTGTCTTTCTCTTTCTTTTCGCTTGAGAGCGAAAACTCAAAGGTTCTTCACACCATGGCTGCAGAAAGACCGTCCATCCTTCCTAATTGTATTTACATCTATAAACCTATTGAGCGCAGGCCACAAATAATCTTGCAAATTTTCTTTTAGCAACACAGTTTGATTTTTCGAGGAACTGGCTCTTATCATTTCTAAACATTTATTTAATAGTAAAACAAACTCGCTAACACGTTCGTTTGACGCATCATTGTATGCATAAGTAAAATAAAATAAAAAAATAGAGTTTCGAGACGTTGTCAGCGTGAAAATAGAATTCAAGAGCTACAATATGTTGATATACGACTTGCTCATATTGGGTTCACACGAAAAGGGCATCAAAGCCGAATGTCCGTGCCCTCATATAGGGTAGTCGGGTAGCGTCTACCACGTGGAGGCGCAGGCAAGCAGAGGAGAAAGACCAGAGCCGACGAGGCATATGGCTCTGGTAATAGATTCCCGTGAGTTCTCAACGAAAACACATTATTATATTATATTATTTTACTATATATGGGGCTTATTAAATAAAGTGTCGCTTGCACCAGCATCTCCATTCTCGAGCTGTACTCTGCGTCCCTTCCGCGGAACATGTCCTAATCACCCCAAATCAATTAAGGCTCCGCCTTTCCCAGCCTCGCCCTGGGAAAGTCTCAGAGAGCATGTTCCGCAGAAGAGACACAGGGTCCAGCGCGAGAGGAGATGCTGGTGCAAACGACACTTCATTTGGTAAGCCCTGTCTATCATTCTGATCGTTGTGACACAATTATGAGAACTGGCAACGTCGCAGGCGTTAGAAATCACTCCTTAAAACCAGTGTCTCGGTATATCGTCACTTCTTCATCTTTTTGGAGCTTTCTCGCCATGAGGAATCTATATCTGGGCTTTTGAGCGCATGAAGATGGCAAAAACGAGCTTTGTTCAAAGCTTTCCAGGTCTGCATTCAATGAAGATAAGCCGGAAATCTTTCGCGCCCCCGCCCAATTACACGTATTCTCCACAGAGTGAGGAGCTGTAAAGCTCGAAAAAAGCTCATTTTCGCCATTTTCATGCCTGAAAAGTCCGATATAGATTCCTCATGACGAAAAGGCTCCGAAAAGGTAAAAAATTGCAAGGCGAAATTCTGTCGAGACACTGCCTCAAACTAGATCATCCAGCATTTTGCGCACGTCTCTGCATAAGATTCATGCACAGTTCCTCCTTTTCATTGAACGCCAATAGCTTTCGTGCACTTTTGAAACTCAATCTTGATCTAAAAAGAGCATTTTATGGAAAATTGTACAAAACTTCGTTTTGAGCATAAGAAAGGCTATGAAAACGCAATCTTTTGGTTTTGCTGGGATGTTTTCAAGATATTGATCGCGTATCCTGAATAGAACCGCTCAGCATTGTTGCTCACAAGTTGTTCCTGTTTATGTATCGCCACCCCCCCCCCCCTCCGCCCTTCCCATGATTTGTTGCCTGAACGTGGCGAGAGGTGCCCCTGGGTGTAGCAAGAAGATACAAATTCACGAATCAGTCCAACTAAAGCAGATCACTCCAGGTCATCATGTCAGGATTCGCTACCATCTGCCTGATAAAGCGAGCTGAAGTCGCCAGGAGGCAAAAAGGTGAGTGTCATCCAAGGAGCGACGACTGTTTGACGACAACAAATTCTCGAACTGTCAGTTCTTATCGTTTTCGAATATTTAGTGCTCATCGAATATTTGAATATTGGCTCCCACAACTTTGAATCAGTCACCCCAGTACCCTGCGTTCGTCTGCCACTTGAGACGTCGGATGGCAGTACCACCGGTGAAAGGCGAAGAAATCTCAGGTGCAAAAGCGAGACGCCCATTGATTCTTTCGGCAACGTACGGATTCGACAAACACGGATTTTCGATTGTGCACATACAATGCAAGAATCTTAGCTTCAGCCCACGGGCTCCTCGTTCTCCTAGACGCCGCAAACAGCATCAAACACGATGTGATTTGTGTGTTTTGCAGGAAACAAAGAACAGAAGCTCGACTACGCTCAGAAAAAGGATGGATTTCTTATCATACTGGAAGAAAAGGTCCCAACACGAAACATCGGGGGCCGTTTTTTCGTACACTAATTCTTTATCCACCTCGTCGACTCTTATGAAGTTTTGTCGACAGTAGATTAGCAGTCCTAAGACTTGCTGCTCCATATCAGAAGAAGACCAGCATCATCAACTGTTATTCGCCTACACATGCAGCAGATGAATGCAAACATGACAATTCTATGAAGAGTCGGAAAGCGCCATCCACAAGTAGAACTCGTTCTACAAGTTCATCGTTGGCGAATTCTATGCAAGGATAGAACAGTCACAACAGAATACAGAATTGGAAGATTTAGACTGGGAAGTCGGAAGACGAGATAGGAGACAGACAGGTCGGACTCATCGAAGCGTATTCTATGGGAATTTGATTTATCAGAAGAGGGAACATCACCGCTGGACACGGGTCACCACATGGAACCGCACATGCAGAGATCGATCATATACTTGTCAACAAAAACTGAAATTCGATCGATGTCGGAATGGTTCCGTTATTCTTTACAGGTTCGGACCACCGTTCATCGCAAAGATCTGCTTTAATCGAGAAATTGAAAGAAAATCTTGCCACCGAGCAAAGTCTAGAAGAGAAGCCATGTACCGCGAACGCATTCTCGAGGACGCCAATTCCAGATATGACTGAAAGAAATCAAGATCCAACAGAAGATCTAGAAAAGTTGATTGAAGGACTACACAGCTGTGCAGAGCTGCAGTTCTAACTGTGGAAAGAGGCATGGAACTTCTGACAAACAACACCAAAGAGCTTTTTCAGAAAGAAGAATCGTGCATGCAGATCTAATTGCATCGCATCTAGAGCAAGTAATGTGCAACGGCATTTGTAGTTGTACAAGAGGATTTAATGATATCGAGGAATGAATATATTGAAAACAGCACAGCACAGGAAAAATGTGTCGCAGGGAGTTTCGCGAGCACGAGATAACGATGCAAGTTCTACTGAATAAAGGTCGGAAGACTAATGAACCTCCGACGCAAAATAGAAGCGATAAGGGAATTTCTACAACGAACTCCTTAAGGACTTGCACAACGAACTTTTTCGACCCATGATACCGGTACCAGACCCTACATCATCCTCACGGGAAGGCGGTCACAGAGGATTCTTCCTTCATACGCTCAACCATAGAGTGCATGAAACCAGACACAGCTCCTGGTCCTAACGGAATCACCGCCAACTTACTGAAAGCAGGCGGAACAAGTTACACACTCTACAGGCAGCTCTATAACACGCTATCTGGGGAAGGAAAGAATACCCAACCAGTGGAGGACATCCCGCATTATTCTTCTTCACAAAAAAGGCGGAATAAAAGACCTTGAAGGCAGTGTCCAGGCTAAACCTAATCCCCTCCGATTAGTGTCGATCCTGAATGTAGGCCCCAGAAAAGGGGCATCTGCGTTAGTCCGGTCCTCTAACGTTGTGTCTGAATGGAGATAAGGGGCCTGGAAGTCCGTGGCTGGGCGGAGTCTGATATCAGACTCCGCCCAGCCAGGGACTGCCTCCCGACACGTATTGACATGGTAGTGAGCAGAAGCTGTACACTGCTGCAACTGCACCCATGGAGTTGCAGCTCCTCCCCGTTGGCATGCCGCGCCCTCAAGACAGGGTCCCCAGGAATCGGGTTTTTTGTAAGTTTTGGAGAGTTTGAATTTCGGAACTGTAATCAGAGCCACGGAAAGGCCCCAGAAAACATGGAGGGCCAAATTCTGGCTGGACGCTGCCTTTGAGAATTACCGCCGATCAGCTTGCTAAGTGGGCTTTACAAGCTGTTCACGAAGATCATCATTTCGCATATCTCAAAGATGTTATATGAAGCACAACCGACTAAGCAACATACTTAAATTCGGAATTATTTTGAATATTCAAATAGCGAATAATATTCGAAAATCGAAATTTTCGACGACTATGGAATATTATTCGAGAATGGACATTTTCGAATCGAATAATATCCGAATATCGAATATCATTCGTTATTCGAAATTCGAATATTATTCAGTTCTCGAATATTATTCGAAATTCGCATATTATTCGATTTTCGAATACCATTCGAATAGTTTATGTCAGTGAGACTGCTTATGAGAGACCAAGACATCTAACAACAGACATCTTTCTTGTGCTATAATTCACGATGAAGATACGGTTTAGTGGTGACGTGAAGAAATTTAAAACATAAAAGCGTACTCCTGTGACCGTTGTGGAAAGATTTTCCGGACCCTGAGAAAGACTAAACCTTCTTGAGAATTGTGGATTGATATACAGGGGTCCCAACAGTACATACCTTCGATAGTCTAGAGACAGGGCGTCAAAAGTGAAGGTTGTTTGAACATTCGAAGTCTAGAGACAGGGCGTCAAAAGTGAAGGCTGTTTGAACATTTGACGTCATAAATAGTGAAGGTTGGTTAAAGAGGATCAGAGAAGAGAATATGACGTAAAACAGATATAAAAAGCGAAAGAAACTGCTGAAAACCGGATAAAAACGCTGCAAAGAGGTCTGAAATATTTCATTTGGCGGCTTTTCGAAGTGCAAGTTTTCGCTTCGGACCAGCAATTCGCAACACGGAATTTTGATTTTTGTTGCGTCCTTTGAATTTTTACCCCCGCAATGACGTTCCGTTTCCTAAGACCTTGTCTGAATTGCGCTTATTGTTCTGAGCTAAATCGCCCAAGCTGGAAAAAAATCGATGCGAAAGCACTGAAACAGAACAAGGCAAAGAAAAACGCACTTTTTACGATTTTTCGCAAAAAATTCCACCATAATCGATGAGGTAAGGGCTGGATGGTTGGCTGCACTATTAACAGAAGCAAGATCTATAGAATGCACGAAAAAAGCCGCGTGAAAATAGTTAAACTAGGAGAAAAACAAAAGATTTTCGAAAACAAGGTTTTTGCCGGATTTCTCGATCAATATAAAAAAATGTGGTTCTGGGACGTTGTCATCGTAAAAATAGAGATCAAGAGCTTCAAAATGATATATAGCTTACTAAAATTGGATTCGGAAAAGGGTACCAGAGCCAAATGCCCCGCGCCCCGCGTTTGGGGTAGCGAGGTAGCGCGCAGCGCGTGGAGACACGAGCAGCGGAGACAGATCAGAGCCGACGGGGCATTTGGCTCTGGTCGTAGATCTCCGCGGGGCCTCAACGAAACCCTGCAACATTATATATCTTTCAGCTCGTCATGACACGACGAGGAGAACTGTCAACGTCCTAATCTTTGAAATTCACTCATTAACGAGATAGACCAGCGTTTTCGTGAGCGCGACTCTCTGCGCAAGACTTAAGCGCAGTTTCTCGTTTTTATTTAACTCCAATAGCTTTCCTAAACTTCGAAACTCGATTTTGTTTGAATGAGATGATAACTGAGAAATTTTGTCTTGAATTTTGGCGAAAATTCCACAGAAACCTTCTTTCTAAGGTAAAAAAGGCTATGAAAACGCAAATTCTTGGTTTCGCTGAGATAAGTTAAAGATATTATCCCCTATATTTGCTTCATTAACATTCGTTCCGATATAGTCAGGATAAAATCCAGGGCGAAGCCCAGGATGACCTCTGTTTTCTTCCACGTGAAGGTTGTTTCCCCCATAGCCACGTGCGTAGTAGAACTAGTATACGTAAATCTGCATCTGCTAACAAACTATCTTCTTTGGGGGGATTCTTTTGTCTTATTTCGCAGTTGCTCTATATGCTGGAAGTTTTTACCGTCATAACACAACAAGAAAAACACGGGTGATTCGCTTGCTGTATTTACAGGAAGCCATCCCTACAGGATGTCACCCAAAGGTTGGCAAAAGACTTCGTGAGAGGTATCAGCGATCGAACAGTGTGGATGCACTTGGGACACCCCGTATTTGTTGTGGATATCGAATTTCCGAATATTAAATGCTCATCTAATTCTCGAACTCTTAATTCTTATCGTTTTCGAATATTCAGTGCTCATCGATATTTGAATATTCGAGAAAATCGATGATCGAATCAATGGCGATTGAATATCCGTATCGAATGATTTTCGAATATTCGACTTTTAAATAATATTTGAAAATGAAAATTTTCTAATACCCGATTATCGGATATTATTCGAAACTCAGATTTTCGAATTTTCGAATTTTCGAATCATTCGCAATGATTTATTCGAATAATAGAATAATCATTCGATTCGGTCCAAAATATACTAAGCAAGCCGGATTCCATAGAAGATTCTGCTGCGCCGATCACATCCAAACGTCTCAAGGACAATGGAGGTCTGTCGTGGATACCAACTGCCAGTACTCCTCATCTTCATCGATTACGAAAAGGCCTTCGATGTGGAGATCAACGCCGTTTTAACTGCTTTGATCGACAAGTCGTTGACTAACATGCGTAAAGATCATGGCGGACTGCAACAAAAAATGTACCACCACGATACAGTTGTTTGACCACCCGCTCCACATCCGTACCGCGGAAAGAGTCTGACAAGGCGACACGGTGTCGCCAAAGCCGTTTGCCGTGGTATATTGCAATGGTGCATGCAGGCTCAATTGGAAAACGAAAGGGATCTGCGTCGATGGAAGCCTTTCGAATCTCCGCTTCTCTCGAAGTCTATCAGCGAAGCCGATAGAGCCGACGCTATACAATGTATTGAACGAAAGCGGGAGAAGGATTGGGCTCAAGATAAAGCAAAAGAAGCAGTTCATCAGAAATATCTGGTGCAGAAAAGGTCAAATATTCCTGGATAGAGCAACGATAGGGAAGACTTCATCTTATGTTTACCTAGGACGCGCCATCAACATGAACAACGACATGAAGAGTAACCCATGAAGACAGAGAGCAGAGCAGCTTGGGCAGCATTCGGTCCTCTGAGAGAGGCCATAGACAACCTTGCTGATCCGAAATTGCGCTCATCTTTTCTATGAACAGTTCTCCCGGCCTTGTGTTACGCAGCCAGAACCTGGATTGATACTTAGCAATCGTAAAGGCACTACGAACAGCACACATAGCACTCGAAAGAAAAGAAAAGATAACCAAGTTTAGACAGTATCGACTTGGAATTCGGAGCTCTGACCTCAGGCAACTATCGCGTCTAGAAGATCCAGCAGAGTATGTATCGAAGAATAAACATAGATGGGCCCGTCATGTATTTAAAAGACCACAGATGGACAAAAAGAACGTTAGGATGAATTCCAAGATTCTCGAAACGTTCACATGGAAGACCACCGTAGTGTGACGGATTTGGACAGCTGCGTCAGCAGTTGGAGTTTGATACAGGATCGTCCAGCAGCAATCGCAAGAGCTTACCAAGGCGTTCATGGATGACGACTTCACCTAACGAACGGCTAGAAGTTGAGGCCGCACGACGTGTGAGGACAGGCCATCTATGTATGATCGTCTCCACGATTCGTGTAGAGGTGCATTGCAGACTTTGCCTGATAACACAGGTAAACTTGTTGAACCTCCACGTCATATCATTGTTTTTTGTACTCTCTCGCTATCAAAAACCGCCACGCTTTGAGTTGGCAAAACCCCGCCTCTACACGAATCGTGGAGCCGATGATACCTAATCTAATTGTATGTAAAGTAGACTAACTTCAGGCGTACAAGGCGCGGGGGATTTTTTGCCAAAATCGACCAGCTCAAACACGCCAAAGGACTTGCAACCATAGGTGATAAGGTGAGAATGACTCTATCAGGGTGAAGGGGGTTCCAATGGTCGCAACCCCTCCACGGTGAAGGGTGTTTCAGTTGATCAACAAACCATAAAATGTCGACCCAAGGGGGGGGGGGGGAGAGGGGTGTTGGTGTTCTTTTATTTTTCCAATTCAAAGTTTATCATTTTGATTTCTCTGCCATCATTGGTTGTCTTTTTATCAAAATGTGAAAACTGAAGTAGGATTGGAATCACCCTGTACGTTTTTAAAATTACTATAGAAGATGTGTAAACGAGAACATCTTTTTGAGAAAGAGGTAGACAATTTCTCAGCACTCACAATTTTCAAAAGAAAAAACCTGTAACTTCTGTAGATGAACAGCAACATCAGCAAGAAAATTTCTTTCAGAACCATCTTTTCTTCAGCTTTCAGGAAATTCGTAGTTTGCTGGGGTACTTTCAAAGAAGTTTAGGGGTTCTGAATTTGCGGATATTTACGAACTTTTAGAGTAAAAAAATTCGTAACTTCTGCAGATGAACAGCTGGTGCAAGGAAATAGTCATCATCGGCACCGCCTCGTTCTTCGCTTTCGGAAAATATATAGCATGTCTGAGATCCATTCAAAAAAGTGCCTGTGTGGCCTTCGTTACAAAAAGTGCCGGGTGAAAGGTGGCGGGACCTTTTATAATGGGAGTGTTCAAGTAGAGGCTTTTTTACCATTGTAAAAAGTCGTCTATTTGAGCACTCCCATTATGAAAGTCTCCACCCTTCACCCAGACCCTTTTTTGATGGATCCCACGCAAAGTATATATTTTCTGAAAGCGGAGGACGACGTTTCAACGGTGGCCATCTCGGCGTAAAAGATGTTCATCTACAATATTTTTTATGTTAAAAACTCGAAAATCTCCAGAAATCACTAATACACCCTTCACCCAGGCACTTTTTTTTGGGGGGGGGGGGGGGAGAGGGGGGATTTCAGACATGCTATATACTTTCTGAAAGCGAAGGACGAGGCGGTTCCAATGGTGACCATCTCCATGTACTGTCTATTCATCTTCAGAAGTTACGGATTTTTTTTATCCTAAAAACTCGTAAATATCCAGAAATCATTACCCACACCCTTCACCATCCAGAAATCATTACCCACACCCTTCACCAGGCACTTTTTTCTACAGACTCCAGGCAAACTATATATGCTCTAAAAGCGGAGGACAAGATGGTTTTAAAATATTCCTCTTGCTGACGTTGTTGTTCATCTACAGAAACTACGAATTTCTTCTTTCGAAAAATTCGTAGATGCTCAAAATTGTCTAACTCTTCCCGAAACAAATGTTCTCGCATGCACATCTTGTATGGTAATTTCAAAAACAGGCGGGGTGATGTAAAAAAGAGAAAAGGAAATGTAAAAAATACAAGGTGCTGGTCAGAAGTATAATTGTGTGCTCATCCAGCAGTATATCTGTTCACATTTTAGAAAAAATACAACCAGTGATGGCAAGGAATTGAAAATTATAAACTATGACTAGGAAAAATGACGAGAGAACACCATGATTTTCAAATGCCCCATTCAAAGCCTCTTTTGCCAATGTCAAGTTTTAATCAATACGTACACTTTTGTGTAATTTCATATACACATTTGACAATACTTTATAAATCGAATCGCCTAGGCGACGATATTACAAAGAATTACAAGGGAAATTACAAGAAAGAAATGAAGAAAGGTACGGTTTGAAATTACAGTCTGGTTACAGCATGGAGTGAACATGGAAAATAGGACAAAAAGAACATAACGTTACAATGAACATAAATGATCGACTATACTTGCCGTCAGGCTGCAATTTATCTAGTGTGATTGCACTCAAATGCTCCAGAATGCTATAAATCATATCGATAGCCAAAAAGCTGCTAGCTCGAGCACCATGGAACTGTAGTATAGTGCAATTGCACCAAGTTAGGTATGCACCAGATAATAGGCATCAGCAATGGCAGCGAGCATTTGAAGGAATATAATGTCCGCTCTGACGAAACTCGAGAACGCTCTGCATACAATAAGTTGAGACTTTTTTGAATCAAATTAATAAATGTTCTTCTTGATTAAAGCAAGTGCAGGGCTTATCAAACGCAGTGTCGCTTGCATCAGCACCTCCGCTCCCGAGCTGGACTCAGCGTCTCCTCCGGAACATGTCCTCTAATCACTTCAAATCGATGGAAGCTCCGCCTTTCCCACGCTCGCCCTGGGAAAGTGCTCAGAGAGCATGTTCCGCAGAAGAGACGCAGAGTTTAGCGCGGGAATGGAGATACTGATGCGAGCGACACTGCGTTTGATAAGCCCTATACAAGTTCAGGCTCGTGAAACAAAGTTCGCCAAGCGTTCATGAATGTTTAGTCTCAGCATGGATCACATATAGGTTGGTGGACTTAACTCTGAGTATAATGTCTCAGGATGTCAACGTCTGCCGGCAACAATTGCGAGTGCGCAGATTGCAAGCGCTAAACTCGAAAATGTGAGCTCTAGGGCCATTTGAACGCACAAACTGCCAGTATCACAGACAAGCAATTTGTTCACGCGCAAATGACGCAGGCAAATGTTGACATCGCAGAAACACCATAAATTCAAATAGTTCAACATTTAGTACATAAAGAATGTCTAAAAACAAAACAGCAACGCAACTCTAATATCTAAAAATAAAACATCGAAGCAATAGCAATAAGAATTATTGAAAGGCACCTATTCAAATTGTATATTTGAACCGGGGGTTGTACTACTATTCAACAACAGGTGATCTTCACCAGAGACGCACTGTCTTACTTCTTTCTCTTTGTTCAAAATCCCATCTAAACGACTCTTCATCTTGCAGTCACCGCCAACAAGTTCATCACACTAAACGCAGAAATTACTTCACGTCATTATTGCTACAAAGACTTGATGACCTCTTTCATCATTTTCTGCATAGCCTTTTGGAATATCTCGCTTCTGACATGCTGTACAGAGATTCCAAGATTCTGCAAAGCAAAAATCACAATCAACAATGAGAAGAAGCTATTTCCCGCGACTGCTTATGCTTTCCTATGTTTGCGAAAGATATTTAGAGCTCAATCTTGACGGCGAGCATGCGGCAGAGGGGTATACAGGGCTCCCAAATTGCACAGTCGTTTGCACCAGCGGCCGCGCGACCGCGTCGCGCCCGGGCATTTTGCCAAGCCTCGATCGATGGCGCCGGTGCCGGCATTGTATTTTCTCCGTTTCTTTTCTTTATTTCGTCTCTTTTCTTTGCTTTTTGCTCATTGAGCCCACAGCGAGGCTCATCATAACTTTTCGAAGTAGCCCCATGCCGGCAATCGGCCTCACAGCTTTGTACCCTTAGGTTATGTTTTTCAGAATTCTCAGTATGGCAAAAGAAGTTATTGTGGCTTAGTCAATCCAGAGAGGTACAGGTGTGTCACTACTCATTTACTCACTTGCTCAACTTTATTGTTTTCCATAATGGGTACAAAGGAACTCTGAGGCCGATTGCCGGCATGGGACTACTTCGAAAAATTATGAGGCTCGCTGAGGGCTCAATGAGCAAAAAACAAAGAAAAGAGACGAGACTTCCGAGAAAATACAATGCCGGCGCCGGCTACGTCGATCGAGGCCTGGCAAAATGCCCGGACGCGACGCGGTCACGCGGCCGCGTGCGAACGACTCTGCAATTTAGGAGCCCCATTCGCCGATAGGCTCCACCCCCGCGCGGACAGCTGGTACTTTGTAGTCTCTTTGGTACGTGGAGCTGCGTCGCCTGTTGCAGATGTCTACCCACTCTTTTCGGCGACATATAGTCCTCTACCCCAAGCAATAGTCCCCCCAATTCCGTAACTAGTGATAGGGAGCGCGGGGAGGGGGGGGGGGGGGAAGAGCAAGCGAAAGGAGACAATGGCCGCAAAAAAGTAACCTGAAGCGCCGCTCACTTCGTCACAGTGATGTGTTGGAACCATTTTGACCAGCACCCAGAACCTATTTTTGTACAAACCGCACCCTAATTGGTAAAGACTGGGGCACGCCAGATTCTCTGGTTTTTCTTAGAAGCAGTGGCTCGGGGAAATTACGATTGCGGCTCAGACAAGCGCAAATGATTTCGATGAAACTGAACTTCTGAAACTTTCGAGGGGACACTTATATTGAAGCTGCCGGATAGGGCGGGGCCAGGTAGGGCAAGGTACACCCACACGGCCCATAGGGGCGTCCCCCAAAAGTTTTAAAAGTTCATTCCGCGCAAGTCATTCGTGATTGTTGAGCAATGTTTCATCTCTCATCCGAGGCCGAGAGGTTAGTTCCTTTGACTATGGCGAGGAAGGTCACAGGTTTGGTTCCACGCGGGCCTAACTTCTTTGGCAAAGCTCTTGCCCCACGAATCCCGTGTCAGGCTGTTAATCCAAGGAAAAGCAAGCGACAAGCCGGCTGAAGAAGACGATTGGTCGCATCAATTGCTCTTTTAAGTACCTTCAGGTATTCGGAGTTAAAGTTAGGGCGTCCCCCGGATGCGACACGGATTCGAGCCCGATGGTGCGAAAGTATGTTAGGGTTACCGTCAGCAGGTGAGCGGAGACGGTCAAAGAAGCTAGCTCACCGTAGGCGAGTATCTAAGTTCTCAGCGTTACGTCTAGCCACCGTCAATGTAGGATCACTCACTTCACGACATCGCGAGTTGGCTGATCTTCTCAGAAGACGTAGGGTTGACATCGACTGTCAGGAAACAAAATGGAAAGGAGAGAATTCACGGGACATAGGAGACGGGCACAAGCTTCTGTATAGTCGTCCTCCCCCCCCACTAGACACCCAGTGGACGAATTCGAATTTGGACTAGGGCACGCCGGTTGCCGCAGAGCGCGGCACCGTCAAATTCGCTTCAAGCTCCTGCAGTGTTCTTTTGTATTTCTCGCCGTTGCATGGTAAATCCTTTATCTCAATGGCGTTTGTAATCAACTGACGAGTTTGTTGTCGTTTAGCGATGTTTCGTACCATTATGTTTCTCTCTAGCTCTATTTTTAAGTAAAGTTGAAAAACAGCACGAAACATTCCTCAAAAGCGATTCAATTTTCAATCTCAACTAAGAAAACTGTTAACAGTCAAAAAATGGCATGAAACGTCGGAGAAACGCAAAGAAAAACTGTTTGAGTTTGAATTAAAGCTGAATGTGCCGCGCTCTGCCGCAACCAGCGTGCTCCAGTTCAAATTTGAAATCGTCCACTAGGTGTCTAGTGGGGGGAGGACGACTATACAAAGGAACGTGCAACAGCAGGAACAGCGTCGGTATAGTGGTCACATAAGCGGGAGTAGAATCACGGACGTGGTTCGCAAAAGTGATCGACTAATGTGCTTCAGAATGGATATGGGAAAAAGAAAACTACGAGTCGTAACCGCCTGTGCACCACAAGTTGGGTGCACGGAGATGGAGAAGCAATAGGAGCAGATTTCAACGAGCATGTAGGGGTGCAACGAAGCGGTACAAGCAAATGCCATGGTAATCACGGATACGGAACACGTAACAGCGAAGAGAACGTATTCTGGAGTTCGCCACGGCGCATGACTTGGTACTGGCAAACACATACTTCGTAAAGAAGGACAGTCATCTCACCACGTACGCCAGCGGGAATCGGAAGACACAGATACAGTCTTTTTCAACCCGGAGTAGGCAAAACATTCTCCAGGGAACAGCGCGTCCGCACGCCACTGGCTCAGCGAGATAGATTAGAATGAAGAGACGCAGACTACAAAGCGGCGCGCATCGTTGTGAAGCGGACTCCCGCCAGTCCAATTTTCGCCTAAACCGATGTGAGTTGAAACTTACCACGGACTTCGGCAAAGTATGACAATGTGAGCTTAAGTTTGTGAAGGACACCAAGGTCATACCCGGAGGATGCATACCACAACATCGATCACTAATTGTGAAGGACACCAAGGTCATACCCGGAGGATGCATACCACAACATCGATCACTAATTCTGGATCTGAATATTTCAGCCGACAAGCAAAGAAAAACAACAACAGGGCAAGTAGCACGGGTCAAATGGTGGAGGCTCAAAGACAACGACCACTCAGAGCAGCTATGGAATCTGCTCTACCAGAGTCGGAAGAAGAAACAGAAGACTCTTGGAAGAATTTGAAGAAGAACGTCCATCACACAGCAAGCAGTCTATTAGAACGTACGAAGCCAGGAAGGGCAAAAATCCACAGAGAAACCTGTGGCCGTATTCATCAACGAACCTCGAGGGTTAAACTAACCCTGAAGGGTTAGTTTAACCCTGGAAAGCGTTTAACCCATATTCATGAAACACAGGGTAGGCTTAATCCTGAGGGTTAAATCTAACCTTGAGGGTTAATTTTACCCCGAAAGCGACTAACCTGTATTCATCAACGAACCATGAGGGTTAAACTAACCCTGGAGGGTTAAACTTACGTGATTCATCAGGGTTGATTTAACCCTAGCTCAGAGCAAGGTTAATTCTACCCTAACACTTCATACAAACATTTACTCGCATCTAATAATTTAGGGAAAACGATCAACGAGTATTGAAGTATTTAGTATTGGTTGTTGTTATAGTATTTAGTTTCGACTTCGTTTTATATTCATATTCGAAGTACATGAAACACTGACTTCGCGAGAAAAAGAATTCTAGCTTTGGTGACAAATGAATGCGACGAGGGAGAATGGCATTCCACTCTGACAAGTGCCAAAACAGAAGAACCCCTTTATAATAACACGCATTGACCCCTAAAAGAGCAGCACAAGCCCGGTATGAAACGAGCTGCGCAGAAGTAGAAGTTACACTGCACAATTGCACACATGAAAATAAACTCACGCTGTAAGATTGGATGCTGCACAAGTATGCTAGAGATGTATTATGAAAACTAGTGTTAGAAACTTATTCGTTGACTGTACTACTATAACAGTGTAAGAATAGAAGTATAAAGTGAATTTAGCCCGTACTTAGGTATTCTGTGATGTGAGTTTGCACAGCGCAGGCGTAACTGACGCCTTAACCCTCCAGGGTTATTTTAACCCTCAGGGTTGATGAATACGGCCACAGGTTCGTTGATCGATACGGGTAGATCGCGCTCCGTGGTAAACCCTAGCCTATGGTTGATGAATACGGCCAATGAACCCTGAGGGTTAAACCCAGGGTAAAGCGGGGGGTGCGGCACTCGACCGTCGGATACGACCCCCCCCCCCTGATTGCTGTCTTAATAAGACCCCCTCCTAAACTATACACTTAAGATAGTATTACCTGAAGGCTCTGTCAAACATAATGGACAACATATCCATAATTAGCATGTCAAATACCCCCTGTAGACAAAGTGTGAGCGAATTCTGAAGATTCAAGATACTAGGCTACCTAAGTGAAATGGTCAAATTCCAACATGGTTAACTTTGTTTTAAAGGTGAATTAGCTATCCGTTTTTGCACTCAAGACAAAGCACTACTCCTTCTTTGTCCACCTCAGGAATCCCGCTTCAGAAGACCTCCAAACTGTGGAATTAGAAGCCAACCAAAATCTCATTTTTCCCATTTTTCGCTTTTGATGGCTGTGCTTTCACCAAATATTACTCAGAGCTAAGAAGACGAATCAGGCTCAAAACATCCCAATGGAATCTACGAGGTTTAGGCTATCGATTCATATAAATATTGTCCGCTAAAAATGTTTTTTTGATATAGTTAATGGCCTGCGGCACCCCTGCGGCACCCCTGCGGCAGCCGCAGGTTTTGAGGGGGGGGGGGGGGTGCCGCAGGCCATTAACTATATCAAAAAAACATTTTTAGCGGACAATATTTATATGAATCGATAGCCTAAACCTCGTAGATTCCATAGGGATGTTTTGAGCCTGATTCGTCTTCTTAGCTCTGAGTAATATTTGGTGAAAGCACAGCCATCAAAAGCGAAAAATGGGAAAAATGAGATTTTGGTTGGCTTCTAATTCCACAGTTTGGAGGTCTTCTGAAGCGGGATTCCTGAGGTGGACAAAGAAGGAGTAGTGCTTTGTCTTGAGTGCAAAAACGGATAGCTAATTCACCTTTAAAACAAAGTTAACCATGTTGGAATTTGACCATTTCACTTAGGTAGCCTAGTATCTTGAATCTTCAGAATTCGCTCACACTTTGTCTACAGGGGTTAATTGACGTGCTAATTATGGATATGATACGAATATCATGTTATCGCTATAATCAGATCACCTAACTACGACCCCCTCCCCTTTTGACTCCTCAATACGACCCCCCCTCTGCGGCGTGCCGCACCCCCCGCTTTACCCTGGTTAAACCTAAGCCTGAAGGGTAAGCTTAACCCTCAGGGTTCGTTGATGAATACGGCCACTGGTGGTGGAACAAGAACGTGCAATCCATGATCAAGAAGAAGAAGAAGACAGCGTACAGGATGTAGCAGAAACGAAGATCAGAAGAAGCAAGGCAGAGGCCCTCAGACGCGAAGCGGGCAGCCAAGAGAAGTGTCAAATAGGCAAAAGAAGCGTGCATGGAAGTAGTCTACATGAAGCTGCACACTCGAGAAGGCGAACAAGACATCTACTGATTCGCGAAAAGAAGACCAACCGCCACAAGAGATGTAAAGCATTTCTACAGTATCAAGGACGCACACGGGAAAGTTTTAGGAAACCACAAGAGATAAAAGAAAGATGGAGAACACACTTCGCCGAGATAGTGTCTACGAGCCACGAATACACATCGACTCTACAGCTGAGCCTGTGCATGGTATACTTTGGACCGAATCGAATGATTATTCGATTATTTGAATAAATCATTCGAATGCGAATGATTCGAAAATTCGAATATTCGAAAATCTGAGATTTCGAATAATATTCGACAGTCGAAAATTCGAAAATTTTCATTTTCGAATATTATTCGAGTCGAATATTCGAAATTCTCAACTTTCGAATATTATTCGATAGCCGAATATTCGATGGTCATTAATTCGAACATTCGATGTCCATGGAATATTCGAATATTCGATGAGCACCGAATATTCGAAAATTCGATAAGAATTGCCTATTCGAAAATTCGAAGCATCGAATATTCGGAAACTCGATATTCACAACATATACGGGGTGTCCCAAGAGTATGTACAAACTGTTTAATCGCTAATACCTCCCACGAAGTCTTTTGCCAACCTTTAAGTAACATCCTGTAGGGATGGCTTCAGCTTACAAATACAGCAGAAAGCAAATTACCTATGTTTTTCATGTTGTGTTATCACGGTATGAACTTACAAGGGAATGGTCAGAAGTCGAAGTGGCCAAACCAAAGAAGCTGTATATCATTCGATGTAGTATAAAACGCTGACTTCGTATCTGTCTTCCTTATCTGCTTCCCGCTTCTGTGCACGAAGCTACAAGCGGTTTTATTGTAAAAAAAAATCATATGTAAAAACAGCAAAATTGAGCATATTGTTGCACTTTTAGCTCGGCTTCTGGCTTCAAAAATTTTAAGTAAGCTAGCTGCATATTTTGGCCCAGCATTGAAGCGAACGAGGCTCTGTACGGCTAGATTTTCAATTTCACGCATAATTTCTAAGCAAAATAATGGTCTTTAATGGCTTATAACTTCGTCCAAGAAAGCGATAAGCAGATAAAGAAAACAGATTTAGAGTTAGCACTTCATGCTGCATCTAATGGTACGCAGCTTGATTGGATTGGCCACTTCGATTTCTGACCATTCCCTTGTTAGCATATAGAGCAACTGCGAAATGAGACATCCAAAAGAGTTTCCCCAACAAAAAAGATTTCAAATCTATGTAGCAGGATTTCACGTATGTTTCACTACGCACGGCCTTTCAAGTCTTTTAAATGTGTATTCTCTTTTTTGAAAAGCGTTGGAAAACATCTGTTATGGTGTACCTGGCATAAGGTGCAAAAGGCGTTACGGTTGAGCGCAAATTTTTCTATATAGTGAGTGTCTTTAGAAGCCTAGTGTAAGATCGGCCATTTTGTTTCTCATTCTTGGGCAAACGGCTCTTGATATCTCAGAACCCCTCCCCCCCCCCAATTTTCCTACGGTAATTTACAACAGTGAAAAGCGAACGATACATCGCTTCATACTGTAGGTCTAGGTCGATGTCAGCCCACAGATTCACACACTGTTGGGACCCCTGCATGTCAGTCCACAACTCTCAATGAGGATAAATAATCTTCTTTGATTTTTGAAATTCCTTCACAACCATCACGTACGCTTTTAGGTTCTTAAAGGCAGCGTCCCAAAAATGGGTCCGGAAATTTGTGGCGATGTTGAATCGGACCCCCTACCTAAGCGGTGACGAAGTTCGGAGCTAAAAAGAGGTCTGGTAAGCTTAAAAATTGCTCCCAAAGTGGCCCGTCTTACGGCTGAAATGCCGCCCGTACAGCGAATTCGAACTGCAAGGCCAGAGAACGCATAGCGCACACAGTCATGAGTGCAGGGTCCCGCAACGACTCTGCGTCTCTACCCTGCATGCATCTCGTACTCACGAGCCTACCGTAAGATCCGGGCCACTTACGGGGCAAATTTTAGGCCTGGTAGCCCCCTTTTTCCCTCCGAACATTAGTGCTTAGGTGAGGGGACTACTTTAACATCGCCACAATCCGGCACCCATCTCCTTACCGCGGCTGCAACTGAACCGTTTTTTTCGTTGTAAGTTGAAACATAAAAAAATGTCTATACCTGAAAAAATTTATTCTGAGATATTTTGGTCTCTCACAGGTAGTCTCACTGACATAATTTATTCGCATAGTATTCGAAAATCGAATGATATTCGAAAATCGAATATTATTCGAAAACCGAATAATATTCGAAAATCGAATATCGAATGGTATTCGATATTCGAATATTATTCGATTCGAAAACTTCCATTTTCGAATGATGTTCGATAGTCGAATATTCGAAAATTTCGATTTTCGAATAAAATTCGATAGTCGAATATTCGAAGTTTTCAATTTTCGAATAATATTCGATAGTCAAATATTCGAGAATTTTGATTTTCGAATATTATTCAATATTCGAATATTCGAAAAAAATTTCGAATTTCCCAAAGTATAGTGCATGGAACAGTTCCAACAATCACGGAAGACGAAGTCCGCGCCGCCATAATGAAGACAAGAACGGCAAGGCGGCAGGCCCCGATGACATACCCAACGAATTCTGGAGGGCATGTGGTCAAGCTGGAGTTATAGTCCCCTCCAAAGATCATGCTACCCTTGGTCTGCGTCTCGGACCTGCCACGTGCGGCTAACATGTTGGCAACGTGGCAACAACATGTTTGCAACATGCCCCAACATGTTGGCAGAACATTTTGGCCACGCCAACGTGTTGCTGCCAACGTTCCCAATGTGTTAGTCACACGTGGCACGTCCGCGACGCCACAAGGATAGCACGATCTGTGGAGGGAACGAACATGGCTAACACGACTGCTCAACCGGGTGGTAGAAGACAAGAAGATTTCGAACGATGGTGCAGAAGCGTGACGGTACCAACATGGAAGGAACAAAGGCGACGTAGCTGACTGCTCCACATACCGTCCCATCCGACTTATGTGCCACACCCTGAAAATCTTCGAAAGAATCCTAGAAGTACGACTGTGAAACATCGTGGAGTTAGTCCCTAACCAGTGCGGACTCATCAAAAGACGCAGCACAACAGATGCCATCTACGCTGTCAGGATAATGATGGAAAAAAAGCAGGGAAAAGCAATGCGAGCTGCAGGCGGCGTTCCTGGACTTGGACAAGGCGTTCGATAAGGTGTCGCATGACATCATATGGTGGTCACTACGAAAGAGCACGGTACCGGAAGAATATGTGCAATGAATCAAGATGATATATAAAAGATGCCAGAAGCCACGTACAGACAGCAGCAAGAACATCAGAAGAGTTCCAGATCAACGTCGGAGTTCATCAGGCTCCGTACTGTCACCCCTCCTCTTCATCACGGTCGTGAATACGATAGTGAAAGACTTCATACGACAACCGCCATGGGCCCTGATGTATGCAGATGACTTGATGCTGATGGCAAGAAACAGGAATGAATTAGAGGCCGAGGTGCAGAAGTGGAAATCTGAACTTGAGCTGCACGGCTTGAAGATGAACACCGCCAAGACAGAGTACATGGAGGTGGGACCTCAAACACCTGGAACTATGGAAATCGAAGGCGCCTCCATTGAGAAGACCACGACAGTATCTAGGAATTCGCATCGCCGCGGATGTTACGCTTCAGGACGAAATAACCAGCAGAATAAATGCAGCTTGATCGAAATGAAGAGGTGTCACAGGAATCCTATGCAACAAGAAGATGCCACTCAATCTAAAACCGCAGCTGTATCGCACTACAGTTCGCCCGACTGCTCTGTACGGCAGCGAATGTTGGCCGTGTACGCGAGAAGACGAACGAAGGACTGGTGTGATGGAGACACGCATGCTAAGGTAGACAGTGGGAGTCACGATGCTGGACCATGTCACTAACGACACCATACGAGCTACGATGAAGGTCGCCCCTGTCGTCAAGAAAATACAAAAAAAAAGACTGCGATGGCATGGACACGTTAGGCCTAGGGCATACCTCGCGCGATTCCGGTCTATGCGCGATTTGGCACAACAGCGACTCTTCGTAATTCGTCGTTAATGCGCTGCCTTTGGTCAGAACTAGCTCTGTTTGCAACAACTTACACAAGCTACCCAAATATGCATCCGAGAAGTATCGTCCCCTCCACAGCTCGTGCTACCCTTCTGGCTTCGCGGGTGTGCCACGTGTGACTAACATGTTGACAACGTTGGCAGCAACATGTTGCCAACATGCAGAAACATGTTGGCGTGGCCAAAATGTTTTGCCAACATGTTATGCATGTTGCAAACATGTTGTTGCCACGTTGCCAACATGTTAGCCACACGTGACAGGTCTGAGACGCAGACCAAGGGTAGCACGAGCTGTGGAGGGGACTATACGCATGATAAATTTATGGAAATCTGGCAAATCGCCAAGTCGCGCGAAAGTGGCCGTTCGGCCGAATCGCGTGAGGTATGCCTTAGGCCTTAGAAGACGAACGCAACATCACGTCACTAGATTGGTGATGTCAGTCGGGTAACCGGGAAGAAGCCAAGAGGGAGGCCGAAACTGAGATAGATAGACAAAGTGAAAGCGGACTTGAGAGAACTTGAGATAGAGGAAGATCAAGCTGAAGATGAGAAATCTGGAAGAGACTGACTAGAGCAGCAGATCCCCTCTGAGGGAAGAATGCAAGGACAAAAAAAACTAGAGTAAGCGCATTCAGGGAGATGAGGGGATGGAAAACTTGCAGTCGCAACTTTCTCGAGCCACTGCTTTCAAGAGTGAACACGGCAAATTTGACGTGTTTTTTAGAGGCTACTTTTTCTCAAAATTCCCAATGTGACCTTTGCGATGGGGCGCGTCAATTGGGGAAGTAGTAGGAGCGCGCTTTCGTGACGCGCTCACGCCACCAATGAGTCCGGGACTGAACTAATTTATGAATGTCCTATACGACGTACATAATCAATGTCATGGTGTGGATTCGGCTGGGACTAGCTAAAGCTGCGTCCAGAGCTCTAAATGCCATCGCCGTTCCGCCACCGTGTCGGAAAGTCGTTCAATCATGAGGGGGAGTGTCTACGTGTAGGGGACGGAGTTGAAACGGCACTGATAGCGCGTGGGCAACCATGGACCTTGCTTCACTCGCACAGCGAGCTCTCCATAATTCCAAGCATGAAATTGGTCTAGGAAATGTTCTGCACCCTTCGTTCATTCATCGTGTACTCAATTAGGCACTTTCAAGAAAGTTCAAGTGATCAATTCCAAAGAAGCGTGGAAACTGGCACTGTGAGAAAGCTGAGTAGCCCCGAAATGGTCACCTAACAAGACGTGTGGCTCCAAACCGGGAAAAAGCCGCTACCAAATGGTCACCCAACAGGACGTGTGGCTCCAAACCGGGAAAAAGCCGCTCCCAGTTAGCACAGCCTGCAGTAAGAGAATGCAGCGAGGCTTCGAGCAAAATCTCTCAATTACCTTTGCAAAGAAACGGTAAAGCTGCTCCGGATCTGACGGTAAGCTATGTACTGGTGTATAATGAAGAATCTTCAACAGCTCCACAAATTTATCTTTGAACTCGTGGTCGGATAGATACTTTTCCACCTCCTGAACAAGGGAAGATATATAAACGGAAATCACATGACAGGATTTCGAAAAGCTGATAAATCATAGGATACCTCTGCGCGAGCTTCTGCTTCAACTCGGTCAGTAAACGGACCGGAGCTCATTGCTTGGATCTCCGGAGATTGAGTACAATCATACCGTTCAAACACCTACCGTCCATTATTCGAGGTGGGACCAAGACTTTGTCTCGAAATAGTGTGCGCGTGTTACTGTAGCAGTTTTGACTCAGGTTCTTTGCGTTGTTATAAAAAAATTCATCTCTCTCTCCTTCTATCCAGACACCTCATTATCAGTTGCGTCACCTTCATCACTATCTTCGAGAACATTCGAAGGAATTACTCGAGTTGGTTTTCTGTTTTTTGCTAATAGGTCGCAACTACACGATGCAGAGGAACTGCTCTTAGAACACCGGATGAAATCAGCGCACATTTTTTGGTGCTTTCGTAGAATTTCAGCATCGACCTGTCGAGCAGCTCCATGGAAGAATATATAAACGAAACTTTTTTCGAATTATGGTGTCAAAATATTTGTGTACTACATCTTTTGAAGCAAAACCCTCTTCACCAAAGTTAGCTTAGTCTTTTGAGAAGTCAAAGTTTTTCTTCACTTCTCAGTTCTGACAATAGAAGAACCTTTATGTGGTAAACTGGTTTTACTATAGCATTGCTGACTTAGGGGCTGATATAGTTCTTGCGTTGCCTACAACATTTGCGCGTGAACACTGACACTGCGCACTCAATGGCATTTTTTATGCTCAAGTATAGTCGTCCTCCCCCCACTAGACACCCAGTGGACGAATTCGAATTTGAACTAGAGCACGCCGGTTGCGGCAGAGCGCGGCACCGTCAAACTCGTTTCAAGCTCTTGCAGTGTTCTTTTGTATTTCTCGTCGTTGCATGGTAATTCATTTATCTCAGTGGCGTTTGTAATCAGAACTGACGAGTTTGTTGTTGTTTAGCGATGTTTCATACCTTATGGTTCTCTCTAGCTCTATTTTCAAATAAAGTTGAAAAAACAGCACGAAACATTCCTCAAAAGCAATACAATCTCCAATCTCAGCTAAGAAGACTGTTAGCATTCAAAAAATTTCATAAAACGTCGGAGAAATGCAAAGAAAAACTTTGAGTTTGAATGAAAAGCCGAATGTGCCGCGCTCTGCTGCAACCAGAATGCTCCAGTTCAAATTTGAAATCGTCCACTGGGTGTCTAGTGGGGGGAAGACGACTATAGCAAGTTGGCATTCACGTGCATGACATTTATTTCCGCGCAAATGTTGTCATCGCCGCCGCTGCACTCAAATACACGCTAAGCCGTCGAATATTACCCTGCGAATATTCGTTTTCACATCGACCGATAACACAACACACACACATGTCGTTCCTTCTCTGACCAAGGGACACACTGCACGCTTTGCGTACATCTGATTAACAAGTTTAAAAGTGTGTTTAACTCGTTCTGGTAAATTAGGCATCATAAGAAAACATGTTCAGCTCGCACTGGTTAACGAACTCGAAGATGTTCTTTCACGAACGCATATAGTAATTTACCAAAACACTGGAACGCACTCATAAATTTGTTAGTCAAATGTACGCAAAGCGCGTGCCTCTTAGACAGAGAACGAATGATAAGTACATTTTCCATACATTTACGGTTGCTAAATTGTCCGCCCTATCAATGCTCATCAGCATTGTTGAGTCATTCGTGTTCTAGTCACGAAATAGCAAGATTTGTCAATTTATTGAGTCAATAAATATGTACACATTCAAAATCATCACAAATGAAGAACACCTAACGCTAACCCGGGCGGCCAACATTTCCTATGATTCTCAGTACACAGTAATGAGACTCCCATAATTTCAAGATTGTTTTACAAGCGAAATATTGCGGATGAATATCAGAAGAAATCATAGTCATAAATAGAGGATCCTACCACTACTGTAGTATATAAGTACTAGCTATGACATAGAAATTACTTATTGGCATCTCATCTAATCTTGACGAACATTATAAGGCTAGGCATATAAGATGGCGACAAATGTGCATTGACATGGAATAAATCACAACTTCATTCATAAATCCTCTGTTCCCTTATCCAAGTAGTAAGTCGAAGAACTACAGTAATGTTAGCATCTGGGATAAAGTGCACTGTAATGCGACCTCTTTCACAGAAAGAGGTTCTTAAAACCACATTACTGACAAATCGACCTGTGCGAATAAGACCGATGTGCTACGCTAAGTATCTTGTTGCACATGGGTGAAGCGACTAGAGCATTATCAACTTAGCTAGATTGACGAGTGATTGCAGATGCGCTAAGCAGACGTCATATGGATGCGTGATTCGAGATTGCTGAACCACTCGTTTTCAGCAAGTCTGGACAGTCCCGCGCTTGATAGAATAAGATGTAAGCAGACTCAGAATTCTTTTGCAAGCCGCCGTCCGAGAGTCCAAAGAAGTCCTCCATCGATGAGATATCCATCTTCTGAAACAATGTGAAATGTGCTTCTAATAATTTCGAGTACGTCTAAGGCCGAAGTCTTTCTACAGATGCATTGAGAAACGTTCACCCAAGATCTCAACTTCCATATTGTATCGTTTCGGGGCCTTCTCATGTCCTTGATTCTGTTCAAGTCGAGAATCCGCAAAAATCCCGATCCCCGTTCCGCAGAACCCGTAAAGCGAGTTCTCCGGAACGGTGATTGGTTGGGTGCGGACTGATAGGCGGGACGAACGCTACGCCCACTCAAAGGGAGGAGCCAACGTGCGTATCCGCCATCCAAAGCGACTTTCAAAGCAGTTTTCTCGCTTCGAAAGCAACCTTTGACAGCGCGAGTTGAGCAAGTATACAGTTGGAGGCTCCGCTGCAGTTAGGCATCAAAAACTCATCAACCTCACTTTGGGTGGACGGTGCCTCTAACGTAAAAAATGAGCCTGTAGGGCGCTACAACCTCACTAAGAGAGGTCGCAGGACAATTTAACGAAAATTCAAGAAGAAAAGATGTCAAGCACGCTATGATTCTGGGAAGACTTGACCTCGGGATAACTGGGATTGATCACTCATGTAGATATTCCCTCCCCCCCCCCCCCCCCACATCCAATAATAAGAATGATCTTAAATTCTTTTCAGCTCGCAACCCTGATAACCACTCTATCATTTGCATTCATGTGCCTAATCAGATTTCTTCATTTGCGTCCAAAAAAGCAACATCTTATCGTCTTAGAGGGTTTTGAGCATAAGTAGATACACAGAATAATAGGATTAGGAATTTAAAAAAAAGTAAACAAAGTAAACGTGGCATGGAATTTCCAAAAGAGAATAGAAACAAGACGAACAAGATATGGATTGGAAGAATTGTAAATGGAACCTAAAAAAGTGATCTATAAACGCCGTGCAAAGTGAATAAATAAGCTACGACGGCTATGCCGCTTCACATTATAGATTTTGTTGTGAAAAAATAGAGGCATGTTGATGAAATACCAAAAATGGCAAGCGCACTCACATCAACTATATCGTCGTCGAAGAGCAACCAAAACGAATTGCTTTTCACAATCGTGATGTAGTGGCCTCGGTTCGGCGTTGCACCGCAATGAACAACAGCAGCAACTAGATCGTAAAGACGATCACCATTTGAAGCATCATCGCTCTGTAAAGATGTACTCTCATACATTAAGGTTGATTTGCAATGTCAAAATACTCACCACGTTAAATAATCGCAACTCCAATGGGAACAGTACTCGATAGGACAGCTTCGTATATCGGCTGAGCTGATCCATGTATTTAAAACGTTTCAGATGCAAAGCCAACATATGCGGTAACCGTTTGATACGCATTCGCTTTTGGGCTTCTTGCTTCGATGAGCATGTCTCGCAGAAGTATTTCTGCAATATAATGTTCAAAAAATAATTAAATGTACCAAAATAATAAACGATTGAGCAATCAATCATACCTGATCACCGCACAGGGTTTCCGTCTCACTAAAAACTCGCAAACAATGAGTGATCGAAGCATTTTGGTCTATATCCACCGACAAATCCAGAAAATCCTCATCTTTGCTGGAGACCTGCAAAAATGAATGAACATAAACCAATGTAGAACGATGAAATAACGAGAATAACCAAAGACTTACAGTCTCACAGCACAAACATCGAGTTTCGTTCGTAAGGGTTCCCTGGAAGATTTCGTGGATCCAAGTAGTGTCGGTCTTTGACGATGATCTACAACTATTGCCTTTGACTACTGACTCTCAAGAGAATTCCACGGTTGTTTTAGCAACAGCTACACTTAAATAACCCTTCTTTCTATATCAAATGTATTGCATCCCACTCATCACTCAAACAAACTCGGTCCAAAACTCTAGCGAAATGGCACTTCACGACAAGCTTCAAAAAACTAACCCGCTCGCTTCATCTCGACCTCGATCTGTTCCTAGAGTGCCTTTGCGTAGCGTTCCGTTCCTCATCATGCGCTCTCTTTCCGCGTTTTTCTCCTCGATGAGTGTTTCAGAAACTGTGTTCAGCAAGTAGTTCAAAAACTCGTGCGCATCTTGTTGCATGTAATTGTCGAAAAGTTCTAAGATAGAGCAATGAAAATATTTGTAATAGACTAGAAAAATCAGTAAAGCTGAATCGATCGCTAACCATTTTCTTTTTTCAACTTGGTGATAAATCGTTTTGGAGCTATTGTGCCAACCCGCCGCTTTTGTGTAGCGATGTTGTGGAATAGGTCAGCGAGGCATGTCACCAAGTTTTCTTTTTGGCTACCTAAAAGACCTTATGACCGTTGACTACTGGACCGAAACCAAAATGAGGAGAAGCACAAGTTATGCTTTCTACACAATATGACTCATCAACTGAGGACCTCTAGAGGAGGAGTTTTGATGAGGAGCAGCAAGGTCATAGCATTTCGATAGAACGAAAAAAAACCACTTTTTGGCTCTGAAAAAACGTTAGTCTGAGACAGCTCAAACCTGATAAAAAAACTTCAGTTAACAGTGTTGAAAATAGTTTTTGCAAATATTATCTAGACTGCAGATAGTTATTGCTAAAGATTGTTTATAAGGACGTGATACTGTCCGTATAGCAATTCACGTATTGGTTTTCACTAGCGTTACTTATCACAATCAAATGACAGATTTACGACTATCAGAGACTTTTGCAAAAACAAGCAAAAGAAGACTTCCCAATTGCAATATCCCCAAGCCCAGCTTCACTTCTGTGGCCAAAAGATGCATATGGAATTGCGAAATTGAAAACTGGACAGAGATCTAGAAAGAGATGCAGCAATCAGGTATTTTTCGCAAAATCAAGTTTATATAATGCACCTGGTACATGTTTGGTTCATTAATATACAAACTAGAAGTTATTTACACTGACTCCTACGTACCAACAAAACTTGAGTACAGATACTGAAAAAAGTACCAGATCGTTGCCAGTTGGAGGTTGAGGTCATAGAATGAGCAAATGTAGCAAAGAAAAAAGACAACAGATAAATATACAGACAAAACATCGTCATAAAATATTTAGATGAACAAAATCCAGTGACTGGTAACATACCTGATTTTTTGAGTTGCTGCTTATACTGGAGTATTTTTTCACGAAATGGACGGCAGAAATATAAAGCTTGAATGACGGAGTTGCAATAGCATGTATTTCCAAACTGTAAATATTTCAAACTTAGAACAGCAGGATTTGAAACGAAACGCGATATGTTAGAAAACAAGAAGTTCCGTAAATATAACTTGCGAAATGTCAACTCAGGCAGCAAATCAAGCAAATGAATGCAAAACTCATAACAAATGTCTAACAAGATAGATACTTACGTTGACTAGTCCATAATAGTGTTCATTTCCTGAATGTGGTTCCCCATTTATTTCACGTTCCAATTGTGATGATGAGTTTGCACCCTTCAAAGATACCGATGAGGAAACTCGAGAAGGGCATCACAATCAAATTTCCAAGATTATTACCATTGGATTTAATATCCAGCTACAGGGATTGTGCGCACGGGACAGCCAGTGAGTAATTCTGAAAGATGGGGCGTCCCAGTCACGTACAACAATACCAGTTCCTGAAATCTCGTGAATTACCAAGTAACATAAAAACTCAACACATCGCCCAGTAATATACCGCGACCATATATTAAATAACATTCGGGAACAATAAAATAAATCTCTGTGAGATTTACATGGCCACAAAAGAAAATTCCAGAATGCAGAAGGAGTTGAAAGTTCATGAAAAGAACACGCAAGCACAGATGTGAGAGCGAAAACGACAGCTGGTCGCAGAATTGCGTACGCCCAAAAATCACATGCAGATTTTATCGATCAACAGTACGGCTTTAATCGCCAGTTTTTGTTCAGCGGTGACGTCATTTCTAACTCATTACGTGCCTCGCCTCGGTCTTGATTGAAGTCAGCACCATCATTGCGTGAAAAATTGGCTCCACCAATCAGTAACGGGTCAAGGGGGGGACGTCATCATTACGATTAGGATTGGGAAAGAAGTTTGATGTCAGCAGTGGAAAAAAGATACAATGTGTTCCTCACTAGCGTTCTGTACAATATATTTTGCCCTGTCCTTCATCAAACGCAAGAGTCGATGGAGGATGTATTCAAAATGAAGTGAAAAAGTCAACGATTTTCTAGATGGTTATTGATTTTCTATTGAAAATTAGAATACAAACGCGATTGTAACACAAATCCAATTGAAAACTAACAGAAATGGAGAGTTATGACTGACTCATCTATATAAAGCATTCTTTCTTATCGCCATAATCGAAGAGACTAAAGAAGACTGACAGGGAGTAAAGCACGCACAGAGCGACTTCTTTGCACCACTTTGACTGGGCTATACTAGCCCTACGATCCAGCTCACTAAACTGCGGACACCTGCCCGAGCAGTAGTCACGAACAGCCTGACTCAAAAAGCAAATACGGAAACGTTGACTATTACAACTGCTATGATGAGTGTGTGTAGAAAGCTAGTCAATCCACTATTCCCGCCCGCTCGCACTTTATTAACGGACCAAACGTCATATTCAGTAGAGTAGCTGTAGCCTACTTCGAGTCTTTAACCGCACGGAAGGCCGTAGATTGCGGAGCGCACACCACGCGGCCCGCTACCAGTACGAATCGCTAGTATATCCAGTGTATATAAGTGGTGCTATTGTAATATCTCAGCCGCGCCGCGCATGTCCGCAAGTTACGGCCAGTCTGTGCGATAGATGACTCAACGACTACTTACGTCTCGTGGGATTATCAAATAAACGGAAATAAATTGTTACTGAGCTACACAGTGGTGGCGTCGTCTATAGGTTCAACATTCTGAAGACAGCAAAACTACCTTCGTCGCGAGTGTATTTGCGCTGCATCTCCGTTTCGCAAACAGAAAACAGCTATTTTTCAGCTGAACATTATGATGTACAAACAATATATTTATACATGAAGTGTTTCTGCTCATTTCAATGGCAAAATAACAACATCACAGAAAACAAAAATGTCAAGTAAAAGTATGCAAGCCTGTTGTATATGAACAGCCTACCTCAAAAAGAGTGTACATTACAAAAAAAAACATTTTTACAAACTGAGGTATACAGTCAGGGATGGGTATTGTTGAATGGTTTAGTATCGCCCCGCAAATTTCTCGTTCAGTGCAGTTTTTCCATCACCGCTCTGGTTCTCAGGAGGAAGCCACGTAGCATACTTGTCATCATCCATGCTCAAAATGCAAAGATAAGAGAACACATAAACTGTAGTGATGGAAGTTGAAACTTACCCATCTCCATAATCACCACCAGGAGTTAACGTTGTAGGTCGGTTTGGTCGAACTCTTACACGGCGTTTCTTTTTTGGACCTCCTCCCTCTTCATCTTCATCTGCATCAGTAGACAGCGATCTCCTTGGCACATTCGTCCGTTTGTCGTCGTCTCCATAAACAATGTCATGGACAATCTGTTGCTTAGTTTTGACCGGTTCTGCATTTCCAGGTTTTGTGAGCCTCATCGAAACCGGATTCGGAGTAGCAGCTGCGGGCTTGTCTTCTGTAGTTGAATCCACTACAGGTTGTTCTGGCTGGTTCTTCTCTTCCTCGACATGTGGTGAAGAGGAGGATGGAGCTTGTTCCGTAGTTTCAGCGCTGGAAACCGAAGAAGTCGGCTTCTCATCGGAAGCAGGCTCCTGAAGCTGTCAGAGGTTCTTTGAACACTAATAAGCAAAAACAAACAACATACCTCTTCCTCATCTTCCATTTCTGGTTTGAATTTCTCCATGTGTGCAGGGATTGATGCTGGGCCTTTCACTTCCTTCTCCTTCTCCTCCTTTTCTGCAGCCTTTTCGTCAGCAGCTCTCTTCCTCCCGAGCATCATCATTTTGCGCAAAAAGGCTTGCTTGTCAGCCCCTAGCAAGTATTGCGAACATATGATGGGGTAAAACTGAGAGATCGTTAAACTTACCAGATACATTTGCTCCTGCTACCTTGAGCTCTGGCAAAGCTACCGGCTTCGCTATTTTCACAAGCTTCTCAAGTCGCTGAGCGTCATGTGTAAGACCGACAAGCTTTTGCCGAAGCATTGAGATCTCAGTTTTTGACTGAAATTAGCTTTAATGAGTATATTATTCTGCAATCTTGTATTTCGTTCACCTTCAAATCCGCGCCCTGATTCAATGTCCTGCAGTAGTCATCCAGTGAGTCTCCTGTGCTCTGTGTTGCTTTCACCTAATATAATACAACGAATTTTTCTACAAAACGAGAGCAAATATGGCTTACAGTATTTAAATCATCTAGCATCTTTTTCAAATTTGCGATCTCTGCACGAGTCTCTTCCAACTCTTTGCATAAAGATTCGTATGTGCTCTTCTTTTCGACTTTTCCACCCGGCTGATTCTGAAACGGCACTCTAAGCCAGGGAAGAAGAATGGGAAGACATTCTCATAATTCAGACCTTGGCCCACATCATCCGTTTTTCTCTCTGCTTCTCGATTTGACCCGTGCGGTCCAGATATTCATCATCATCTTCATCATAGAAGTCGTTAGCTTCCAGCTCTTTATTCTTCGCTCTGCTCTTGTTTGTCGATCGCCTGAAGTATTTTAGTAGGTTTCCGGATTTTTAGCAGCTCAGAAATCATCTCCGGGTTGTAGAAACGCATTTATTTTAAAATAGAGCTTTCCTATGTTGCCATATGTCAATGAAAAGAGTAACGGCTATGTGCCTACTCAAAGACAGTCGGCATGGAAGCAAAAATTTTGAAAAAGTCTATTTCAAACATTACAAGAAATCGAAGTTACCAATAAAAAGCCCTTATGTATCGGCATTGCCTATGAGTGTGAGGGTGCCGTTATGGAGCGACAGTTAGAGTATGAACGGAGAATATTCACTGATGAGATACCTTAGAACTCCGTGAGCGTCAAGTATTCTGCAGGCTTCTAAAGCACACTGCACTTGGGCGTCCTTTTTCGAAGTTGAAACTGTGGCTTGAGCAGTAACCGCACGATCAATCCCATTTACTTCGATAGGTAATCTGCAAAAAAATTTTCCTGCGCTTTGTAATCAAACACCAATGCGTGAAGCTTGCATGAAGTCCACTAGATAAACAACGATTTTCGAAAGAAAAACGTGGGAATTCATAGGAAGAATCAAAAGTAAGACTGCCCGATGCACAGCAGTTTAAAAAAAACGATAAATAACAAGTCTGACTTACTCTATGGAACACAACCACTTGTGTGTATGACCGCTGCCTTGTTCGGTCAACTGAAACTCCATATCGAAGCCTTCCCGCTCAAAAAATTTGGCCAAAGCTTTCTTTGGATCAGCTCTGTAATATTGCTCTCGGTCTTCCATCAGATGAGGATCTAACTCGATCTGAAGATTTGATGTCTTGACAGTGCCGATGAATGCAACTGCGAAACATACATCTGGTGCTGGCTCGTCGTCCTCACCATAGTTCATTCCCCAGTCGATCCCTTCAGACTTCTCAGCTTCTCTCGCTTTTTCTTCTTCAAACTCCTTCTTCGCAGCAGCCGCTAATTTTGCTTCTAGTGCCTAAAACAGATAATGCCAATAGAGTAATAAAGAAAGGAATGAAACTAGGGAAATTGACAGGACTGAATAAAAACCTTCTTATGCATCTTCTCCTTCATTTCAGTTGGCGAGTAATCCCACTCTGGTTCGCAGTCTGTCGATGGTCCCAGAAGGGATAACAATCTAGTGCTACCTAATAAGTGGTGAATCTGATTGACTGATGAAAAACAAAGGGGAAAAGAAGAAAGTATACCTCCAAATTGCAACACAAATCCAACTCTAATTCGCATGTATTGTTTCGGAGGGATTTTATTCTTGTTCGCTTTGCTGCCGTGTGTGCTGCCCATATCGTAGATGTGCCACCCTTTGCCTGACTTATCCATAGGATCCTCTCCATACTGCAGTACGCAGTGGTAACGAGAGATGGAGGGATGGTCTAAATACGAATTTTTACATAGCATTGTTGAAGCATAAAACCTTTAGCATAAAAACCTGAAGCTCTCTAACTATTGCAAAAGCTACTTTATTTGAGTAAATGAATAAAAAATAGTACGAACAACTTACCTAGAACCACGTCGCAGTTGGGTAACCTTCCAATCAAGACAAAAGTTTCATGTTTCCTGTTATCCAAATCTATAGTGTCAACGATGGCACCATTTTTAACAATCTAGAAAAATACACTTGCTCCACAAAAAAAAGCAAAGCAAACGATTTACAAAAAGTTACCTCGAGTCTGTATCCTAAGCCAGGATCTGGAACAGAAGCCCATGGAGGAGCAGTATAGTGAAGTGCAGGATGACTGATGGAGATCTTCGATTCAGCAGCAGCACGCTCCACTGGCGAATGAGGCTCTTCTTCGACTGGCTAAAATGGGCAAGATTACTTAAACTCCGTGATTGTAAAACTGTACATGAAATTCCACTTACAGTTCTGTTTGGTTGAAAGCTACAGCGAAACCCAACAAAACCCCAACAAAACAAAGCTGTCGAATTTATGGAAAGAGTCAGAAAGAGACTTGGCGAAAGACTAAGATTTATGCCGTCTGCCCTGTCTATTTTCCGGAGTTCGTGCGCGGTGTGTGATTACACAACAGCCTAACACAATGTGCAACTATAAACGAGTAGGTGCGTATACAGGGAGGAAAGACTGAACACATGACCTATTAGAGACAGATTTTTTCTTGAATTACATCTGGATTTCTTGCCAACCTTTGTAATTAACAATTCATTTGAAACATGGGTAAAAAACCTAAGCTACTCAAAGGTGTGGGATCAAAAAAAAGAAAATGTACACAAACGTACCATGATAGCCGCCGGGATTTCAACGCTCCCGTCATCGAGATGCTTCAACTCTTTGTGCAAAGGAAGCGGTGGAGCTTTGAAAGCTTCTACGGTCGAGCTTTCGGCCATCTTGACAGAGAGCAATTCGCAAAGAACTTCGAAACTCGCGGTGGTGTCAGGCGTCGATTAGCGACAGCAGACCGCAGTAAACAATTCTGCAGGCCCAGTTGGGCGGAATATCGCTGCAGCTTTGCGGTTTTTGCTTTGTTTTTTCTTTGGAAAAAAACGTGCTAGTGTCGTTAGCACTAGCGGCCCAATGGCTAACAGGTGTGAGAAATGTTGTATTGAGTCACCAAAGCCTCGTATAACACTTTTCCGATGCCGTAAAAGCTAATAAACTTCATCTAGTGATGTTTTGATTGGAAAGTTCTGCTGGGAAGGCATGGTGCGCATATAGTTCTAATGACGAAAGTACGACTGCTTGCAGAAGAACGTTTGGAGTCAAGAAAGATGTCGCGTTTAGTGAAGCTCATTCTCCAAAACAGAAATGCACACCTTACAACTCGCGCTTTTTATCGAGACTCTCTCGTATAGCGTCCTTCACGTAGCTCTCTTTTCTGTGGCTTTTCTTAGCTGATATATTGTACGTTCTTTTTGGTGTAAAATTTTTTCAAAGCGTTAGCAGCTTTTTCCGTCAAACATTAGAGGAGGATGAGGACGATTCGCGTCCGTACTGCTTTCCACACAGGACTACTGTCGCGCGCGGAACACCCTGCGGCGGCTTCTGCCTAAGCAAAGCAGGCGGAAGAAAGATTTGCGGCCTGCTGACGTGTTAAGACAAGTCAAAATCAGGATAGCGCTGGAGACCGCCCGTGCGGAAAGACTGTCTTCCACAAGAGCTTAATTTCCTCATCACTCTAGCCTTAAAATATTAGTTTAATTAGTCTCCATTCCCAGTTTCTTAGCCAAAATGCACTAATTTTTTCCCTCTAAAAGTCCACAGTGAAGTTGTCCACTCTTTCTTTGTTATTCAAGGAACTGTCCCGTCTGCAAAACCCCCTTTTTTCAAAAGCTTACTGAAGAAAGTCACAGTATCTTCCTCCCCCTTCAATGCACTTCTAGTCAGTATGCTCACAGCGTCCCCCTCATCTTTCGTGCCAAAACCGCAGGGCCCGGCGTACGTTGGTTCGAAGGATTTTGGAAGACTAAGCTCGCCGCAGAATGCAGAAAGAATATGTATTCGTGATTAGCACCTCAGAAAACCCCCTAGACCAAAATTCAGCCAAAACTGAAGTGACTCTTCTACTTATACCCACCGTTGCCCCACCAAGTGGCGTTTTTGTGAAAAAAGAATGTAAGGCCGGTGCAAAAAGTGCTAATCAATACGTTGCTATTTTTCTGTTATAGAATGATAGCTGGGGTGTGGTGCGGAAGGCGACAAAACCCAGCGGAGGCGAGGGAACGATGGCCACGCCTCCTTGCCTGCTGTTTAGTGCTGGCCTCGAGTCAATTAGTCAGATTGACGCTCTTGTGGCGCATAGGCTGGCACCTGAATGGTGGCGGTGTCCTCTTTGACTACTCTGTTTTGTCCATAAGAGTTCGTTGTGTAAAATTGGTAGATGTGATCACTCAGTGTATAAGGAAAGTTACGTAACGCAAGTTGTAGACTCGTAGATTGTTTGCTGATAGCTAACTGATTGAGTGTGAGATTTGGCAGCGAAATCCGATTTGGTCGTCATCTAACTCACACATATGATCAGTTGCCAGGTTCGTGTGGAGGTGTGTTGCAAACTTTGTTTGGTAACAAGGATAAACTTGTTGAACCTCCATGTTATAGCATTGCTTTTCGTACTCTCTCGCTAGCAAAAACCGCCCCGCTGTGAGATGGCAAGACTCCGCCTCCACACCTCTACGAATCTGGAAGCCTATGACATTTCGATTAGCTTCTGCATTGAATAAGAATAACGGAATTGCATCAGTTCTATGCAGTTATGTAGCTATCATTCGGATAGAGATGAATCAAACACAATAAATGCTGCAAAGCAGTTTTCTTTCGAGTCTCAAAGTAAGAAGAATCCTCATTTTCAGGCAAAATGTCAAATTCAATTTGTATCCAGCCGGACCTCGAACTCAATATAGCCGCGATATCTTTCAGAATTTAGCCTTTGTCAATACTTAAGTTCATCTTATTTTTTCTGCTCACTATTCTTCGTTTGACAGGGCAGAAAGAAAAACAACTTTATTCGCAACAAAATCGCACCAGATATAGGGCAAAAAGAGAAAATGATAATATCACTCAGCAATATAGAGTACAACTTCACCTCAAAAGCAAGAAATCCCTGTACAAAGTTTCCAAAGTACTTTTGTAAGTCTATTTGTTCCACATAGTCATTATCGACAACGGTATCAGGGACCATTATGTATACAGAAATACTGCTTACAAGTCAATGAAGTCATGTTAAGTCTAACCATTTCTTCAAGAAAAGGCAAGAACCTAGGAACGTTAGGATAGCTAAAATAAAAAAACATATGAATACACAAAAGTTAAACTTAAGTAGAATTTGGTTTTGATAACTCGAGTGTAAGTAGCAGAGTTTACACAATGCTCACGTCAATGGCCCTTGAGCTCTCCTCTGTTCGATTGCACTTAGGCGTGAGATCCATCCTTCAAAAAAAACGATCGGCGAAGTTCAAGCAGAACGAATGAGTGAGAGCTCTTACCTCATAAGTCCATAGCAACGGCGCACGAAGTTGAAAGCGATCTTCCTCGAATATCTTAACTAAAATGGAATGATTAAGTCGCGCAAACATTTTGATGATAACGAAAAGGCTAGCTAATAGGGGGAGGACATTCATAAGGTGATATCTAAATAAGAAAATGATGAAATGGAAAAGTAGAGCACAGAACACAAGAAAGGTCATACCTCTGATGAGTCAGGTGACGACTCCTCTTGCTCGCTTATATGTGCAACTACATGAAGGAACTCCCGCATCAATGATACATCTCATACCCCTATAAGCAGATATGTTCACACAAAAGGTGAAAAATATAGAACCGTAAAGGATAGACAAGAACAGAGACAAAAATGTATCAAGAACCGAAACATGTAGATATTGAAGCGACGAAAAATCAACAATGGTACACATGACATTTCTTCCGGACAAACTTGAGAGCTTAGCTTCACGGCGGTACAGCCTGCAGCTGTAGGCTGAGAAACTAAGTTGCAAGAGAAAAGTACTTCGCAAAGCAATTATTATTCTTGAAATTCGCTTCGAAAAACAACACCAATTACATAAGAACTCATCATATCTAGCAATTTAGGAGTTTCATAGAGGATAGAGGTTCTGAAATTTGAAGGAAACATGATATTTTCATTTTGTTAGTACATCTGAAAAAAAAGGCTAAAACAAAGCCTTTCAAAAAGATTTAGGCTCTGTTTGTTTGGAGCATCTTATTTTTCGGCCGATGGACGTTGGCTAAATACTGTACGTACGGTATATGCCCAACTTCCATCGGCTGCGAGATAACGTGCTACAAACAAATAGAGCCCTAATCTTGTTTAGAGTCCTTATTTTCAACGTTTTTTTTCAGACACACTACCATAAAGAAACTACAAAATTTCTTAATAGTTAGTGTAGACTTTGGTAGCTCATTACTAACACTTGCGCTAGCTTCACAGTCTAGATTCAAGAATACTGCAGCACGGAAGTTGACATTGTGACTAATTTGGATACGTTTTGATGAATGCCTGTGATCATGTTCTTAGTAAACCATACTGTGAAAAATGTTTTGATCACTACAAAAATGCCGAGGACATCTATGCGATGGAGAACAGAAAATCTTTGAGGATAACAAAAAGAGAAAGAAGCACATGCTTACTAAACTGTAAGGCATGCGTCAGCTGTTGGATCAAATTCATCCCAAATAGAAACAAATAATGCAATTCTGGGGTAAAACCGCTTCTCCACGAAATTCCACAAGCGGTGACGAAACACCCTCGCTGAAGATATTGAGAACGACAAAAAAATCAAGAGTAGTGAACGAAGTCGTTTCTCTTGGAATCAACATGCCAATTTTTTTGGACAAATCCGTGACTTCGGCTCTGCTTATGCTTTATCTGAGAAGAAGAAGATAATAGAAAAGAGGGAATTGAATGAAAAGATACGTCTATGTGACTAACTTACCTAACTATGCAAGAAAGGAGTTAGTTCGCAATTAGTTCATCTTAATTCCGCATAAAAAATAGTGACACGAGAATCAACTAAAGAAAGCAATTTTGAAGTTTCTAGACGGAAGAGAGATGCTGCACCTGGAAAAAATTTGAGATTTCACTCTTGATAGTGTGTCTAAAGGAAATACATACATCGAAAATAAGGTAGCTTGTATATATATATATATATATATATATATATAAGAGAAAGCCGACGAATAAGAGAAAGCCGACGAAAGCGATAAAACGAGTTGCAAATTTCAAACTGACGTAACTGACCAACCCAAAAATTTAGGCCAATTTCATTTTGGATTACGGTATTCGGGTCACGCAGCGAAAAACACGGGCGCCCCAAAAGATTCACTTTTCGCTTACCATTCTTTTAATATAGAGGATTCATATTGTTCAAAATGAATGAAGACTGGAAGTGTTTTGGTTCGCGAAACAAAGTTTCCTGCAAAATCAGTTTGTCTACACCGACCAAAGTTGTGGGGGATCGGTTACTGAAAAAGGACAATCTTTTAGGGCCGATGCACTAACATCCCCTCCCCGCGGGGATGTTAGTGCATGCGGCCCTTAGTCGTTCTTCTTTTGCAAAGCTACTTGCATTTTATTCTCCTAGATTACTAAGCCATCAATCTTCGCATTTGTAACACATGAGGTCAAATGTCCAGATAAATTGGTAGCCTTCAGTTATAGCTTATCGAAGCGGGCTGCCCATGCGAACCGTAGCTCGGTTGCCACTGCAAACTACTGCTTCTAAATGCGAATCGCCTTAGAATTCTAAACATATACGCCCCTTGGCCCTTACCGAAGGAGGAGACCGGCGCGACACGGCCGTTGCGACGCCATCGTCTCGTACTTCCTCATAGGCACGCGCCATACTTGATCCGCTTCATTCGCTTCATCCACTTCGCCATTGGTCAAATCAGCCAACTGACCAATGGCAAAGTGGATGAAGCGGATCAAGCGGATCAAGTATGGCGCGTGCCATACAATCGCAAAGGACTTTCGGCGCAAACTGATGTTTTAAAACTTCCGGGGGGGGGGGGACACTCCCATTGAAACCGTGTAGGGTGTGGCCCACGCCACACAAACCAATAGCGTCCCTCGGAAGTCATAGAAATTCAATTTGCGCCTGAAGTCCTTTGTGATTGTCTGAGTCGGTAAAGCGCCAAGGGGCATTTTAGAACTCTGAGGTGATTTCGTTCAGAAGCAATAATTTGCCGTTGCAGTCGAGCTACGGTTCGCATGGGTAGCCCGCTTCAGTAAATTATAGACCGAGTGCTCCCGAATTGCCCAAACACTGCTTCTAAAGTCTCTGAAAAAAGTGAACAGTATGGGCATCAGAACAATTCTATTGACATTTTCAATCAAATGACAAATTCATATTTGGCAGCGTAGTGCTCTCAAACCTCGGGAGACGTTCCACACGCGCGATTACCATGCAGATCAACTTAAACTTAAGTTCAGTGTTATCCGAGCCTTTAAAAATACCGAATATAGTGTTTTGGCTTACTAGCTGCTTGAAGTTGCCACTTGCTGAGTTTGACATCTTTGATGGAAAACTGAGTGTTCCACCAGTTTTATAAGATTCAAGGGCTTTTGACCTTCAACATTTATATTTTGATTTATGAGATAAAAAGGCTGAACAACCCATGCGGCTGACTAGTATATCTTCTTACACATTCAAAAGGATGTAGAGCATTGTAGCTTATTTGCTATTTGATGTCCGGCTGGCAATAAAAATCGCGCCTCTTGACGTGCCCTGAAACCTCTAGGTCTTTCAGTCGGGATGTTTCACTTGACCGCAGTTTGAACTTGTAAACTTATGTTTTCAGTAATTTTGTGAGATTCTTACAGATGCTGACTTCTAACCTACTTCAACGGTTAACAAGGGCTCCGATTAAGGTGAAATTTTTTTACCTTCGTATCTTTTCCATTTTTTGTTAGTTTTTTAGGGCTTATTAGTGCCAGGCACCCGCTTTTGTTATCGATTCCATTCACACAGATAAGAGTCTCATATAATAGCAAACAATCACCCTTTCTAGAGTGTGCTGCAGATGACGCTTAGCACTTCCACTTCGGAAGTTCTTGTGGAGAAAGAGGGATCCAAACGAGTGGTAACATTGAACCGACCAAAAGCACTGAATGCTCTCAACGTCCCAATGATTCGCGAGATCTATCCACAAATGAAGGTCCGCATTTTTAAAACTATTTTTCAATCATGGAATATTTTTCAGTGGGTATTTTGAAAGTTTTCAAGTACTTCGAAAAATGCTCTGATTTTTTGACCAGCAGTAGAGTGCCGTACTGCGCACATGCGATCAAAATCTCCTGTTGAAGTGTGCAATTGCCATCTTGCAAGATGGGCGGAGGGCTAGTTTCTCCCCCAAAATTGCTTTCCTCAATTTTCCTTACTTTCTCCAATGCTTTTTGCTGAGGAATTGCGTCAGAAAAATCGTGAGTAGTCGCATGTCATCCGCTTCGTGTAAAACGCGCGCACTCGGCAGTCTGTCATTTGGCGTGACGTAGGTAAAAAGCAATCTCGTATTTAACTTTTTCTTATGGTTAAGGTAGGTGCCAGAGTAAGCGAATATTTTGTTCAAGTTGGGGTCCCGCGCAGAACTGGTGTTACTAATCATTGTGGCACAACGCCAAGTTGGCATTATGCCACAATGATTAGTGATGCCAGTTCTGCGCGGGACCCCAACTTGAACAAAATATTCGCTTACTCTGGCACCTACCTAAGCAAACTCGCTGTACGTGACGCCAAATGACAGACTGCCGAGTGCGCGCGTTTTACGCGAAGCGGATCAAGTGGATTGAGCGGATCAAGAGGATCAAGTATGGCGGGTATTTTTCCGGTCGATTTTATAGTATGTGTAGTTACGGGAGATGTGCATCAGCACCGCTGGCCCCTTCCAAGAGAGGACTCCCTGCCGCAGAGATGTTGAACACAGTTGCTATCGACTACCGACCTATCTCATCGATCTCTTGGAACAATCACGAGCAGGTTCATCCACTCTTATTTAGCAATGGGAGAAGAACAAGGATGTCAATCTGATCATTCTGAAGGGAGCGGGTGAAAAGGCTTTCTGTGCTGGAGGAGATGTTGTCGGTGAATCTTATTGTTCCTTGGTTACAGTTTCATTTTTCTCCTTGAATTAATTTTTTAAGGGATTCAGCTGTGGTAAAATCAGCTAAAGCGGCCAAAGAAGGTTCGACTTCTACTGTCCATAAAGACTTTTTCAGGTAGCTAGATTGTCATGGGAACAGGTATCTATGCTATATGCTTTTTAGGGAGGAGTACTTCCTCAATTATCTCATTGGCAGCCTTTCAATGCCCTTCGTAGCTTTCATAGATGGGATTGTAATGGGAGGAGTGAGTCTTCTGTACAAATTCAAATTGTTTCATATGAATCTAACAATGTAGGGTTGTGGTTTGTCCGTAAATGGCAAATTTCGCGTGTGCACCGAACGCACAATGCTAGCCATGCCCGAAACAGCACTGGGACTTTTTCCTGATGTTGGAGGATCGTACTTCCTCTCTAGGCTGAAGGTTTGCTTTTTACAAATTTCTCTGTCCAAGGAACATGTGGCGTATTTCTGCTCTTTGTAGCATAATCTTGGCAATTATTTGGCGTTGACAGGCTACCGATTACAAGGTGCTGACGCATTACACGCTGGCTTAGCAACACACTATGTAGGTTTGAAACATTTTCCCTTTTCCAGATTTGTGTTAAACCTCTTACAGGTGCCATCTTCACAATTAGGCGAACTGCAAAAGAAACTTGTCTCGTTGGATGATGTCACTGAGAAGACTGTAGAAGCTGCAATCCGCGAGCTTCAGCCATCTTCTGTTCCCAAGTTCTCTGTTGAGCAGCAACTGCCGGTCATCGAAAAGACCTTTCAGGCGAGGTTCGTTATTTCAACTCCCTCACCTTATTAGGAGAGGACCTGTTGTGAAATCGTATATCTCAGGACTGTCGAAGAGATCCTAGAAAATCTGAAGAAGGAAAATTCTGATTGGTCTAAGAAGCAAGTTGCTACGCTGTCAAAAATGAGTCCGACTTCTATGAAAGTTACCCTCAGACAGTTACAAAATGGTGCTAATATGAAGTTCAATGAGGTATATCCTTGCTGTCCTCAACTCTACGTAATCACTGCATCTGCTCCAGGTGTTCACTATGGAATATCAGCTCACACAGCGCTGCCTCGAAGATCATGACTTCTATGAGGGTTGCCGAGCCAGTAAGCTCTGCTAGAATCTATCAGTTTAGAAGTTTAGAAATAATATGATAATTCTTCAGTCCTTATCGACAAAGACAGAAACCCCAAGTGGAAACCTGCTACATTGGAAGAGGTCACTGATGAGAAAGTTGCATGGTACTTTTCACCACTGGGCGAGGGTCGCGACATAGATGTGACTCGCCCAGACGCGAAATTTTGACTCCTGCTGTCTACTCGTTGTAATCACATAGGTATCTATTAACACTTCGTGCCATCACATCACCTCATAACTTGATTTTTGGCCTTTACTGGACCGTCAGGTGAATTACCAAGTTGTGCTGGTGTTACTGTTCATCAGTTTGTATATCTTGTCTCCAATCTCGTTGAAACTATGTTGATAAAGTGGAAATATATCTTCATTGTTCTGACTTCATAGACTAGTTATCTTACCCGACTCCTTCCGGCCCTGTCAAATACTACGATAAAGGTCTTCCTCAAGAAAATCATCTCGGAACGTCGCCAAAACTATCATATCCATATTTTGAGCTAGTCTCAGGTTGTACAAAAGTGAAATCTGATATTCTGAAGCGGTAACGCTCAGTCGATTTGTAAAAATAGTGTTGAATCATAACTGAAACTGAAGTTCCGACCGAGTACAGTATACTATGGACCGAATCAATGATTATTCGATTATTCGAATAAATCTCGAATGCGAATGATTCGAAAATTCGATTATTTGAAAATCTGAGATTTCGAATAGTATTCGATGGTCGAAAATGTGAAGATTTTTAATTTCGAATATCATTAGAAAGTCGAATATTCGATCGTCATTGATTCGATCATTCGATTTCTCTCGAATATTCAAATATTCTATGAGCCCCGAATATTCGAAAATTCGAAAAGAATTTACTCTTCGAAAATTCGATATCCACAATAAACACGGGGTGTTCCAAGTGCATCTACACACTGTTTCATCGCTAATACCTCTCACGAAGTCTACTGTCAGCCTTTTAGTAACATCCTGTAGGGCTGGCTTCAGCTGTAAATACAGCAAGCCAATCACCCATGTTTTTCTTGTTGTGTTATCACGGTAAAAACTTCCAGCATACATTTAGAGCAACTTCGAAATAAGACATAAGAATTCCCCCAAAAAAGATAATTTGTGTATAGTGTGGACCCCGGCCAGGTACCCATATGTACCTCCGCAGCGCATACGCAACGCGCGCACTGTTGACGCTTCTAATTCCATATGAACGAAAAATCATCTCTAAGTTAAGATAGGAGTAAGACAAGAAGTGGAACCCTCTATTCTCACCTCCAGAAAAGCTTAAGCAGAAGAAAAAACTCTTCCAACCTCCACTAACACTTGGTTCTTTGTCATTCTCATGCATACTAGTATGAAACTACCACTGATGGATGAAAAGTAGAAATGGCGAAAAGAGGATTACTTTTGGAACGTTACTCTTCTGCAATCATTGAAAAACTAGAAGCATAAGGTGGAGAGCGTAATTATAGTAAGCGTAGCGGCAGTGGAGGCGTGCTCCTGGCTGGCAAGAACAGAACACCGATCAGTACTTAGTAGTTTATCGTTAAGGCATCAATGTAGACAGAGGACAGTATATGAATATGCGAGAATAGGAGATCATCGGTGAAGTAGTTGAGCTTGGAGATTGGATAGGTACTGGATCGGAACAGCATCAGCCAGAGACGTGGAGGGGTACGGTAGGACGGCCGGTCGGTGTCGGGGCGAAGGAGCAACTCCTCGAGGCTTCGTATCGTCGGTCACGCCCTAAACATATGAATCATGTCTTCTGGCATTCCATCGGAGATGCAAACGGAGATGTAAAAGCATCTCCCTTACACCTCCCTTATTTACCAACAAGTCCGTCCTCGGACTTCTAATTAAGAAAAAGTATGTAAAAGTAAAGCATATTAAGAAGAAATATATGAGAAAGTATATAGGTGTTGGTACAGTACAGCATAGTATTTAACAATTAGTATATAAATATATGGAAAACAGCTAAATATAAGTGGATATAAAGATAACTAGGTATAAAGGTCCCACCGTTTTTGGAAGGTGAAGGATTCACTGGTCGAGCTGAGCGGCAATCGCAACCTTGCAAAGCTTCATCGCGGATAAGCGTTTCGTAGTTTGGCAGGTGTTCCTCGAAAAAAAGGCCCTCGGGGTGGGACGCACTGAATAGGGAGGCGGTGTTGAGGCAGACTACGATGTCCTGGGAGGAAGAACTGAGCAACACCATCAGGTACTTGCAAGAAGTCGATAACGAGCGAGAAACTGCCAGGGCGTATGAGAGGATGAGATTCCGCTCAAGGTTCTTCAGTAGACGATTCGGCCGCAGCGAGTGCTGAACAAGCAACTCTAAAGAGATGAGCCATGCGCTTCTTCGCTACGCGAGGATCACGAATGTAGCTATCAAACTGGTCAAGACGATCTTCAAGCCAAAGCCATTCGCTGTCATGCTCCTCGCGTGCGGGGACCCCAAGATCAGAGGTTGAGGAAGATTCACGCTCGGCACTGGTGGAAGAAGTGGACATCAATGCTTCCATTTCTCTCGGCTCAGAGGTGAGTGGCACATGAGTAGGCGCGGTCAGTTGTTCCATGCCTGCAGCTGGTGTAGGAGTAACTGTCGAGTCGCCTTCCATAGCCTCGCCGGGTAATCCTAAACGACAGAACGTCACAATTATACGAGCAGAAGGTAAACGAAGAATTGTATGGAAAGGGAATCTTATGATCACTTGAAAGCATGCCGAGTCACGGCTTGCGAAAGCTAAACAAATCTGACGAGGATGTCACTGGTGAGGGCCCAGCAGGGCTAGCGCTAGGATTAGCAGGCTGCCCGGGGTCAGGATCGTTTGCGTCTGGAGTTAGCGAAGACATATGAACGCAAGGGGCTTTTCGCCAAGCTTATCTGCAAGCATAAATATAGTGATCTGCCTGATGTCAGGGAGACGAACGATGCGACGGTGAGCGAAAAACACGAGGTTATAAGGCGACGGTAGGCAATAAACGTGAACACTATACGCGAGAACTGTAATGAGGAGGACATAAGAAAATCTGTGATGAAATAACAAGTGTTTGTGAAAATGAAACGTGTTGGGAAGAAATAATTCTGAATCCACATATGAACGATATCGAATACTGGGAGGGCAACCAACAGGTTAAAGTGATGTTCTTCGTGATCTAAAGCGAGTGTTATACGGATGTGATGGGGGCGGTTCAGATTCCGTCAAAGGCTGGTCGGTCAGAGTTTGATGCTGATATCCTACCAGATCAGTATCAATGGCTTGATGATGAGTTAAGGCTAATTGTTCAGGCTCTGGCTGCCAAGGAGTAGTAAATACAGGACCACTAAGTTCAAAACATCGCTTAACTTGATTCATGTGAACAATTTTAGGTTTAGACTGTGGTGCGGTAATGCTAAGTATGGTAAGATGAGGATGATTGACTTCCAAAACGCGGAACTGTCCTAACCAAGGATAAGCTAGTTTAGCAGAAAGTCCAACCTTAGGAGCAAAATCACGTAAATAAACTCGATCGCCAACTTTAATGGATAATGGAGAGGGATGCGTATTATCAAACTGAGACTTGAACTTGTTGCGCTGAACTTCGTTATGTTTGGCGGCAGCGCGCCAAGCGGCATGGAGAGTAGCTACTAAGTTCTCGAGATAAATACTAGAGTCTTGATCAGTAGGCGTGTGTCTCTGAGAATCATGCTTGATAAGCAAATCAATGTTAAAAACAGGATCACGTCCAAAAATCAAAAAGAAAGGAGTATTATTAGTACTATATGAACATACGTATTGTACATAAAGGCACAGGCCGGTACAAATTTGTCCCAGTCAGTCTGATTCTCATTAATATAAGTACGAAGCATAGGATGAAAAGTAGCAAAAATACGCTCACAAGCTCCATTGCCTTCGTGGTGATACGGGGTAGTGAAATATCGTCCAATGCGTAGCAACCGTCCAATCTCGGATATGAGCTCTCCTTTGAAGTAGGAGGCATTGTCTGAAATAAGCTGTGTCATGACACCGAATTTGAGTATACATTCAGTCATAATGGCGTGAGCTACTGTGACCGCGCTGTAATCCGGTAAGGGTGCTGTGATGACATACTTGGAGAAGTGGTCCAACAGGGCCAACACGTACTTATTACCTGATTCGGAAGTGTGTAAAGGGCCGGTAAGGTCCATATAAACTTTATCGAATACGGTTGTGGTGACTACTGGGAGTAATTTCTCGCGATTGAGTGCCTGGGCGCGTTTGCGTTGGCAGGAATCACACGCCTTGGAGAGGGCGAAAATCTGCTCGGACATATGTGGCCAAAAGTATTTTCGCGCGATTTTCGCTAAAGTTTTACGCCAATCAAAATGTCCGCCAGCTGTAGCGCTGGTATGCATTGCGTGAAAGACTGGTTCACGGAGTTTTTCCGGTAAGAAGAGTTGTTCTATAACGGCGTCGGGGCGCTGGGGGGACTTGGTAAGATGGTACAAGCAACCATTTGCGCGTAGGTGACAATCTTCAGCTAAGCGAAGCCATTGGGCCTTATCTGTTTCCGAGACATTTTCGGGAAATTGTCCTGTTTCCAGGAACGACATGATAGGGCTACAAACTGGGTCGCGCTTCTGCTCTAGTAAGGCATCATAGGGCTTAATCGCGATTGGAGTAACAAGGGAGGAATTGGTTGGTTGGAGAGAACGCAAACAATAACCTTGTACCGCTAGACACATAGGAAATTCTACTATGTCTTCAGACTCTGGGGTGTTATCCTGAAACTGAGTCTGAGGGTTGACTGATCGTGAAAGGCAATCGGCCACAACATTTGATGATCCCTTCAAATATTCTATGGTTATGTTATAACTTTGCAACTCTATTACCCATCGCGCTAAATTATCATGGGTCTTATTGTGTTTGAGAAGATACGTCAGTGGGCGGTGCTCAGAAAAAATACGGGTCAAATGGCCGTAAATAGTGGCTTTGAAGAAACGAAGAGCGCTTACCATTGCAAAAAGTTCTATATGAGTGGGACTCCACTTTTGTTGAGACTGGGATAGAGCTTTACTGTAATAGCCGATAGCTAATAGGGATTTCTCATCGCTGGCTGCTTGCTGGAATAATGCGGCGCCTACGGCAACTTGACTACCATCCGTGTGGAGGATAAAATCACGTTCTTGAGGGAACGCCAAACATGGCTTGGTTATGAGTTTATTCCGTAGTTCGTCAAAAGCTTGTTGCTGGCGCGGACCCCATTCAAATTTTGCTTTGTCCTTGGTTAGTTCATACAGGGGTGCTGCTATGGCGGCGAAATTTTGTATAAACTTTCGAAAGAAGTTAACCATTCCTAGAAAACATTTGACTTCTTTGACTGTAGAAGGGGTCGGGAGGCGCTTAACCGCTTGAATGTTCCTATCGCAAGGGTAATAACTACCTCCTGAAATTTCGTGCCCCAGGAAGGTGATTTTGGAACGCGCGATGTCAACCAGTTTCTTGCCTGATACCTTGATATCGAAATCGCGAAAGCGGCGGAATACTTTACGCAGAGACTTTAGGTGGCTTGGGAAGTCCTTGTCGAAGATGACAATATCATCCAGGTATGCCAGGCAATTCTCTTCCAAACCGGCCAGGATACGGGACATGGCGCGAGAGAAATACGCGCCGGCGTTTTTGAGTCCAAAGGGGAGATAAACGAACTGGTAAATTCCGCGGTGCGTTGCCCAACCACATTTGGCTTGGCTCTCTGGTGAAAGTAGAAGTTGCATGTACCCAGATGCTAGGTCAAGGGAAGTATAATACCTGTTACCCGCAATCTTTTCTAGGATATCGTCGATACGGGGTAAAGGGTAATGGTCGGGGATGGTAATGTCGTTTAGTGGACGAAAATCGAGACAAACGCAAAGGGTACCATCGCGCTTCTTAACCAAAACCGTGTTATGAACCCATGGGGTATCGCTCTCCCTAATCCTACCGGCTTTCAACAACTTGTTGATGTGGTCGTCAAGTTCCTTCTGGAACTTAACCGGGATACGGGTAGGTCGGAACCTAGTAGGAGGAATTTCGGTAGTGGTCTTGATGTGGATTGCCTCGCAATCGTATGAACCTAAGTCATAGGAACTTTGGGATATCCTATCGCGGAACTCGTAAAAGAGAGCTTGTAACTGCTCTTTCTCTTTGTGAGAAACTTCGGACTTGGTAAGGTCAACGACAAAATCAGCTTTGGGTTCTGGAAGGGGACAGCGATCAGCCGCAGCAAGAGGTTGTAAGGCAAACAAACTCATGCTAAAAACACCGGGGGTCCGAAAGCACCCCATTCTCCTCTACTAATGGACGCAGTAGAAATTCTCTGATTCTTATATAACACTTGGGGACTACTAGTAGGATTTGAAACTAATAGGTGAATCGTACCTGCGGTGAATACAGTAGGAGAAATCAGTAGCGAGCGCTGGAGTAGGTCCTCGGATTGCGTCACCAGCATGACCGGCACCGTGGGACTCGAAGAAGTATAGCACGGCACATACGTTTCGGTTCCAGGTTGTAAAGGTGTTGTTTCTGAAACACGAACGATAACATCTCCTTCTACTTCCGCTTGCAGTCGTTGTGACACAGTGCCAAAAATTCGGATTTGCTCGCCATTAATAGTAAAAGTATGATTTGTATAATCGATGGACCAAGGTGGGAGTTGAGACAATACATTGTTACCTAGGATGAGATTAAAAGAGGCTGCATGATGGGGGATTGAAGATTCATCAGTAAAGTGTACAGCAGCAGAGATGTGATATGACCCTACCTGGAGATTAAGACGTGCGCATCCTAGGAGACCTATGGGTATACCCGCCATCCCGATGGCGGTGTCTACCGAGCTGCGCTCGAAGTGGAAGATACCTACCAAGGTTGCCAATTCGCGGCTTGCGACGGAAATAGCGGAGCCAGTGTCAATAAGGCCTAATAGCGCTATACCGTTCGCTTTAATAGGAATTTGCGCCACAAAGAAGTGGGTATCATCATACAAGGATAAGACGTGAACCGGAGCTATTGTTAGCTTAGGTGGCCATGCGTGCGAAGAGTCTAGCGCAAGACGAGTAAGCTCGATGGGTTGTTCCTCTAAAGTATTCGCCCAAGAAGGTATAGGAAATGGGTTGCTAGAGGATGAATACATGAGAGGAAGCGGACGCAGCTGGGTGCGCGAATTAGAAGGAGCTATGCGTGAGAGAATACCAGCATAGGATACGTTGATATACAAAAGAATTAACTTCTTGAGAATTGCTAAAGTCACAGTTATGCAGCAAATAGTTATCCATGCATTGTATGGGGAAAACCCTATCAGGGCAAATAGAAGAGAAGAGTTGCTACCAGATTGGGAATCAGGAGAGACTTGAGAAGAGTAATCATTGTTACCTAATGCACCAATAATTTTGTGAAAATTCTGAGCTGTCCAAAGTTCTTGTAACTGATGCTCTTGCACGAGCTCGCTAAAGTTCGTAAGCACTAGATTATGAAAGATTGTAAGAGATGGAGTGAAATTAACATCATGGGAAACGGAAGCCAATGTGATATTGTGAATGTGTTGATTAGATATTTTAGAGAATGAGTGGGAAGGTGCATCATACCGGAGAACTCCATCAGGAAGAGAGAAGTAAAAGGGGCGGAGTTTGGCGCAAGGTAACGGATCAGCGTTGGAAGTAAGTACCCAATTATGAGGATCAATGAAGGTGACCCAAGAAGATCCACTAGGCAAAGTCAACTGAACTTGGGGTTTAGTATAGTATGTAGAGTTGAAAGGTAAAATACGATAGTTAGCCTTAGGAATACGCATACAATTATGGATTTGTACAAAACCATTCCCTAAGTAAGAAGCTGCAACGTCAACGCGGTTAATTAACTTGCGCACGGTATAGGTTGGATCGGATTTGAGAGAAGAGTGGAGCGAGAAAGCAAGAGTATTGATACGATCACACAAAGAAGCCAAAGCATGGTGAAAAAGAGTGGTGAGAGAGCTCTGAACGCTATCCTCTACGGCTAGCAATTGAGCTGCGAGTTGATTGGATGTTACTATCCCTACTTGTGTTTGCGTGGAACGTGCTAGCCGCTTAGCTTTAGCAATTGCATAACCCTGGTCGGTAACTGTTAGGGAAGTACCGCAGTCAACTAGAGTAGAAATGTCACTACGCCAAGATAAAGCAAACTCTTTCGAGTCGCTTATCCAGATGTTTCCTAGCAAGTGGCCATGCATTTTGGAGATGGGAATAAACGCGCAAAGTTCTTCCTGAGCTGGGGTCCAAAGTAGCACCGATCCGTCTTTGAGTGTGCAAAAACCATCCTTGTACGAGCAATGCCGGAGATCACCGACCGCGGTGTCGGGAGACTGAGACCCATGACGTGCATGCACCATTGTAGGGGTTAGGTAGCAATTGGTTACTGATAAATGATGTTCCGAACAACAGCCAAAAGGTGCTGAGGGAAATTCAAAAGTGAGAGGATTATCTGTCTTAAAAGATTCCCCTGCCGGATGCATAACCCCAAACTCGCATTTATGGTGCTGTTTCATCTGCCTACAATGTTCTACCGTAACGGTTTTATAAGTTTCTGTATGTGTTTGATGGCGCGCCCCGAAAAAGTTTACGGAATAAGTAACCGACTGCTCTACTATTCTACACAAAGTAGCTGGAGTGTCGTAGCGCTCAGAATTGGGTCGGTAAACATGAAGAGTAGCGCGAACAGGGGGATTAGTTATGTTAGGAATTAGATAGGAGCAGTTATATGTAAGAGGGATATGACTAAGTGGATCAGATTTATCGCGTGGACACAGCCATACAGGCTGAGAGTAAGCAGAGAAGATACAGCAAGACATAACAACAGAAGCGAAAAACAAAGCGTTAACTTTAGGAAGAGTAGACGTGGAAGATGATGTAGAGGAATGACTAAAGCTGAGTGGGCAAGCTCTTCGTTTCGTTGCACGAGTGCCGAAATGCGAGCGTTAGAATTTTCGAGAGCTGCCTGATTTTGTTTCAAGGATAGAGATAGAGATTCAATTTGCTTACGCGCATCTTCTAATTCACTATTAGAATGAGGCGAAATACTAAGCAAGTTAGGAGAAGCTCTACGGTTAAAAGCTGGAGAACGAGAACGGAAAGGAAATCTAGGGCTGCGCGATCTTAGAAAACGTGATGTGAACCTACCTGTTTGCTGACGTTGTCGCCTCCTTGACGGGCATTCAGGAATAGTGTGTCCTCGACCGCCACAGTTATAGCAGAAAATACCGTTCGCCATGTTGTCCTGAGGCCTTTGTTCCATTGGTTCCTGAAATCGCACACGATTAGCATTTGGTCTTCCTCTATCTGGGTAGCTTTCCCTGCTGTAAGGGCTTCTAGAGCGAAAGGGGTTGGAAGGACGCTGGTTACGATTAACAGTAGAATTATCAAATGAAGAACGAGTGAAAGGCTTAATGGAACTCACGGTCACCGGTTGAGACACCTGAGACGGGTGAATAAGTCGATCCCTAGAAGCTTCAGCCAATAGGTTCTCGACTCGTTCGGCTTCGGCCACTGCTTCCTCAAAAGATGACGGGTTAGCATACTTAACATGAAAACGTAAGTCAGAATTCAATCATTGCAAAAATTCTTGAAGGAACACTTCATCATTAAGAGAAGGGTCCTTACCTGTTGCAGTACGTAGTAAGTTAAGAAGGCGAAATGCAAAAGCAGGGATAGACTCACCCGCGGCCTGTCTGCACGACGACAACTCTTGTCTGGCATCCGCCATCTGCTTGGGCCCTTCGTAGTGCTTGCGCAATAGGGCCACAATTGCGCCTTATCCTCCGAGGATAGAGTTTCAACACGTTCCCTGGCAACAGACTCTAAATGCGCAACTAAATAGTTAGCCCTATCCTCCGCTGTAACAATTTTGCGTAAGCGCATTGAGTCCTCTAGGCGGCGCAACCACAATGAAAAGGATTGTGAATTAGAAGTACCCGAAAATGGGACGATTCTGGACGAGAGCCCATCAGGGCAGCAAGTTGCAACCAATGGGAATTGCTCCATACGAAAACCCACTACCGCAAATGACTGGTTAATCCCCTCTAAGAGATCCGAATTACCTCGATTCAGTTTCTCCGCCAGTTGTGCGGTAGTCTTCTTAGCGTCCCGCCAGGCGTTGACCAAAGCATCTGTCGTGGCACTCTTCAATTCCTTGGCGTCACGTCCATGAACCACGGCCGAGTCCTCAAGGGTCGCCAACGCCGACGTCAAAGGCGCCGTGATAGCCTCGAGTGCCCCAGGTGGGCTCGAGGTGTCCGTCGCGGGCTGCTCCACCTGCCCCTTTGAGCGAGTAATCGGAACCATGAAAGCTAAACAGGATAAGCCCAATATCAGGGAAATTAAGAGACAAGAGAAGAAGTGGAAGCCCAAACCTTGAAGAAAGATGCGAGAGCGAACTGCGATTTCTTCGTCAGTATGAAGACAACTAAGTCCGATGACCTATTATATAGTTGCGCTGCTTATCAAATGTTACATGGTAGCGCCAAGATGTTTTCCTAAGGGGATATCTATGTTTCTGATCAAAGACAGCAATCGTCATGCTAGGGGAAAACTTTCGAATATGTTAAGCATGTGTTATTTCTCTGTTATCTATGTTCTGCATCTACACCGGATGTGAGAGAATGTTAGCTTGCTATTTGATATTTCCCCTACGACTTATCTATGTTTATGATCTGGCTGTGCAAAGCCGTTATCTCTACTTTCTCAAGAGTCGCGCTAGGTTTTTGTTACCAAGAGATACCGTAATACGAGAGAATTCAAACAGTTACTCGCGGCTGAGTGCAAAATGCGAAAATACGATTCGGAGCGCAAAGTCCCTAAGAAACAAGCTTGGCTCACAAAGACACAAAGCACTGATTCAAATGAGCGCAAGCGCAAGTTGAATGAAGTTTTGCATGGCGCAACGAGAAAGTGCTTGAAAGCTTAGCGCGAGCATGGAAAACAGTCTCAGAAACAAAGAAGTTCAAATTATCGGCGCTTGAAAACAGCGAGGGATAGAGAGCGAGAGAGAGTAGACTGCGAGAGGAATACCGTAAGATTAGCTACGGAGAATAATGATATGAGTGAAATACCCAGCTGTAAATAGTATACGAAATCACCAAATGAATTCGGAATTATGTTAAAAGAAAAGATCTCCAAAAGGTATCTCAATAGTAATTTACTAGTCAGGCGCGATACACGCGCACGCTCAAACAGTCTACATCACGAGAGAATTCAACCAAAAGTATGAGGAAGAGCTAATGTGAGAGAGAAAATTCAAGCTATAGGAGGATATGATTGCAATAGGAATTTATAAAAACGTACCTGATTTCCTAGTTGCTTGTGTAGCGTAGTGGAGTAGACTGGAGCCGACCGCTAGCTAGACGGCCATCTGGGGAGAATGCGGCCAGAACTCTGCGCGCTAATCTGGAAAGGGCCGCCATATGTGACTTACATAGTAAGCGAATGATCGATCAACACCTTTGAGTTATATCACCTCAATGCTCGAGCTTACCTTACACCCTCAAGCGGATGTCACCTCGCGAACTACCTCGAGGCAATTCTACTGGACTCTAACACATCATAATTCCCAGCCGCCGGCAACACTAATATCAATTTAACATGGGCGAACGCCTAGCCAAAACACAAGTTAGCCAAAACACAAGTCCATTAATCCGCGAGGAAACACAAACTCAACCCGGGGAGAACACAGAATACCTACCTGATAATACGCTGGGCACAACGCAATAACCAACACTCACTTCCTTGGCGTTCTATTACCACTAGGTCCGGACAAGTCACCACCAGGTGTACGTACACTACTCTAAGTTATCAGCAGAGAACTGCTGATTCCGCGGAAAAAAAGAGCTTGAGAAAAGAAAATCGCATTTTACCATTTTAGATCAAAAAAAGGCCTTAAGTTACCAAAATTTCGCAAGATCTGGCGCCTAGATCAAGCAAAAGGCAACTCAAAAAAAGTAAAACTATTACAACTGTCTTTTCTCAAGAAAATTCGCCAAGATACCGACCGGGAACCCACCAGGGCAAAAATACACAAAAATTACCAAGAAAAAAGAAACTTATCTTCCCTCCGTGGCGGTGGAACCACTCGCTGCTACCAGTAAGCGTAGCGGCAGTGGAGGCGTGCTCCTGGCTGGCAAGAACAGAACACCGATCAGTACTTAGTAGTTTATCGTTAAGGCATCAATGTAGACAGAGGACAGTATATGAATATGCGAGAATAGGAGATCATCGGTGAAGTAGTTGAGCTTGGAGATTGGATAGGTACTGGATCGGAACAGCATCAGCCAGAGACGTGGAGGGGTACGGTAGGACGGCCGGTCGGTGTCGGGGCGAAGGAGCAACTCCTCGAGGCTTCGTATCGTCGGTCACGCCCTAAACATATGAATCATGTCTTCTGGCATTCCATCGGAGATGCAAACGGAGATGCAAAAGCATCTCCCTTACATTATACAAGCTGAAGCTTCAGTGCCGCATTGAAAAGCAACTAAAAGATTTAGACAAAACAAACTCAATCGGATAGATACGTTTCTATACAAAACAAATTCAATCGAATAGATACGTCTGGTCCGTGATAGAAACCCTGAAGAAATCTCTTCAAACTATACTTAATCCTCATTGCGGAGGGAAAAAATGAGAGCTTTTGAGACAGAAGCTCTCAAGACTATTGAGGCTCGTAAAAACTTGTCGTCATCAGCTGGTGTGGTTCGTTTAACCCTGAAAGAAAGAGATTATAGAAAAAAAACAAACTCAATAAAGAGAGGAACGCATAGAAACCAATAGGTCCTGGGACGAAAAGAGCACTGAAGGCATGCGCTGCGTTTGCGGCGCGGAGGTACATATGGGAAGCTGGCCGGGGTCCACACTATAGCAGAGCTTTTACGTATGCTGATCTTACTGCGCACGAGTTTTCAAGCTTTTCAAATGTGCAATCGTTTGTTGAAAGGCGATCAAAAACATTTGTTACGATGTGTCTGGCATAAGTTGCAAAGACAGCATTACGGTTGAGTGCACTATACATGGTGAGTATCTTTAGAAGTCTAATGTAAGACTTTCGACCTTTTTGATTCTTTTTCCTGGGGAAACAGCTCTTGATATCTCAAAACCCTCTTCAATTTTACTACGGTAAGTTTACAACAGTGAAAAGCAATCGATAAATTACTTCATAAAGTAAGTCTAACAAGGGAACGATACTCGGTGTCCGTGGCCTTTTGAGATGAGATGTATATCATTACACTTGTCTTGGAACGCTGGTTCCGACTCTGACTTCCGTTTCTGCTGATCGCTTCAAAGACGTTATGATGGAGCGCGGAGTATGGCTGCCCAGTGAAATACGATAGGAGAGCACATCCACTAACGGTGGGCTGTGGTCTAGTGGTTAATACGATAGCTCATGAGTTGATGCTTTTGGCATTTTTTAGTTTTGCATTGCCCCAACAAACTTTCTTCCGCATCATCGGCTAAGTGAACGCCCTCACTCTTCAAAAAATGTGGAAGTTTGGAAAAAATAATTACTGTTCGCGCTAAAATGCATCCAATGATTACAATTCGACTAAAGTCTCACGAGCTCAATTGAGGCAATGGAAAAGTAAAAAACACAAGAGGATTTGAACCTACACCTGCACCAACTTATGAGGCTGTCGCACTAACCACTAGACCAGAACGCGGCTGCGTTAGGGGTCGTTTAATGACCATATTTCACTTGGGCCGCCAAACTTGGTTCGAAATTCCTCTTTAACTTTTCTTAGAGAAACAATTAGCAGAAACGGAAGTCATATTCGGAATCAGCGTTCGAAGACGAGAATAATGTTATACATCTTGTCTCAAAAGGCCACGGACATTGAGTATCGTTCCCTTGTAAGTTGAGTTCAGCTCAAAGATCTAAATTGTACATACCAGTGGCGGTCCCAGGATTTCGACCGTGGAGGGGGGGGGGCGGCAAAAATTTTTTCACATCAAAGTGCGTGGCGTTAACACGCACTCCAAAAAGATTTTTGGGGTGCTCCTCAAAATTTTTGCGGGTCCACAACCCCTAAAATCTGGAAAAAAGGGCGCGGCGTCGGCCACGTCCCTGAAAAAAATTTTTTTATAAGGCTAATTTGATTTTTTAGAAAGTTCAAAAATTATTGTTGTTTACAAAAATAAACAAGTCACTTGCACATTTTTATAACCCACGTAAATTTCAAAATTTCTCAGCCCATTCTCGGGGGGGGGGGGGGGGGTCCACCACTGATACATACATCTACATACATACTTGAGTATCACTCCAACTGTCAGTGAGAATATATTAGGTTGTCCCGAAAGTTCTGTGGTTTCATGTTTGTTGTTGTCATATATAACTTTGCATTATGATTTTTCAAAAGGATTTGCAAATTTACTTCACTTTGTTTTTTATTCGAAAGAGTAAATCTCTCGCTTTCGAATGCTGTTTTGCAGAGCTTCTGCTACGCACTGACTACAAAGATAAAAATGGAAACAGAAGACCATATAGACTTTGCTTATTTTAATTTAGGTCGTCAAAAATCTGGGAAGTTGCAGAATAACCTGTAATCGTCAACACAAGTTTTTTGACCTACTCTTTCCAACTGTGAAAGGTTTGTCTTGTTTGGACGTCTCTGTGAGAAGTTAAGAATTACAAGTTTACTACAGAAAATGGCAAAATTAATTAATTTGACACTTTTCTCGAAAATCATAACTTTTTGAAGAGACGTCCAAACGGTCAAAAAATCTATGCATTGACGATTTCAGATTTTTCTGCAGCGTTTTCGATTTTTGGCGACCTAAGTTAAAATGACCAAATGACCAATGTCTTATTTTTCTAGTTTTATCTCTGCAGTCAGTGTATAGCAGAAGCTCAGCAAAAAAGTATTCGAAAACGAAAGATTTACTCTTTCTAGTAAAAATATAATGTAAAATCAGTTGAGACAGCGCAAAGTTATGATTTGTCAAACATGAAACGACAGAATTTTCGGGACAACCTAATATTAGGTTGTCCCGAAAGTTTTGTCGATTTTTTCAAACCTTTATAGAACTGCGCACAATGGAGACCTGAATGAGTTTCAACATGCATTCGATGCAGCTTTTCCTTCTCTTTCTTATGGTTACATTTAGGAGCCAAGATCCTGTATGGTTTTTTTGTTAATTGCCACAAATCTTCACTCGTCATTTTTATCTGCTCAAAGTTAGGCTAATTTTTAAAAATTTTATTCCAAAGTTTTGGAAAGGACTAAGCATGGCGCAAATAGAACAACTCTCGGGCTATACGGTGATGTTTTTAGATTCCCCTGAGTTGCTGTTTCTAACTTCAAAGAATTATTTTTTCGGAGGTCTCGATTTCTGGCAAAACCATGGAACACGCAACTGCGGCAAAAACATGAAAGCTTCTGGAATTTTTGCGAATTGAAACTTGATTGCTAATAAACATTATTCATGAAACACATCCAAGTTTGATTTGTTTTGAAAAAGCAGCTTTTTGGAATTCTTGGTGATTTTACGTGGTAGACGTAATCAGAAAGCAATGATTTTTTTAAAATAAATAAGTATTTAGGACTTGATAAACGTGATCCATGTAATCTAAAATAAGTATAATGTAGCCGAAGAATGGCTCTACATAACAGTCGTTAGCGCTTTTTGATAGTAGCAGAAGAAAATTTTTTAAAATTCAGAAAAGATTTGGGGTTACTGCTGAGCTGCTCAAAAAGCCATGGCGATAACATTGGGAAGACAGGGTAGATCAGAGAGCAAATATAGCTGTAAGAAAGAGGATAAAAATCTGTTTTAAATGATACGTAGACCTTCCATGAATTGGTGTTCTGTGGGTTTTAGTGAGCGATGGAAAAAACCGACAAAACTTTCGGAACAACCTGATATAAACTTCTAACGTTCAGAAAATCTTTTCCAAATGTCACAGGAGAAGCATTTAGGTTTTCAAGTCTCTTCACCTCACCACTAAACCGCTTTTTTTCCTCGTAAATTGTAACAAAAAACTCTATTTTTTTATTTTTGAAACTAACATGAAACAATTTATTCTTAGATGTTTTGATCTCTTATAGGCAGTCTCACTGACATAAATTATTCGAATAGTGTTCGAAAATCGAGTGATATTCGAAAATCGTATATTATTCGAAAAGTGTATAATGTTTCAAATTCGATTAACGAATGATTTCGATATTCGGATATTATTCGATTCGAAAATGTTCATCACCGAGAAATATTCGATAGTCGAATATTAAAAAATTTCGAATTCGAATATTATTCGATATTCGAATATTCGAGAAAAATTTTGAAATTCTCTAAGTATAAAGTACAGGCGAATCATCGCACGGAGAGACTGGACGCCGTTGCGTCCGAAATAGTTCGTGCACGAGAGACAACAGACAGCAAGAGAAATGAAAGAGCGCTCCATCAGCGAGGCGCCGCACCGTCCGTAGTAACGCCCTGTCTATGCGTGCATTGAATTGCCTATATTTACTAGTACTTGACATTTGTGTATTTCACGTCTTCGCAAAAGGAGTTGTCTTTCGAAAGTGCTATGGTTTTTCGTAATTCTGTTAAGCTAAAATGAGACTTTTCTGAATTTTCTCTTTTTGAAATTCCTGTCACTGGACGCAATTCTGCAAGTTGCTCTTTTGACACATTGACAACAACGTGACATACATGGTGGGTCATGCAATGACTGCCACGTGGGACAATGTGACCCACATGGTGGGTCACGGCAAGGATTTTTTTGAAATAATAACAATTACTGGGTACATCCGTTTCCTGTGGTCTTTTATGCTCTAACCCTAAAAAATACCTTGACGTTTCTTGGCCGCTTTCAAGAATTTGTCTAGGTATAGTTAAGATGACGATCTGTTTGATTTTAGCTAGGATTATTTGACTCATTCGTGGAAGGCATTGTCCCACAAGGCAGACCAGGGCCCGGCACGAGGTCGGCAAATGACAAGCTGGAAATCGTTCTGGGGCCAAAAAGCAAAGGGGAAATCGTTTTTGCGGGGTCCGGGGCTCCGCCCCGGAAAAAAATTGGTAGTTCATGCTCGCTACTTATCTTGACATGTTATGTGCCTCAACAGGCGAACACTGGAGTTCGCGCGCGTCAAACCGCGCCATCGCTAATTGCCGCAGGCGCGACGTCGCCCAAGCGATGCTATTTGTAACAGCATACATGACTAGTTCTCAATGTATGTGTAACGATATGACACCAAATTTTGTATGCGAACGGAGAGAGGCTAGTGGAAACATAGTATGAAAAATTATGAAAAACTTATGTGAACGGAACGAGTAATTAGCATTTTTCCGAGAATTTCGCAAAACTGGTAAATGAAGATGTGAATTCAAACGGCTCGTTTAAACGCGCAGATGAACGATATGGTATGAAACTTGGCAAGTAAATGCACACGGGCTTGCAGGGCTTAACTGAGGAGTTTCATTGAAAAATTATGTGACTGAAGGTTGTGGCAAACTTTTATCTGAAAATTTTGCGCTACCAAAGAAATGGAAAAATGGCTCGTTTGCAACGCAGAGGTAACGAAATCGCGCGGGATTCGGTGTGTATATGCGCAATAGGGCTAAGTAATAAAGTATGAAATATTATGAAAAACTTATGTGAATGAAGAGTTTCCTTAACTAATTTCCAAATTAGGTCGGCATTTGCCGACCTAATTCCCACCTGAGGTCGGCAAAACTCTCAATTCACATAATTTTTTCAAAATTTTTACATAAATCTGTTGTACACCTAAAGTTTACTACATGGTGAAATTTTGGCTCCGAAACTCCTCCTCTTGTCCTTGTTGGAGCCCAAACTGGCATCAGCAGCCCAGCTTTCTAAGATAGAAAGCGCGCCCCAGTCAATCGATACGCGCGGGAACGGCGTCTCTCATTCCTATAACTGCGTTTCTTTGATATTTTCTCATTCCCTAATCCTTTTTTCTGCTTATTTTTCTTCCTGTTTCCTATCTTGGTACCGCAATTTGAGTAATATGAGTAATTTGAGCAATTTGGGCGCTTTTGAGCGCTTTTAGGCGAAGTGTGGCCGGTAATCTCGTCGCACAAGCACAAAACGTCATTTTTGGGCTCAAGGGAGTATTCGTAAAACTTACTGGGATCAAAGGGGTATTCGTTTTGGAAAACTCCGTTTGCCCACCTTGTGCCGGGCCCTGAGGCAGACAACTAAAAATGCGCATTGTCGTCAACGTGTTAATTTTATTAGGTTGGAAACTAAGTTTTGCAACTCTCCTCAGAGCTTTACTCTCTTTGGATATTGCGCACTCAAACTTTGGCAATATTAGAACGTAATGCGTTCTACAACTGTGCACGTGAAGTTTGAAAACGAATAAGAAAAATTAGAGGCGTTTTTTGAAAACTGATAATCTCGAAAATTTTTGGGTTTTAAGCCAAAATGAAGCCGTTAGCAGCCTAGACCATGCAAAATGAGCCGAAATTGTGTGTGGATTATTGGTAAAAGTTGTTTCAACTAAGTCAATAAAAAAGAAACGAAATTTGAAGATAACTCGAAATTTGCGCCCTCACAAATTTAGGCAAACGCAGTATGCAAAACTGCTGGTGGCAACCGTCAATGACTAAGGAGTCGAAACCTCAAAATTCGCCAAGGCTTCGCACAGTGGGGTCATTTGACCTAACAAACACGAATATTGTAATCATTTGTTGAACCAACGCCATTTCTCCTGAATAGGGTGAGACCATAAACCGTATCATTTGATTTAACTGGCTTGTTTCGGAAAGGCGAGGCTCCGTGACTTAATTAAAGGCAGTGTCCCGGCAGAGTCGCGACCTGGGGGATATTACTGTGGTGGGGTTCCTGGTCATAGCACTGACCTCTAGGGCGCAGTCCGGCTGGTTGATGTTCCCCATGGGCCGAGAAAATAGCCCTTGAACTGGCGCGCGCAACCCCAATCGGCGCGCGCTCGGGCGACTTCGCTTACCGTTTGGCACGGGACCCCAAGACCGCTCTCTCGCATTTTGCATGCTATTCAGAGCAAAAATTACAGGCAGCAGGGTCTTCATGCCAGGGCCTTCCAACTTTCCATTGAAATTCTCGTCCAAGCTGACTTTTGGAAATTGAGTAAACTCCCCGAAAAAGGTCTTTTCATCCGTTTAAAGCTCATACTCGGGGTCTGCGGGTCGAAAAGGCCCAAAACATGCAAAAAGATGGAAATGCAAAATCTGCCGGGACACTGCCTTCAAGGCTAACTAGTGATCAAAGAGCACCGCGAGAGAGACGCAAGTGCGTCGCGGGCGTGAGCGGCCTTAAAGGCAGTGTCCGGGCAAAAACTCGATTTTGAGATTTTGTGCTTACCCGGGCCTATTCGCTACGCTGAATCCGAAAATTCACACTGGAAAGCGCGAAAACGGCGAAAAAGGGCTCTAAAGCAGGAGTTAAATCAAAAGTGGGCGGGGTCTTCCCCAGGGTGAATTCGCGTTCCCAGCTCCCGGAGCGATCTTTTCGCTTCCGACTTCAGATCATGCATTCGCACTTGGTCCGTTGAGATGTCAGGGCGGTTACTGGAATTGAAAAGATCGCTCCGAAAGCCGGGACCGTGAATTCACCTTGGGGAAGACCCCGCCCACTTTTGATTTCACTCCTGCGTTAGAGCCCTTTTTCGCCGTTTTCGCGCTTTCCAATGTGGATATTCGGATTCAGCATAGGGAGTAGGCCCGGGTAAGCACAAAATCTCAAAATCGACTTTTTGCCCGGACACTGCCTTTAATTACGTCACAAAGCCCCGCCTTCCCGAAGCCAAGCCAGTTGAATCCAAGGTTGCACCTACAATAATCTAACAAAAAAACCCTTATCATGCAATTTTAGTATTGTTTTCGTGATCAGCATGTCAAATAACCCAATATGCCAAGCTTTAGCCAGATTCGCAAAATTTTATGATTTTTCCCCTTGTACAATGTGTCTACCGTAAAACTGACTGGGACGTCAGAATTTGGCAGGAGAGTAGTTGCTTTCGTAGCTTATGTCACAGTCCACATAGTGGCGAGATTTGAGTGCCCATGTTGAAAAAGAAGAGAGTCATGGAATTGGTTGCAAAACTAAATTTCCAACCTAATATTTGAATTTTGCAACATCTGTCCATATAATCAAATGGGACTTCGATGATTGTGCAATGTCATGGGTGACTTCGTTTTCGAGAATGCTCAAAGGAGACACGTGCTGAACCCCGATCTGTCCCCCCCCCCCCTTCCTCCTTACACCCTAGTTTGCCGCCGTGTCACTTCAGCGCCGACTCAGATAATCGCCGGGGGCAGGCGGTCCGCAAACTTGCGCTTTTCTGCAAGCCGTCAGCAAAATTTTGGGGCGTGGCCAAACCTTCAGCAAGCGGTACTTTCGTGTTCTACCAGCGGGCAGCAATACAAGATTTTCTGCAAGCGCTTGTAAAATAATCTCTTCCAGCAAGCGCTGGCTAAACTTTCAGCAAGCGCTCGGACACTTTTTACGCAGTTTCGGGCGTACGCCGAGCAAAGGTGTGGCAGAAGTGTCATCGATGTTTCACTTACCCGAATTTGGGGTACTTTCTCCTAGCGGAAGGTATTCACGGGCCGTACGGTCCTCCACAAAGGACCAGCGGCCCCCAATGATTTTGCATATTCTCGCGGGTCCGCGAAAATGCGGCCATTGCGCCGCAACTAAGCCATGGAGAAACCGCGATTGTTCTCCAAGCATTCGTCTAATTGTCCAACATTCTTCAGATTTCTGCAATCGAACCGCAAAAAATCGGCGAACTATTTTTCCGGTGCCTGCTTGCCCAAAAATCGCATGGCCGCCTGCCCCCGGCGATTACCTGAAGAAGAGTGAGAGGTAGAAACTCTAGGATTGTTGCCTTCCCAACACACCTTTAACCCAATATTTGTTTTGATTCCATACGTCCACCTAACATGACTCCACAGCAGGCGACTCCACTCGACTCCACTCCGTAGATGATTGAAAATACGAGCATAAATGTGGTGCCGTGAATTTTAGGGCAGATACCCATCCAAGATCACAGCAGGCGATTCCGCCGCAGGCCTGATGACGTTTTCAAGGCAGACAGAGCTGTCGAATACCAAGGGCCTCGATGTCTGCAGAAAAAGCGGTCACCAGAGGGAACCGGCAGCACGGACAGTAGGCAGATATCACACTGCTTGTGCCACTCAAGGCATGTGAGGGTTCAATATACTCTCAGCTAAGTGTATTGGCGGTAGTCGCTCACTCGCGTCAGCCCAGTCTCATTGGATCCAGCTACTGCACGATGGATGTGATCTAACGAAGAGACTTACAAGGGAAGCATACTTGGTCGAAGTGGGGTTTCCATATGATATGGAGACCATCTTATAGAACATGGAACGCTGATTCCAAATCTGCTTTCCTTATCTGCAAAGTGCTTCTGGGAGAGGAGTTCTGGGAATTTTTATTGGTGAAAATTCAATGGTTTGGCCAAGGTGAAAACAGGTATTGAGATCTTTCCGGTGCTTGAAAAGAGTAATAAATGACAAGAGCTTATCAGTTTGAAGGTAGTATTGCATAAAAGGCCCTGGTAGTAATCATAGCCCCACTCGAGCTCATAGACTGCACTTTGAATGATTTTATGGTAGCCGCGCGTTTGAATTTTTGCTCCAAGAAATCTCCATAACTTCCCTCCCAGAAGCGCTTTGCAGATATGGAAAGCAGATTCGGAATCAGCGTTTTAAGCTCTCTAAGACAGAATACATTTCTAATGAAACGCCACTTCGACCAAGTATTCCCTTGTTAGATACTTAGATGGTCCGTCCTCACGTGACGTGCGGACCCAGTACAGAAGTGATCCCTGTCCCTCGCTTCGAACATCCACGATCTTCTTGGTCGTCGTTGGTGGCTGCGTCCACGAGTTCCAGCTGCGGTAATCGCATCCAGCTGATTTCTCCTGGTCCATCCGTTCCACGAACACGTCTGCCCAACTCGTCGGTGTCTTCCTCGAGGACGTTTGGCTTCGCGAGGAATCCACTCAGATGTACTTAGTGTCCATCTGTCGTCTGTTCTTCTCATGATGTGACCGGCCCATCGGTGTTTCGCGTTCGCAACGTATTTCGCTGGGTCACGAAGACGGGACATTCTTCTCATATCTGTACTGCGAAGTCCGACTAGATGTTGCTTGTGTCGGGTCATCTTCAGAAGACTGCGCTCGAGCGCTCTGTGGGTGGTCCTCAAAGATTTCGACGTGGCTATGGTGTCGGCCCAAGTCTCAGCTGCGTAGCAGAGCGCTGGGAGAACGGTTGAGTTGAACAGGTGGGCACGAAGCTCCGGGTCCGTCGGTTGGTCAGTGGTTTCCTTTAGAGGCCCGAAGGCGGCCCAGGCTGCTCTTCTTCTCCTGTTAAGTTCTTCCCTCAAGTTGTTCTCCATGTTCATCAAACGCCCGAGGTGCACATAGAAAGACGCCTCCTTAATAGGGGTGCTTTCCAACTCCATTTCTGCATCTTCGCAAAGGGCGTTCTTTATGAACCTGGGTCTTCTTCCGATTTATTCGCACTTCGATCTTCTTCCCTACTCCGTTTAGTTCCTTCAGCATCGTCTCTGCTTCAGTGATACTGCTCGAGAAGAGAACGATGTCGTTCGCAAAACGAAGGTCCGACAGGAATCTCCCATCAACTCGTATGCTTTTCTCGTCCCAGCCCAGAACTTCATCATCACCCATTGCAAGGTCGCGGTGAACAGCTTCGACGAGATTGTGTCGCCTTGTCGGACCCCTTTCCCAATTGGAATGGTCAGGGGCGATGGAATAACTGCATCGTCGTTGTAGAGTCCTTGTAGCAGTCGTCTAATGTCCCCACGTAAGCTGGGTCCGCTCCTTGATCGAATAGTGCAGGCAGGAGGCGTTGATTTCGACGCCGTCAGAGGCTTGCTCGTAGTCGACGAAGGTGAGGACGAGCGGCAGTCGGTATTCTCGGCAGCCTTCTATGACCCTTGAAACCGTCTGGATGTGGTCCATACACTTGAATCCTTGCGAAATCCAGCTTGTTCTTGGGGTTGGGCTTCATCCAGTGTCCTAGATATGCGAGTGAGGATAATCTTCGTGAAAAGTTTGTACAGCACACTCAGCAGGCATATTGGAAGGTAGTTTTGAAGATCCTCCCGTTCACCCTTCTCGAAAAGAAGGACGGTTCTTGACGTTCTCCACTGGTCGGGAATTCTCTCTTTCTGAAGGTAAGATGTCAGGTGCCGTGAAAATCTCGTGTAGACGTTGTCCTCCGGCTCGCAGAAATTCAACGGAAAGATGGTCTGGTCCTGGAGCCGTAGATGTCTTCATGATCTGAATCGCCGTGCGCACCTCAGCAGGTAGAATTCGTGGTGGTACTTCTACAGTGGGAACAACGGGCATCAGCAGAGGTGTTGATGAGCGGAAGAGGTTGGTGTAGAAGTTCTTCGCGAGAGATTCCATCTATCGGAAAGAAGTCGGAATCCCATCTTCGTTCAATAGTGCAGCCAGCGGTATGTGATATTCACAGAGGTCCCTTTGGCATTTCTTAAGACTCCGTCTTCCTTCGGCTACTTCCAGTATTTTGGCTTGCCTGTACTTCCTGAGATCCTCCTGCAAAGCTGTTCTGCAACTGGCATTGGCTATCTCGCTCGAGAGGGGTTGCATTCGGATCCTGCCTCAAAATCTATCTTCTTTCGAGCAATTCCATGGTGGTCTTCAGAATACGTTACTAGTTCTTCTCAGAAGTCACTGAGACGCATTTCGCAGTCCCGCAATCCTTACAAAAGCCGATCGTAGTCGTACGTTGGGTCCTCCTCGATGTGCCAATCACAACTTGATATGAGCTCTTCCAGCCTGTTACCGTCATAAACGACTTCCTTCCTTCCTGCGGCTCTGCGACAAACTTTCTTTTCCAGCTTTCGACTGAATCGTATCTTCGCTCGAAGAGGCGGTGATCGGAGTCACCGCAGAAGGATGAAACTACTGAGGTATTGAGCAATCTCCAACTTTGGTTGGTGAGAATGTGGTTGATCTCCGCGTGAGTGTTTCGTTGAGCGATTCCCAGTTCTTTCTTCATGAAGATGGAATTTGGAAAAGTTGTGAAGCGCGGAGAAGCCTAGCGAGACCGTTGTCGTTTTCATTCCGGAGTCCAGATCCAAACTTCCCGATCCTATATTCCTTTTCTAGTGCATCCCGATTTTCGCGTTACAGTCGCCCACAGCAAACTTTTAAAAGGATTTCTCGTTGCGGACAACCTCCTCCATGTCTCCGTAGAAAACATCTAGTTCTGAGTTGTCAGCTGCTGATGTTGGTGAGTAGCAGTTGATGACGCTGATGGTCTTCTGACGCGGAGGTCGTAGTCGTAGGATGGCTAGTCGGATCTCATGCGAACTGACAAGATGGACGATAGATGGATGGACGACAAAGCCGACGCCTCCGACTTTTCGTGATGGAGCATTCTCACTACGAATGATGAGGTCCCGTCACTCATCTGTCGCACGTCCTAGCGATGTGTGGTACTTGATGCGCCCTGCAGCGTCGAGAAGAGCGCCAAAGTTGGCGTTTGTGGAGATTGTCCTGGCATGTAGGTGCAGAGCATGAGGCAGTCTTCATGGCGTGTCGTCCGGGCAGAGGTGTCGTTTTTGTCCGATCCAAAAGGCGCCCTGATCCTGACATCGTTCTTGCCACCACCCAGTGCCGTAGGCGGGATCCGATGTGCAGGGTTTTTTTCTAGTCCTCTAACTGGCGGAGTAATGAAAATCCCCTACAAGAGCAGACTTACTTGGCTTACTCCTGATTTCCACGCTGCGATCGCCGACGGGTGAGATGAGAATCTAGCGACCCGGAAAACCAGACGCGGTGCATCTTGCCTGGCCTGCTCTTAGCTAGGCATCCAGCCGAAACAAAAACGTCGAACTCCTTCACAGTTTGGGAGGCCCTACCAGAGTATACACTCGGCTCTGCATCGCAGTTTGACACCCAGTGTCACTAGACGCTACTTTGAGGTGTGGGGTGTGACACTGAGTGGCAGGCCGACATTGTGGGGGAAAACTGGAACAATAAGGGACCCGTCATCTTTCGTCGGGAAAAGCACAAAAGCGCCCAAAAAGCCCAAAAGCGCAAAAAAAACTCAAAAAGCCCGAAAAGCCCAAAAAAACCGAAAAAGCTCAAAAGCGCCAGAAAGAGCCGGGACGCAGAAACGAACTTTTGTAGAATTCTGCCATTATTTTGATGTGCAGACGCCGGAAATGAACCAGAAAGACTTGGTTGCAAAATCAACACACATGCCTTAGCCTCAAAACGTGCGCGCGGAAGGGAGCGTTCCGCCTCTTCCTGGCGCTTTTGGGCTTTTTGGGCTTTTTTGAGCACTTTTGGGCTTTTTTCGGCGCTCTGGCCTTTTCTCGGCGAAATATGACGGGTCCCTAACGCTTTTTCGGTTTATCATACGTCAAATGCAATTCGGTTTCTGCACTGCTCCCTCTCACGTTTTATTCGACGCCCGAATTATTGACAGCATGTCTTTTCTTGGCTGGTTGCCCTCCATTTTTTTTCTTCTTTTTTTTTGCGAGCGCATTTCCATTTATCACACATTTTTTTTTGCCTTTCTGTGGTTTCTTGATCTGCATGCATTTTCAGTTGTTGACAATTGTGTTTTATGTTTCAGTGGTAGGAGACAGTCATGCTTAGACGTTCTCTTTTCACACTGTTTCAAATCAACACGCGTCCAAGTTGCTCAAGAACTTCATTTCCTAAATATTTGATTTCGAGGTGAAACATAACTTAAACCAGATTATTTTGATTGCTCTGATGTTGCACTTATGCGTTGATTTCATTTCTATTTGATTATTCTTGCAGTTCAAATGGCTTACGACGATTTCACTCTGCAAAACTATTATGTTCTGTGGAAGAAGTCCGTCGAGAGGAGGATTTCGAGCAACGAGTTATCAATAATCGACGTCTATTGCGAAAAAGGCGCCAAGTGTCCTCCGCACTTGCGAAAAACGTAAAGTTTGTTAGCAGTACCTATTCAACCCTGCATTCTTTGAGATTTTGAAACCGAATTTCTTACTTTTTAGCTGAGAAAACCTGAAGTAGTGGCCATGGCCCTATCTGAGTCGCTTGACCTCGATGGCATTTTAACTGACCCATCAATCACTAACATGTTTACGGCTTCTTACATTGATGAAGGTGATTATTTTCTTTTTTTTTTATAGTGGCAACTTTCTTATTCATCTTTTGCAGAATTCGATGATACAATTCATTTGGTAAAGAAGCTAGAGTACTCCATAAATCCTGCTCAGATCAATGAGATTTTCGTCTTTCAAGACGGTGTGGTGGTGTTTTGGAATATCGATCATGCCCAGGTAAATCATTTTTGCTATTTTCTTTTATCGTGTTAATATTTCCTTTATCATGTTATATTCTGCTCTTTAATGTTCTTTTCCTTCTGAGGCAAGATGCAGGTTGATCATCGAGACTATTTGGCCCCAGCCACACCTCGCCTAAAAGCATCCAAATTTCTCTAATGTCTCTTCACCTTCTCTGTGAAGAGAGAAAGTGAAGAGAGATCGCAGAAATCTGGGCGGGCGCTTTTGAGCGAAGTCTGGCCGGGACCTTTGGATAAATTGGCTAGGGTCCTATAGGTCTTTATCGCCGCCATGAGGCAGTCTGGTTGTAACGAAATCTGGTAAATGACAGATGTCCTCCAATATACATGCGCAATAAATGCATGCGACTCATTTTTTTTTTGAAGTTTATGCTTTGCTCCACGTCTTCCAACGTAAAACGCATATAAAGCAAGCCACAAACGATTCCAGCGTCACATGTACACTGACTGTATTTGAGCGAGTGGTGCAAGGCATGGTTATTTTGCTTGCTAGTATTTGATGAGTTGCCAAATCGCGTAGCGACCATAATAGCACGAGGTATAATCAAAGCCTCATCTTTTACGTTCGATTGCGCGGCGACCTATGCAAACATTTCCAAACTTTGACTTGTGACATAGGAAAGGGATTTAGTCATGGATGGGGGAAAAGCGAAAGCGGTAAAGAAGCTAAATAGTTGGAATCATTTGTCCGTGCCGCTTGGGCCGCTCACGGCAGCCGAGTGCCTACAGGACCATTATACATGACAAAGTGGAAAAAAAAATGCTGTGCTCAAATCGTGTTGATTATCTCACTTATCAGATTGTGATTATACGGACGTTGATAGTGGTTAACTGTGTCAGCTACAGTTTAGAAAATACCCCTTACCAATCGAATTCATGTAAGATGTACGACATCGAAAGCGTATCAACCCATCTTGTAACAAAAAAGGTTTGGAATTACAAGAATTAGGTTCGACGCATAGTAACAGTAGTGCTAAGAACTCAGTCAAATAAAAAGAGAATTAATGCCTTGGTGAGAGGCAGATCAGCCACGAGATAGCTTTACCCTAAGTAAGTGTAAAGGTAGTGAAGCTAGAATGCCGTTCACGCTAAGTTAGGGATCTCCAGCTTTTGGTCAGAATACAATAGCAGGGCCTCCTATCAAGCCACTGCCCAAGTTGAGGCCTAAAATATCGCTCCGGAATAACGAAGAGGCATGAGAACCCGGAGGCACCGCCTTCTCCAGTAATGCCCGCCCATCCGTGCGCGCCCGCCCATTGGCCGCGCCGCGAGTACTCCACAACGAGTATTGTCGGGGTTTTCACGTATTTAACGACTTCACATTCGGAATCAGGGAATGACAACGCTCGGACGACAAAAAACGTGGAAGTGAGAGTCTAGGTGGAAGATGCGGGTGCCCATCTCTAACTTTCGATTTGAACTTTGATCCGAAGGAAATGCAAATACTTGCGACGCGTTTGTACCGGCTGGTTTCGGAATTAGGTGTATCTCATAGCTGTTAGTTTTATACCATGAAAATGTAGCGTTTGGTATTTTAGTGTCTTGAGGTTGTCGTCATAATCATGCTAGAGGGTTGAGAGGTACCAGGATTTTAACTCCAATTTTTTCGCTTTGAACGTGCGTAGCTTTAGCTTCGCCATCCGAAAAATTTTTTGGGAGTCATACCAAAATTTGTGGGCACACATAACTCTGAATTTCAACAAAAGCCGGCATGGCTACCGCCGCTTTCCAAAATTTTTTTATGGGTGATTGGAATTTTTAAACTTGTTCTCCGTTCAAAATACAAACCAGTCGTTTGCACATTTTTATATCGTCCAAGTACTCCGTAAATTTCGCGATCCATTTTCGGGGGGGGGGGGGGGCTCAGTCCGCCACTGCAATACACACCTATGGGTGAAATTTGAGGTTATCTTTAATGGACAGTAGAGATAAGAATGTCATATCTGTGAGCGGTTTAATTGGGACTTTGGAATCTTTAAGAGGGTGTCAAAGTCCATTGGTTATCAACGTGCTTTTTTATATATTTTCGAAAGTAGTCAGATTGTTACCCTTTTTTTCTGAAACGCAAAAAATTGTCTTGTGTTCAGAGAGCGCACACTATACGTGATCTAGAAAGATATATGGATGGGGAGTACGAGTCATCAATCACTATGGAAGAGCAAGACACCATGCCCTATACACTAGCGGAGAAGTAGGTATTACTGTTTGTTTCCCTCAGTGTTCTTCCAAAGTATCTTTCTTGAATGTAGTCATTACCTTCCTGTTCATAGTTTTACCTTCAATCTTTTTTTTTTGATGTTTTGCTTCGCTATTTACATCATTATGGAAGTTAGATAGCGGAACACTCTTATTCTTTGTTCTGTTCTGTACTTGCGCTCCAGGTACATCTACAACTTTATATTCTTTTGGCAGCTTTTGAAACCAGCTTTATATTCTTTTGGCAAAAATATGTGTTTCTGTTGGCTAAATTTCATCTTACCATCCCAGTCATGTAAAATTAGAAAGGCTTTATGCTTTGATCGCGTATCGCATGCGGAAAATCGCTAAATCTGCTCATTTTGTGTTTGCTAAAGTCAGTATTGCGTTGGGTGGTAGATTCGGTATTTTGCAACAAAAAAACGTTGATTCTACCGCAATCCATCAAATAGGTAGGCATCTATATCATCGAAAGATTTGAAAGATTGCATTGTTTTTTTAGAAGGTCATGCTTGCCCTAGCCAAATTGACGTTCCAGTGCGATAAAGGGAGAAAATTTCTATGTTGAAGATAGTAGACACTAACATGAAAGTACTTATAATTTTTCATGCATGTGAGTAAGACGATCCGGTTTTGCTGAAACGAGCCTTGTTATTCCAGTTTAACATTCGGTCGCAGAGAATCCGTTACATTCTTGATCCAAGAAAGGCTTTTGCGGGAACGTTGCATGAGAGACGATGATTCATGACACGTTATTTTTCGAAATTTTCTCAGCCGGGAGATGAGCCGCCGTGGGTGAGGCTCTATTGACGATGCGCTATCTTCTCTTTGCTCTAGCGCGCTGATGCGAGTTCTTTTATTCAGCGTCAGCAATCATGGCATCTTTTCCATCTCTTTCATCTTGCTGATGCAATTGATTGTATTCACAACGATTGCGTATGTGCCATCTCACAGTATAGATTTCTCACGTATCTGCTTTTTTGTTGAGATCGGATCCATCCTACTCCTCAGGACGCCATATGTTCATGCTTTTGATCTCATTACAAGTTCCCCTGAAGTGTAATGTACAAATTTTTTCAGTGAAGAGACTAACGTAAAACATGACTGCTTTGTTCTCAATGCTGAGAAACATGGTGTTGGCCATAGGAGTTACGACAACGTTCTTGAAAGGTTTTCGCTAAGTCAGGCATTTGCAGCATCAGGTTTGTTGCAGTAGTTTCTTCGATTTTTTGAACTATTGAATCTATAGTTCCGATTTAGTAAAAGTAGGAGTATGGGAGACTTTGTTGAACAATCTCGCCGAGCCACTTTCGGAAACAACCAAGGTGATTAATTGCTGGAATGTAAACTTTTTGAATGATTACGTAATATAATCCTTTAGGCACTCAAACAGGGTGTAGTGCCTTGGAGTAGGAAAGAAGCTTTGAAGAAATCGGGTGAATTTGCGGCAATGCGGTAGGTTTGTGGCTGGCTTCGTGATGTCTGTTGAAAAACTCGCGATGAAATTTTAGGCACTCAATAAATCTCGATTGCACCTTGCTCAATCGTGATTTCTACTGGGATCATTCTCAAGTAGAGAAATTTTATCTAATGTCCGCTAGACATTTTATTCTCAACAGGCGGATAAGGCAAGTCATTTCATACTGAAATGTTCTTCATGTATAAAAATCTGTCTTTTTTTCAGCGGGTTGAACAGACGGTTGGATTATTGCGAGGAGTTAGTGAAGATGGTTGACAACATATTGGCTTTGCGACATGTGAGTGTGATTTATATGTTTGTTTATCGCTTAATTCGTCAAGTAGAGTGCTGGCTTAGCGAAATACAAGCTGCGAGCAGAAGAGAAAAATAGCGAAAGGTTGTAAGCTTTGGAATTTTAAAACTTTCATGCGATGAGAGTGCTGAGAAAATACTAAAAACGATATCTGATGCTTAGGTATTTTGCTTTGAAACCTATTAATCTCCAAAAAGTAAAAAGTTCTCTGCGGTTTCAGATCTCCAAATTTTTCTGAATTATACTGGCAATAACGAATGTAAACATAGCACTTGTTTGATATCAGAAAATTTGCTGATTTCTTTTTTTTATCATGTTAAAAACTCCATGGAAAAATCACTTCTACAAAAAATGTTCTCTGAAAGATTTAGGAGGGGAAAGAGTAGCGCCACGTCCTCTTGTTGAGAAATCTCATTTTTTGTTCTCTAAAATAATAGCTTCAAGTAACGTTAATTGGTGTACTTGAGTCTAAAGTTTTGATTTCGGAGTATTGATTACCCTATTTGTAGGCTTCCACTTTGGAATGGATGATCATCGTGCTCATTGTAATTGAAGTAGTTTTTGATACCTTCCACTTTCTGGATTCTTCACCTACCAAAGTTGTTATAGTTGAAGATGCTACATCATCGTCTAGCAACACTTCTAATTGAATTATAGTATTTCTTTCTATTTTTTGCACAATTTTCAACCACTGAGCTCAATTGAAAGCTTCCACGTTTTAGTTTATTGATCAATGTCGTTATGTATCGCATGACTAGTCGTGTTGTTGGCAGCGTTGGAAAAGTTTTGTAGGATCTTCTGTTTTCCCTTGTTACGTCGTTGAGTTGTTATCTGATAGGTTTTTATAGTAGTAAATCTTCTCAACTTGTTTTTGCTTTGCGTGAATAAGAGGTGTCTCTTCACCGTATCTTATCGCTGTTTCCCTAGGGAAATCTTTGCTACTGGTTGAGGTTGCTTTCAATTAGCGTCTGCTGAACGCCTAGTCTTTTTACGTTATTCCGGTCAATCAGTTCTTCCTCGTAAGTTGTGCAAATCACTTTCAGGATGTTAACTCGTGTAGTGCCAGTAGTTAGTCGTGCAACAGTAGTACGTAGTTCACTGAGACTTCTTAGCGCACAGGCTACAGATGAGTTTGCTCTACATGAATTCGGTGAGAAGTACTTGGGCCATCGTAAGGTAATGGATTTACAGTCTAGCTGATATGCATGATTAACTACGTTCTTTCTAGGCTGCGTTCACTGAGAAGCTGGAGATCATCGATCCTGACAAAGCACCGGCTATACCAATTTACCGCGTAACGGACACGAAAGGCAATTTCTTAGACACATCACAGGATCCAAATTTTGATAAGGTCAGTTTACGGATTTTCTCAACGGTCTGAACGCAACAATTGAATAATCCGAAAAATTGGCACATGGCAGTCCTTGTCGCGAGGGTTTGCGCCACGTCTGCGGCTAGCTTGTCTGGCTCTTTTTCAGTCTCTTTGCTATCTCCGACAGTGCGCACATGCAGCTCAAACCTCTGGCGTTGGAAGCGCGCAGATTTAGCCAAGGGTTTGGCTCGTTTCCCAGTAAGGCAAGGGACATACCTCACGCGATTTCAGTCGCCACGCGATCTGGCAATTTGCCATATGTCTTCAATTTCAATACTGGAAAACCTCAAATGCACAGCATGTATAACTTTCGTAGGTTGATAAAATGCTTTCCCTTCCGTACATTCAGAAACCCCGTAGGATGAGTTATGAACATTTGGAGTATTGCCAAATCGCGTGGCGACTGAAATCGCGTGAGGTATGCCCGAGGCCTAAGACAGACTGTACAGGCTATCTTAATTGTAGTGTTGTGTGCACCTGCAGGTCGAATCCAGCACGGTCGCCTCGGACACCGCGTTGCATTTGCGGACGTGTCGTCTAATTATTCTTCTACGTCCAACCGTGGGGAAGGGCTTAGAGCCGAGCTTCGTCGCTAATTAGGCGTGGGAAAATGGTCAGAGAACACATTCGCGACAGCGATGTGACTTTAAGCGAGACGGCAGCGCGAACCAGCGCCGCTGCTCCTGACACAGCAATTGAGATAGTCTGAAGTGGCGACTCCGTGACACGATGAGATGGTATTAGGTTGTTCCCTAAGTCTTGTTACACTATAACTTCTTACGGCGATAAGTCATGCACCTCATTTTCTTTACAGGGCTCCTGGGTACCATTCGATAGAGCAAAGCAACCTGTAGAAGATAGTGTGCATAAGTTCGCACTAGCCCGGCCTACCGTAAGTTTGCATCCAAAAACTGAGTCGTACCGAAGGCTCAAAAAATCGCGAAAAATTCATATCTTTATCCAAAAAATTCCTACGAATTTCCAACTTGCTCATAGAATTTGCACACTATATCAGACACTCATATGTACCGTTACTGTGTTGCTGTGTTGCTTTTCTTCCTCATCTAGAAATCGAGAAAACGAAGATTTTCTTGTTTTTACAAAAACGAAGCTATGCTGTTTCTATTCATGCAGCTGTATACTACAAGCCTTCAGAAGTACAACCGTAAATTTTCACCTTTCCAGAAGCTCTAGTGTTCGAAAATTACCTAATTTAGCATTGAACACCCAACTAAAAAAGCTAAATCCGGTATTTTCCGAAAACTGGAGTTTCTGGATAGCTGAAAATTTACGGTTATACTTCTAAGGGCTTGCAGTATACAGACGCATGAATAGAAACAGCATAGCTTCGCTTTTGCAAAAACAAGAAAATCTTCGTTTTCTCGAGTTCTAGATGAGGAAAAAAATACAGCTACGGTACATATGAGTGTCTGATATGATGTACAATTTTTATGAGCAAGTTGGAAATTCGTATGAATTTTTTGAATAAAGATACGAATTTTTCGCGATTTTTTGAGCCTTCAGTACGACTCAGATTTTGAATGCAAACTTATAATGGGTCAAAGTTGGTGCGAACTTTTGCAAATCTTTTCTGTAGAGCTTGCTTCGCTCTATCGAATGGTACCCTGGAGACCTGTAAAGAATATGAGGTGCATGACTTATCGCCGTAAGAAGTTAGAGTGTAACAAGACTTATGTAATAACCTAATACTTTGCACTATCAGTTTTTTTGCTTTATCTGCTACTGCAGTCGTCATGGGGGGCATTATGACTGTACTCAGTTTTTTGCTTCCTGTGTGACATTATCAGTCGTATACATAAAACAATTTGTAACGATAGTTCAATTAACATCGAATAAAGTACGAACTTTCTGTGCTAACCGGAAAATTATCTGTCTTAAATGAAGTGGGTTTTGTCCCAAATTGTCAGGATAAGGCGACAATGTTTTTGAGTACTGATAACGAACAAATTGATTAGATGCGAAGAGATAATCCTGACAAAAGCTTGCTTCGATTTCTTGCATTTTTGTATTGATGGCGGTAATCATGCTTGCTTTGCACATATCTTAGTTGATAAAAAAGATAATCTGTAAAAGCGTTCGCTTCTAATTTTTGCACACCTACTATGCTTGCATGATTCTGTAGGCAGAGAACTTTATGTTGCCGGGAGATCCTTGCGGTTTTCGACAAGTGCACACCTCTCATATATGCAAGAGGTGAGCAGTGTTGCAGATGTCCGCGCATCTTATCTTTCGGGGACATGTAGTCTTCTACTTGATAGTGACAGGAAGGGTTAAAAATAAGCAGAATGAAGCCATCATGTTGTATGAGAAGAGGTTGCCGCTAAAAATGGATCGCGAGATTGTTGAAAATGGACTACGTGAGTTATCAAATGCAAGCAACTTGTGTCTGCTCGTGAGCAGTTGAAATGATATCACTTGAGAGAAATTCAAAACGATGTTGCCAGTCCCTTTTTGGAATTTTCGAAACACAGACAGCATATTCCAGAAAAGCATCTCAATATATGGGTAAGGGCTATATGTCGCCGAAATTGAGAGGCCCCGCTGGAAATCTGCAACAAACACGCATTCCAATACATGTACAGGCTGAGTATCTGCTGCATTGACCGCGCGGGATCCTCCCACTTTCGGCGACATATGGTCCTCTACCCTCAAAATATTGCTGGTGGCATGTCTAACACTGACACTTCATTGAGGAAAACTGTGAACTAGAGAGAAGCCGAAACCACGCTTTCTCACCTGCAGGGTGTGTTGAGCAACAGCTGAAATCAGTGAAATACAGCAGTCAGAATCTTTGCAATTCAACTGATATACTCCGAATGTCACAGACTGATAATACAGCTAAAGACGGATTGCACTGCTTATTGTCAAATAAATGGGTGAAGAAGTAGTTTTGTGAAAAAAAAAAACTGAAAATTCACTCTGTCAGGTCTTTGACTCGATGTTTTGGGGTTAGCATTCAAACGAAATGCAGTTAACAGCAACAACTCTTACTTTGACTTATCACCAGAAGTATATAGCTTAACAGTTTAGCTTTTTTGCAGGAAACTTCGCTCAAAATATACCGCGACATGACTCAGTTGAACATTATGGATCACATTCTTTATGATTCTCAGCGACAAGGACGAATCTCTTTCTATATGACCAACTTTGGAGAAGAGGTATCTTGAAAATCTTCAGGTTGTTTTTCTTATCAAAGGTACATGTCACAGGGAGCCCATGTGGGATCGGCAGCAGCTCTTAGTGACAAAGATCTGGTATATGGTCAATATCGAGAAGTTGGAGTATTGATGTGGAGAAATTTCCCCCTTGAAAATTTCATGAATCAGTGCTATGGAAATCATAAAGATATAGGTGGTTTTTTTTTTTCAGATAACTGAGATTCTATTTTTGGGAAATAGTGGGTTGCAGGAAAAGGACGACAGATGCCTATACACTACGGTTCCGTTGAGCATAATTTCGTCACAATCTCTAGTCCGCTTTCTACCCAAATACCACAGGTCTCCAATTCTGCTTTGAATCACTCGCAGTGAGTGAACTGAAACCTTCTTAGGCAGTTGGAACGGCGTATTCGTTCAAGCGTAAGCCAAACAATGACCGCATCGTCATCTGTTACTTTGGCGATGGAGCGGCGTCAGAGGGCGACTGTCATGCTGCCTTCAACTTCGCTACAACATTGGTATGTTACCTTTTGTCTTTGTTGTAATATTCCACCTGCAGCAATTTCGGGGATTTCCCCTTCATCTTGCTCGGTTTGAAGTTCATCGAAGTCAGTGCAGCTTATTTGTTGAAGTTTTTTTTTGTGTAGTATACGTTCGTAATGCTATGTAGTTTATCGCAGTCCTTTTCAGGACTGCCCAGTCATTTTCTTCTGCCGAAACAATGGTTATGCTATCAGCACACCGACCTCAGAACAATACGGTGGTGATGGTATTGCTGGAAGAGGCCCAGGCTATGGTCTTCACACTATTCGGTCAGTAAGATTTGTCAATGGTTCCTGCGTAATTTCGATTAGCTACAGGGTCGATGGAAATGATGTGTTTGCTGTTTACAATGCTACAAAGGCGGCAAGAGAGTTGGCTATCCAGAATAAACCAGTGCTCATAGAGGCCATGACATATAGATTGGGACATCATTCAACTAGTGATGACTCAACGTTTTATAGGTAGAGTTTTGCCTTCGTCTTGTCCAAATTAGATATATGGTGTACCGCCCACCGTTTGTATTATCTGTAATCACCACTTTTGCAGAAAGAGTGAAGAGGTGAAGGAATGGGGTGACAAAGACCATCCAATTACTCGATTCAAGAAATACATTATGGATAAAGGATGGTGGACAGAAGACGAGGAAAAGAAGTGGCAGAAAGAGGTAAGTATTCGATGATATCATGACTTAAGTAATACTAATGAAGTTAATGTTTACTTATAACTTCTCAACTTACATGATTTTCTATTACTCATCAATGCAATTTGCCATCTATAATGAGATTTTTGATTGAGAATTTTTTGGCAGTAGCGCACACTTTCGTTTGTGCGGTGGAAAGTATCCTCTTGAGAATGTCGGCGCTCTCGTGCCTTCGTTCAAAGATTACTGTGTGATTCTTAGATCACAGAAGCGATCAAATTGGCAGATCCGGTAGCTTATGGCATAAAAGTAGCAGTTGTGCTAGGCTTAGGTTCCGGAACATATCGATTTCAAAAGTCCCTAGTGTATTTTCTAACCTCTGACACTTAATCTTTACTTTGCAGTGCCGCAAACGAGTACTGCAGGCGTTCAGCAAGGCAGAGAAGGAAAAAATAGCCCACCATCACGACATGTTCCAAGATGTATATAGGTATGTATAAGATCCGTAATTCTTTTTCTTCAACTGTATCTATTCACTCATGCTTGATTCTGCAGTGAACTGACACCTCGACTCAAGCAACAACGAGATGAATTCGATGCTTTCTTGAAGGAGTATAAACAGAATTATCCTATGGACAAGTGTCTACCAACCCCTCCTTGAGGCAGTGTGACTGCGTAAAAATTAGTAACATTAGTTTTCTTAGTGCACATGGTGTTTGTTAAACGCAAATGGTGATCCGGTGCATGTCTCATGACTCTGTATTGTAATCTCAACTTGAGTTATGAATAGATTTTCATTTATCCAAGCATTTTACTCTTCACCTGTGATGAAAATTGCATGAATCATTTGCCTTCTTATCTGTCGTGCTGTAGTAGGGAATGATTTTCTAGCATAGCTGTTACTTATAGATGACGCTAGAGAAAGCTCAAGAGATATACGCCATGTGCCAATTGGAAAAAATGACTCTGTCTGCTTCTTTGAGAACATTTTATTCCATATTTGCTTTGGGTATTCCGCTATCTGCATATCAAGTGCTTCTCATGCTGCAGGAATAAACATTCTATGCCAGTTACTTTCTTCAATAACAGTTTAGCACCTGTCGTATTTACTAAACTCTGATATCATCTGGCTTACAACCACGCCCTATTTTTAGCAAACGCAAGTCGTGGCAAGATTCTTGGTATAACAGGTCCGCACTCAATTGGTAAGTTCATCTTTGCAAATTTGGGTAGGTATTTCTCGGCATGAGGGGTTCGAAGAGTCTTACATAGTTACTTCGCTCATTTCGCTACAAGCTCATAACAGGGCCGCGCGGGGGACGCAGCGCGTGCAATGTCTGCGCTCTCGAATAACCTGATGTGAATTTGAGTTTTTCGACAAGACAACACTCTATTTTTTCGATTGGGGGAATGTGCACATTTTATTAGATACTTAGGAATCAGATAGAAATTAATTGCAAGGCTCTGAGTCTTTCTTAGGATTCTCCACTTTGAGATACTACCGAAATGTCCCTCAAGTTTCCTTTCCAGAGTGCTCGTCATGAACTTGCGCATTACATGATAATCAGCCACAATCTGGTTTTAACGCCAACAATTGCTATCCGTTTCCTTTTCGCGCATCGATTCCCGCCAAACCCGGTTTTTCTGAACAAAGTCTCGGCTAGCGCTTGATCATCGTATTATTCTACTCGGATCGCGTGTTTATCAGTGAATGGCATTGTTTATGTTCCACTGGTAGTTGTTTATGCTTTCTTTTCATTGTTTCTGATGCCGGTCTAGACCTCTAATCCGTTTTTTTTTTCGGAATCAATAATACGTTATCTATTTTGCAACGTTGGCTGTTTTCAACTTTTTTCTTGAATTAAAGGTCTCTCTGCTTTGTGGTCAATTTGTGTTGGGCTGATTGTCTATGTGAACTACTTGACGATTGAGAACGTACAAAATCATTTTTACTCTTTTGGCCCCATGATTGTAAGAGCCTTTGCGTTTCTACCTGGACCGGGTAACATGTGCAAGCGCCATTCTCATTCTGAAGAATCATAACGATTATCCCTCCAATTTCCTTCCCCCCCCCCCCCCCTTCCCCCGACAAAGCTAGTCGGCGGAGTGAGAGAAGCGTCCTGATCTAATATCGATGAAGAACATTACTCCAAAGGAAAGCAGAGACACCTCAGGGCCGAGAAATACCAGACAAAGGGCTAATTGTCTCAAATGTCCTTTCAGATCAAGGATTTAGGGGAGGATATGGAGGACGAAAATGAGGTTGGATTGCCAGCAAAAGGCATCAGTATGATCATCAAGGAAGTGCTGCCAGACATGCGAATTGCTAACGAATCTCGCGAATTGTTTGCCGCTTGTTGTGTGGAGTTTGTAAAATATGTGGCCAGAGGCGCTCAACACGTGAGCGGGCATGATCAACGTAAAACGATCTATCATGAACACGTGCTGAAAGCTCTACAGTTGCTGCAGTTTCCTCCAGATTACTGCGAAGCTGCCGATAGCGTTTTGGGGGAATGTAAGGTTCGGATTTTTATGATTTGGGCTGATTTTGTTTCGCTTTGTTTCTTAGAAAACCCCTTTCTAAACTGTTCCGTTTGAGGAACATGATGTGAAGCTGCTGTGGCAGACATGGTATTTGATGCTTGCAATGTCATTCTTATGATGTTTGCTTACATCGTCTTGTACCAGTCACAGGCGCTTTTCGCACAGTATCAATCCCCTCTCCCCCCTCCAATCTTTCCACACTGTCCCCTATTATGTTGGTGCAACGCTTGTGCTTCTTTATGGCATTTTGTTTTGATGACAGCATTCCGAGGGTGTTTTGTTAGTTGTTTTCGCTATGACGTTCTATAACGCAGCCACGGACAATCAGACGTTAGAGTGTTAATAGCTGAAATTGCTAAATTAGCGCTCTCACCATCCTCAAACATAGCAGTTTATCCATGAATTGTTAGCTTTGAGGATATGACTTTTGACTAAGAAACTTTCACGCTCCTGGGCCAACATAAGGCTGCGTTCATACTGATCCCGAAGTTCGGGAACAGTTCCAGCGCAGCGCTCGAACTGAAAGTTGTGCTGGAACTGTTCCCGAACTTCGGGATCAGTATGAACGCAGCCTAAGGTGATATGGCCCCCCCCCCTCCCCCCAACACGCTGCGGTCTTACGAAAAAATATCAGGACACATATTTTATGTGCTTCCAGAAGTCATTCACATGTCAAGACTGCAGTAGCTTCACATGTGGCTTACCTAAACAAAATCAGAAAAAAGGTGTATTGCAATCAGCTAAGGATCTTTTCTTTTGAGGTGGCTGCTGAAAAACGTCTAAAACGAAAAAATTCACGATTGGACAAATGCGGAATTCCGGAAGAAGAGCTGTATCTCATGCAACAGCAATTGATACAACAAGCGCGTGAACAAGATCCAGATCAGTTGCGTGCCCAAGCTGCAGCCGTTCAGCCGCTCGTCCAGGAGCAACAAGTGTTCGCTGCACAGCCGGCCCAGGATGATGATGAGTATGATACATAATGCATACTTCGACTGGTTTATTTGTTTTTGTGGTTGTAAATAGTTGTGTCATAAGAATTAGTGGGTTTCTTCCAGCATACTATGGTTTTTTTTATTTGTTTTCCTCTGGTGGACTAGAGAAGGCTTGAGTCTTTGTGGAAACTACAAATTTTTGATTTTTTTTGGAATTAGACTGAATTTTTATATCTTTCTTTGATGCTGCTAGACTTGTCTGAATTGTCTGAGACAGGTATTTTGTGACTTATCTTCAGAGACTTTTAGACAAGCATACGCTTTGGTTTTGATTTTTTGTCCTAAAATCTATCTCATTTTATAGAGCTTCCCCTTTTTTTTCTGAGGAGATCATTTTCTGTTTTTCCTACCTTGTCATGACAAGATGTGAATGAAATATATTCATTTTTGCGTTATGTTTTTGTTTATGGTCTTACGTCCAAATATTATGAATTTCTTCGAATACTGTTGATGCGCAAAGGTTCCGCTTGGCAACGACATCTGAGTAAAATAGAGCTAGGTCGCTCAATTGCTTTTCATGCTTTGTACGAATCCTGGTTCAAAAATCTACGAATGATTTAGTCAAATTTTTTTTCTAATCTCCATGTTTAGTAGAAATCCTTTGAAGTGAACTTTATTTGCACCCTTGTGTAGGAGAGTCGGCGAGATGATAGTCTGATGTGTTCAGCGAAAAGTCATTTACGTCACAAAACCTTGATCTCAGCTGGATTCGGTAATCGTGGGAAGGTTGTAGGCCCGTTTGGAGAAAGCTAGTGCTATTTCTCTAATTATTTTGAAATTTGAACATATTATCCAAAAACCCTACGGAAACATAAAATTGTAGATTACTTCCTCAACCATTTAATCGTAAAGCTGTTATATTCTTCACTTCACTCCCACATTTGGTTGAGATCTCTTTTTCTCTTCTTTTTCTATCAGAAAGCTCGTGTGTTGTCGTGCCTATTTCGTGCCAGGTTTTGGAAATGAATGTTGCCCTTTCCATTCTTCTCCTATGCTCTCAATTTTTTTTTCGGTTTGTGTGCTTCATCTGATGCGGAGCTGCATCAACGCAGATTTTCAAACTAAACAAATACTAACAAATTGTTTTGTATTGTTCCATATCTTTTTGTGAATCTATCTACTTGTAGACTTGTAGAACAAGATTTTACTTTAACTCTAATCTGTGAGGCTAGAAGAGAGCACTGTTCCATTAATTTTTCGCTGTGCAGCTACTTTTTGTGAAATCTGTGCAGATCTGCACTTGTTAGAAATTCTTTAATGTTTTGACAAGAAAAATAAAATTCAAAGCAGTCAAAAGGTTTGAAGGGGGCGCTGAAAGAATTTCGGTTGTGCTCCCCCCCCCCCAAGGACAGACGTCGCAAAATTTTCAGAAGTGGTTAGTATCGGTTATGATTTTACTTGTAGATAGTAGGATTTACCGAATCAAAAAACTGAGTAATGTAAAATTTTTCTTGACCGGTTTGAGCGTTGTAAGCCTGCAAATTCTGATAAATGTCCCAAAAAATTCTAGAATGCGAGAATAATGCCACGCCTTCCAATTTTTGGGGTGATTCTCAAAGTTTCCGCAAGTTGCCTTCTTCTCTCTCTCCCCCCCCCCCCCTCTTCCTTCCCTCTCCTTCCCAAACAAAGCCGCCAGAGATGATCCCGTATTGTTGGCACAAAATTCGCGTCAGGCCGGAGAAGTTCGAACTTATGCAGCGATGCGATTGTCGAGCATCAAAGCATTGTTTAAAAGAATTCATTCGTTGACAAGCATAGAGTTAGCGCGAATCTGGAAGTTGACAGTTTTAAGAGAACGAATCTGGAAGTTGACAGTTATAAGAAACTAGCTGGCAAACCCGGCTCCGCCCGGCCCTGTCATTATTATATTCGTAATCAGCATGCTCGATTACCCCCCTGTGCCAACTCCCAGCCCCGTAGCTCAAATTTTGCAAAAAATCGATAAAATCGATATCGATCGATAACGAAAAGTAGCCTATGACACGCTCCCTGCCCCGAAGTATATGTGTGCCAAGTTTGCTCCAAATCGGTTCAGAAATAAAAATTTTTATTCCGCACATACGTACAGACATACAGACAGACATACAGACAGACATACAGACAGACATTCAGCTTTATATATAAGAAGAGGCACGTATACACCTGATATCCCATAGATTACTCAGATGTCGTTGCGTTGGGTATTTTATAGTGTGTTTGGTTACTAGAGCTTGTATGCTTTCTTTTTAGTCCGATGCTTGCGGTTCGGAGACTGCTGACCACCGAATCACCAGCGGTATGTGCTCAGGTTACGTTCCACAATCGCAGTTCAGTACCTCGAGTGGTTGACGATCGCGAAAAAGCACGAGCCTTACCCGATGATGCTGGTTACGTCTACCACTATCATCGTCCTGGAGTCGACCCCCTACCAAGAATTCCTGGGTGTCGCGTCCCTGTTGCAAGGCCGTCCTATCATGTTCGTGACGCCTGGCGCGAATCACAGGCGCGATTCGGGCAAAATGATTATATCGATCTGTTAGGAGATGGACAACTGCATCCAGCTTTGCTACAATACCATACCCCAAAATGGTTAAGAGGATTCCCCGGACAACATAGAGCGAATGAATTAGTGAAGCTGATTCATTATCGGAATCTTTGTTCTGAAAAATTGAAGCAAAATTCACCGAAACGATGGCATGAGCTTTGCAAGAGGATCAAGTACTTGTTACAACACCATAATTATGAAAAACAAGATGAACTTTCGAGAGAACGAAATCTTGGCCTCTGGGACGAAGAACCCAATTATTTCTACAAGGATAAGTCTAGGCGGTCATATCAGGATCTTGTCTGAAGTTCGTGTCCGTGTGAATACGTATTGTATGAGCAGGGCTCGGCACGAGGTGGCTAGATGAAAATGGAAAAAACGAAGTCCCCCTTGACTTTTGGGAATTTTTACGAAGTCCCCTTTGACCCTCAACCAAATTTCCTCTAAAAACCTGAAAAATTCCCCAAAATCCCCCAAAAAACGAAACGTTGACTAAAAAAAAAGGTCGCCGTCGCCAATTTTGCGTGTCTCTTCGGTCACAAAAACGAAACCCCCTTTGCTTTTCGTCTCAAAAACGATATCCAGCTTGCTTGTAAGCCACCTCGTGCCGAGCCCTGTGTACGAGTTTTTTGTTATAGTACTGCGAAATATTCGTTAACTCAAGAAAAACTATTACATTATGCAGTTCTGATCCTTTTTTTTCAGCCACTCTTGGCTGATGTAGCTCTCCTGAGATTCTACCATCTAGCAGTTGTTGATATTTTTGTTATCCATCCAATTTCCTTGCAAATGAAGAATGGCATGCACATTGTAATAAATTGTTATGGTTGTAGTAACAGCATCTTGTAGCTAGGCATCTCAATAGTGTATCATATAAAAAGACCAAGACCGTTTGAATGTTGATATCGGACACATCTTGAGTGCTGAGAAGGAAAGCATGTTTAGTCGAAGTAGTCTTTTTAGATCGGATTTGCATGATATCAAAGAGCATAGAACGCTGTTTCCATGTCTGCTTTCCTTATTTGCGGAATGTTTGTGGACGAGGAGTCATGAGCATTCATTGGAGCAAAAAATTAGGCGTGCACTTGGGATAAAATGAGTTGCCAAAATTTTACTAGCCCTCGAAAAAAGCAACCAAGTGTGATATTTTTTTATCGTGAGTATTCATTTGAATATAGCTTTCAGATAGTTATCACTGCTCCATTGAAGCGTCAGAAGAAAATATTACTACATTTATTTACTTGTACATTCAGTTTTTTGCTCCAATAAACGCTCAAAACTCTTCTTTTATAAACATTTCGCAGACTGGGAAGGCAGAGTTGGAATCAGCGTATTATACCTTTCAATGTGGTTCAAATCTCCTGAAAAGGCCGTTTCGACTAAACATGTTTTGTTCAAAGGTTTTTGAACGCTTTCATTTTTCTGTTCAGCTTTTCACCTTTTCGAAGCTTTCTCGCCATGAGGAATCCATATCTGTGCTTTCCAACGCATGGCAAAAATGAGCCTTTCTCTAAGCTTTCCAGATCCGCATCTAGTGAAAATACGCCGGAAGTCTTCCGCGTCCCGCCTTCCTCGTTTCGGACTTCGCCCACTTGCGCGTACTTTCCACTGGATGAGAACCTGAAAAGATTCGAGAAAAGCTCATTTTCGCCATTTTCAGCGCTGAAAAGCCCTGATATGGGTTCCTCATGGCGAGACGGCTCCGAATAGGTGAGAAACTGGGAAATAATATCTTGCCGGGACGCTGCCTTTAACTGTGGCATGTGTACGTCGCGGAGGAGGAAATCCACATGGGGCGAGGCTTTCTGGACAGGCGTAAGTCTCCCAACTTTCTGATCGGATTTCTCGCTTCTGGTCCAGTGTAACACTTCGAATAGTCGGCGTCGCGGCATCTATCTTCGATTTGTTGACCTCATGGACTGTTCAGACGTTGCGGACCACGCGCAGACAGCTGAAATGTTGCGAGAGCACGGCTTGTACAATGGCGAATTTGTGCTGGGGCGAGTGCTTTGACTCCTGCGCATGCTCCGCAGTGATATCCCTTCCCGTACGGTCAACTAATTGACTAACTTACAATCGCGCTAAAATTCCACATAGCACCACCTTGTCTAGATACTCATTTGAGCTGATTGTGCGCGGACGCCTTCAAGTGCGATTGCGCTTCAATTCATGTGTGGGTCGAAAGCTGTTCACACTTTGTAGACGCTAGGGAGCAAAGAATTAATTGCTGACAAATCTATCACAACCGAAATGCAAGATGACTCGCTTGCAATGAACTGGTAATAGCTGTCTGGCTGAGGGATAGCGAGGCGATGAAATCGCGTGATGTATGCTCGACCCTAAGGCCTAAAGCATACAGGGCTTCTAAATTGCAGAGTCGTTTGCACCAGCGGTCGCGCGAACGCGTCGCGCCCGGGCAATTTGCCGGCGCCGGCGCCATCGATCGAAGCGGCATTGATGCCCGGGCGCGACGCGTTCGCGCGACCGCTGGTGCAAACGACTCTGATTTAGGAGCCCTGTACCTCGCGCGATTCCGGTCCCTACGCGATTCGGTACAAAAGCGACTCTTCGTTATTCGTCGTTGGGCTGTCTCTGGTCAGAACTTGCTCCGTTTGCAACAACTTACACAAGCTACTCAAATATGCGTCCGAGAAGCGCGCACGATAAATCTGTAGAAATCTGGCAAATCGCCAAATCGCGTGAAAGTGGCGATTCGGCTGAATCACGTGAGGTATAGACTAGACGATCAGACTAAACGATCGTCCTGCTTCAGCAGGACGCGGCGCAGCTACTGCCATTTGGTTTCATGTTGTAGGGAAATCAAGTGGGCGTGCGCGACTTCGCTACAACAGAAACTTTCCACTGTTAAGGCCTTGCTATCCTACTCTCATTCTGCGAGGCTTTTTATCACCTCTCCAAAACCACTGTTGTTCCGAGCATCGCAGACGCCACTCAGATTTCCGTCCTACATGACGCCAATTGACGTCAGCTTACTAGTCGCGCAGCCTCCTGCTGAAGCAGGCAGGTTAGATAGGCGCCAGATTAAGCGACTATTTCGTTCAGCTGCAAAAGGCGCGCAGAATTAATGTCTGCTGCACAATGTTTGCTGCTGCTAAGGCCTGCTTCAGCTGCAGGTCGCGCAGAATTAACGTTAAATCTGCGCACGATTGCCTGCTTCAGCTGCAGAACGCGCGCAGACTTAACATTAATTTTGTGCGGTCCTGCGCAGACTTAACGTTAATTCTGCGCGCCTTCTGCAGCTGAACAAAATAGTGGCTTACAAGGGAATGGTCAGAAGTCGAAGTGGCCAATCCAAGCAAGCTGCCTACCATTCGATGCAGCATTCAAAGCTGATTTTGGATCCGTATTCCCTGTCTGCTTATCGCCCTTGTGGAGGAAGTTATGAGTATTTTGGTAAAAAATGGTACCCTATTTTAAGGTGTATAAGCCGCGGGGTGGTCCTAGCTTACATCGATCAGCCCGAACACATCAAAGGACTTCGCAACGAAAGGACCCTATACCGTGCTGCGTGTTACCTGAAATAATCGTGCGGCAGAAGGTCGCTTCTCGAAACACAATAAAGCGGCGGAGCAGCCCGGGCGAAAATTTGAAAAGGTGCGGCTTATACACCTGAAAATAGGGTACAATAAAATGGCGAAGTTGAGCAAATTGTTGCAGTTTCAGCTCACCTCTAGGCTTTAAAATCTAGGATATAAAGTAGATAAACTAGCTGCATGTTTTGACCTAACATTAAGCCGAACATAGCTCTGTACTGCCAAATTTGCGCTTTGCATGCACGATTTTTTAGCAAAATTACGGCTTTCAACGGCTCATAACTTCGCCCACATAGGCGCTGGGCAGATATGAAGTACAGATTCGAAGTCAGCATTTTATGCTGGATCTAACGGTATGCAGCTTGTTTGGATTGGCCACTTCGAATTCTGACCATTCCCTTGTTAGTCTGACGCCTACCTAACGCATTAAAGGCAGTGTCCGGGCAAAAACTCGATTTTGAGATTTTGTGCTTACTTGGGCCTATCCACTACGCTGAATCCGAAAATGCACATTGTAGAGTGCGAAAAGGGCGAAAAACGGCTTTAACACAGGAGGGAAATGAGCAGGTGGGCGGGGTCCTCCCCACTGCAAATTCACGTTCCCGGCTTCCGGAGCGACCTTCTCGCTTCCGGTTTCAAGTCAATCATTCGCACTTGGCCGGTAGCGATGTTAGAACGGCTAGCGGAATCGAGAAAATCGCTCCGGGAGCTGGGGGCTTGAAATTGCACTGGGGAAAGCCCCGCCCACCTGCTGATTTCCCTCCTACATTAGAGCCCTTTTTCGCCGTTTTCGCGCTTTCCAATGTGGATTTTCGGATTCAGCATGGCAAATAGGCCCATATAAGCAGAAAATCTCAAAATCGAGTTTCTGCCCGGACACTGCCTTTAAACAAGCAGGAGACCTCCTAAGATGCCGAAATCGGATACCGATCTCATGTTCCTTTGTTATGTAATTCACAACTCTTTGTGACTATAAGTGATCGTTATGGGACAATTATGGGACTATATCGGTCATACAGTTGTAGGACATCATGCTTTATAGCACGAACTTCGTGTGCTCTCTTACACAAAGGTATGTACGTAAACTGAAAGTTGAGAGGACAGTCAGTTTTAACGTGTTTATATACCACGTTTAGTTGTCTTGAAAGTAAAACACTCCAAAAGCTCAATATGATATTCGCGATTTTCCGGGAAAGTTTGTTGTGGGTTGTGCAATCACACTAATCATAGCTATCCCGTTCAGACCGTAAACGCCGGTTTCTTTTTTCTTCGTAAGTCTTGCAAAGTGTCCTTATCAGTTTTGCAAATCTCATTGCACTTCTTCAAAGCTGTCTTTATAAGCAGGGTAATTCAGTACTGGACTGTCGCAGGAAGATTATTGATTCATTTGTTGCTTTGACATGTTACTACTTGTGTTTATATGTTGTTGTCTACGTGGCATGTGGCTTAAATGCTGCTACCGTAAAGGTTACTAATGAGACATCTTGCATTTGACAAATTCTTTCTTCTATGAAATCTACCGTCGTGAAGCAAATGTTGCGATTTTCTCGATCTTTCTGTGCTTCGCTATCCTTTCGTGGATCATGAAATATCGGAATGAGTGGAGCGATCAATGTTTGAACTGATGCTCGTGACAAGCCCTTCGTATCCAATTCAGACATTCATGACGGTTGTTGACCTGCTACGGCCTATTATGGCCTCGCTTGCGTTATCGCCGTGCCTGATTAGGTTTCTTGCCTTATCGGATCGCTTTTAGGCTTGCAAGGCGTTCAAAAGGCCTATCTCTTTCTTTACTTCTGCTTCGTGCGACAGCCTTTCTGGCAATTTCGTACGTATAGGCAAGCACTAGTTTGTAGACTGGTCTATTCTGTACTTTCTACTACCTTTCATTTTCAATGTTTTGTGTTTGGTAGTATTTACACTAGGTGATTTTATGACTCGGGGTATTCTGTTTTTGAGAGATTTTATCCCATGCTGTTCAGTACATATTAGTTATATTACATGTGCTAAGTTCACCTGATTCTTATGTGCTCAAATTCTAGAGTACTGTCATTCATTCTATGACTAGGAGGAGGGCGTGCAGGATCCTCCCGAGCCTCGCACTTCAAAGGATTGCCGCTTTCCAGTTTTGCACGTAGATGACCCGAGGCGCGAAATGACTTGTTCAAACTTGTTCAGACAAGTATAAGCGCACGTGACACTGAGCAAGCTATAGAAGGCTATGAATGGAATTCAAATCGAAGCATAGGTGAACAAAGGATTATGATAGTCTTTATGAGAAGTACTAGGTTCACTAAGCTGCGGAAAGGAGAAAGAGCGATACGAGGCGTCCTCGAGTACGTTTAGACCCGCGTAAAATGTGCTTAGGTCATTTTATTATATATCTCAAGTTACTTTCTCTCATTGTCAGATAATTTGCCTGAATCGTAAATCCCAAAACAATCTAGACCTATTAAGAAGTGTAAAAAGCTCACTGCTTCGTCATCTTAAAATAGCCTACTTAGAGGACAAGCTATAGAACATCTTCCACAGTTTGACATTTCTTAGGTTATTACTTCGAGAAGACGAAGCGTCTAGACTAGCTCCTACTATTGAAAATCATGGTGAACTTGCGTTTCATATGTCGAAATACCTTGCATGAAATCCACCTTCACATAGTTTTAATTCAGACGAATGAACCTGGAAGCACCTTACCTGCTTAAAACCTACTGTCAGATAGGTTTTATTCAGGCAAGGTCTACCTGTAAGCAATACCCAAACCTTTTACTAAGAAGAAAGCCAAAAACATAGAAGACTCGCGGATTTTTTATGTGAGTTATGTGGGACCCAAAGATTATGTAAGAATGACCGTTTGAAATTTCAGGTGACTAGAAATTTGTATTCAACGCAGAAGCTCTCCAAGCTTCTAACCCTTATATCTTGCCAATTGATTCAGTAACATATTCTTCGGGTTTTCGTGAATTATTGCAAGTTCTTTATGCAGTGATATGGACGCTCAATCCTTTCAGTTTTCACATAGCGATTACGGAACTCTGTAGTTGGAATACATGTCCATACATGTTCACCGTAAGCTCTGCTCTACTAAATGGGTGATCGCCTACGTGCATTTAGGAAAGGCGGCAAGCCTTGGGAGGATGATGACACGCCGCCTCCAGGTTTATTCACTCCTTGGAAACAGGGAAGAACAAACTCAAACTTGTTAAGACAATGTCCGCAATGCAGTCTCGCGAATCCTAGTCATAGAATAGACAATAATATCTTCATCTTCACTTATTTTCTGCATCAAGGCTAAACGATCTTGCGCTTCTACTGTGTGAGATAAAGTTGCATTGTCTTCTCTAAACGTTTCTTTCATCTGCTTCTCAGTCATCTATCTGCTGAGAATCCGATTCACCTGGCGCAGTATTACTAATTCCATTGTCTAATGATTGAAATTTCCACCTGTTTCCTGGATAATTTTTATATTGGTTTTGTGCTGTGGAAAACACAAGATCTGATAGAATTCTTTGAGTTGCTTGCTCTTGCTTTGTAGTACAAGCTAGAGATAGTTGGATTTGCCCATTTGTCTTGCAGCATCGCAGCTATATCTGTTTATTATTATCTATTTACTCAGGAACCTATGCTAATAATACAAACAGATAACAAAACACCGAGGGGACAACACAACAACAGACATTGAGAACAAGGTAGCTTTTGAGGGTACTTTCACAAGAAATTCAACAGCAAGCATCTGCATTAGTGGTTTCTCTAGGTCACGGGTTGTTGACAAAAAGTTTCCCCTCATATTGCTCCTCTCGTTCCAATCAAAACATCAGTCGTTCTCAGATTCCCTAGCTGTTGAATTCTCGCGTTGCATTATTCTATGTGCCATGATCAGATCGAACTTCCTCTGCCTCATTTTCAAGCTTTCCTTATCCAAAATTCTATGTGCCATGATCAGATCGAACTTCCTCTGCCTCATTTTCAAGCTTTCCTTATCCAAAATTTTGTTTTGAACCTAAATTTTTTCAATGTGAATTATGCTTTTCGTCAACTGCTTGTGCCCTCCTTTTCCTTTCTCTGCTTCCTTTCTTTCGCTGTCTCCCATGGAGAAATTTCCTGTGATTGCTAATACTTTGTCAGTGAGTCATGTGTTGCGAATTATCAACAGATGGAATCAGCGAGCAAAGAGCATTGCAAAGCTTTTCATTTGCTTCCCGAGAAACAACATATATTTTACGAAGAATACGTATTGCGAAGCTCAGCAAGTAGAAATTCCATCGGAGATAGATATCTTTTTCGCAGTTGAAGTTTTTTTTTTTTCACCGTGTAGTAAATCGTCAGCTGTGCAATGCTTTTTGTTTACTTTTTCGTCGCTGGGCGATACCAGTGATGATCGTAGCCCTCGTCACTTTAACATTCGAATCGATTGCTATGAGAGTTTGAGCGGAGAGTTTGCGATGGCATTTGCATCGATATTCATCCTCATACTGATAGCCAGTAGTCATTTGTCGCAACTTCCTAGTTCTCATGTCGCGCGGGTGGCATTGTCGAATGTCAAAGATCGCCATCGTAACCAGCTTCTTGTCTGCTATGTGCTTTTCTTCGTGTCCTTGATGGTAGTGAATGGGAATCGCAGTTATTTCGCTACGAACCGAAATGGGTCGTAGACATTGTTCCGTTGTTGCCGCATTGGCATATCGACGAAAAAACGCCTATATTTACTTTACTTACGAAAAAAAGTATAACTGAATCTTCTGTTACTATTCATCAACTGACCTTGTGCTAATTTATACCTTGAGAGCCTACCTTGAGGTGTATTTTATTACCCTCAGGGTTAGCTTGATATTCACAAAGAGCTGAGAGCTGAGAGCTTACCTTGGGGTATATTTTGTCCTCGAGGTTAGACTAGTGATCACGAAGCTGCCTGTGGCCGTATTCATCAACATACCTTAAGATAAAATACATATTGTCAGAGCGCATACCCGTATTCATAACGCACAAGACATGTACCCTCAAGGGTATTTATCTCGAGCTTCAACGTCGAAATGCAATGGCTCAAGGTACAAATCCAAAGTAGATATCAATTGTTACATGCAAAGGTTCGATTTACCCCAGATTTGTACCTTGAGTCGCACTTATTTCGCACATCTTGCCCTTGAGGTACTTGAATAAGTCTTTGGCTTTTGGGGTTGATTTATACCTCGAGTATGTTTCACCTTGAAGATTGAACACCTAGTGCTTTGTGACTACAATTATGCGCTCCCAAGGTACAGTCGAGTAAATTTTCGCCCTTTATATAGTGTGCTTGCGGTGCCGAGATGTTGCGGTAAAATTTGCGCGTGAACAGCTAGGCACGCCAGTAATGCCGGCCATCTGCGCGCGAAATCTGGCGCAACTGACGTGGCCATTTGTTCACGCGCCAGTTTCACCGCAAGATCTTGGCACCGCCAGTACACTACATTAGGCGGAAAATCTACACTTATCTAATTTTAGGGTTTCTTCATACTACGCCGCGCACGCCGCCGCAGCGCAATAGAAATATGCTCACGGCAGCAGAGCTCCACCTCTATAATTGCTTATTATTACGGCGTCATTTCATCATTTATTTCTGTACAGTTTTGACCCCAGATACGTTAACATTGTGAATGCGGAGTGAATGCAGGTTGTAGACATTTTCTCTCCGTTACTCTCCTTTTTTAGATACTCTCACAAGTAAAGTGACGATACGATGACGATGACGATACGATACGCATCAAATTTGCAATTGCAACCTAACAGTATGAAGAAGAGAAATCCTTTTCATCCAGTGATGTGTTCGTAAGGAGATGTTAACAGCGCAAGTATACAACCAGACAACATACAACCATACAACCATATACTACCATTATATAACCACATGACGCAATGTGCAGTCAGTTACGATACAAAATGTGAAACTCAAAAGTAGAGGGAGCACAACAACCTAAGTCATTCCATCAATCATTGATATAGACAAAGGATAGACAGGATAAACGAAGCAAAAGAGAGGAAGAACTGCATAATGTGAAGGGACACTATTGAGGGACACGAATGTGCAGCAAATATAGAGATACATCAAAAAAGTGGAGCTCTGCTGCCGTGAGCATATTTCCATTGCGCTGCAGCGGCGTACGCGGCGTAGTATGACGGAATCCTTAGGTATGTTGGTGAATACGGCCACTGGACTCTTGGATGTTCCAATAAAAGTCTTCTCATAGAATGAGGTAATTTGTATACTGATTATTTATAGTCAAGACCGACGGGGCTTGTTTTCTAGCACATTCCTAACGTTCTAACATGTTTTGACGTAAGAAGACGTTTTGTCGCAACAGGTTTCCACGCGCTAATACGTTTGTACGCAGCGCTTCCTACCAGCGCTACTCCACTTTTTATAAGTGAGCAGTAGAAACTACTCAGACACATGTCTAGTTTGACATCTTTCATTCACTTTGCTTCCCACTATCAATGTTGAAGTCTTTTGAATACTCTTTTGATTTTCTAATTCCAATGAATAATTGCTCATCTGCGTTTTTTTTTGTTAAATTTCCCTCTCTTATTTACTTAATCACCATTACTGGGGAGAACTCTTGTGCAGTAGGTTTCTGAAGTGTTATCAAGTCATTTGTAATTTGATATGCGTCTTGCAGCTACCTCACGACTTCTCTAATTACGATCTGATAATTGTCAAGGTTTCTCCTTTGTAGTCTGATTGGATGAATCTGATACAGTAGAACAACACGATTTCACAGTTTGTTCCGCTAGAAAAGCCCTTACTGTTGAGTCACTAGTAAGGTGCCGTCGGTTGCCACGCGTAGTGTGCAGGCTCACACATCAAGTTACAGATGAATCGCGCAAGTATGGCTGCACAATGCGTAGCGTTCCATATATTTGCGTGAAAACGCCTCTCTTGCGTGCACACTTTACAAAGGTTGAAATTTTTGAAGAAGTGTTGTACTTGCTATCTTGCTGCCCTTGTTCAAATAACCAACGAAAATTTAGGCTAAGTTGCTTGCGTTTTGGTAATTTGCGGAAATGCTAAGTCTGAGACGATTTTTCGGGCTCAGTAAATTCTTCAGCAACAGAACTCTTTCGACTTTGTAGGGCACGCCACAACGATAAGAGCATTTATGTATTTAACCTGCTTGAAAGTACAATCAATGTACCATTCAGTGTCTGCACGCCGTCCGAAAGCAGCCGTTGTCATATTGAATTTTTAGTTCTTAACGAAGTAATATCTGGCCTGTGAGGATTTTAGCTCACCATTCCGATGTCGCAATATCTACAGAATTAGATGCTATAAAAATTGTTTTTGCATTTTTGACAACTCTCCAAGAAAAGATTGAAGAAGAGAACAGAGCCAATAGCAGGGAACCTATACCGATAGCTTACATGGTGCAGTTTCACTCGCAAGGCTTCTTCTGTAATTCGACTACCTTCAGATCTCGAATAGAGCGATCTTTATTTATTTGTGGCATATATTAGGGGTAAAGAGTGATCATATAGAGTGTTGCCGATCAAGGGCTGCTGCATGTCGCAAGCGAGTAAATCTAGCCTACTTGATGCCAAAGAAATTGCTAGAAAAACGCTAAAAAATGTTTCACGTTAGAGAAACTTACAAAATGCGGGTGTTATATACTCGGAAACAGGTCTCTTTCTTGCAAGAGATGCTCAGGTGGAGCGGTCGATTGTACACAATCTGCTTAGCTGTTATCTTTTGTACACCATACTTTGAAATAAAGTCGTAATTTGGTACTCACTACATAGAATTTCGATTTGCTGTAACTTTAGCTTCGGATGAGATTTAAGGGAAACTTTGCCATCTGTTACCATGTCGGACACAAATTTTGGATTGTGAAGTTCTTTTTGAAGCAAATCCGAACTTTTGAAAGTCGAATTCAATATCTGTACTTCTGATGTATTGATTTCCTCGCATGCATTTTAATTGCCAATTATCCCGCTTTCCATGAGTTTTGTGAGTATGCATCGCTGGGTGTAAACCTTTTTGTGACTTCAAAGCGCAGTAATTATTCCATGCCACGACATTTTGACAGTTGCATCCGTGGTTCCACATTTCACATAATGTGCGGAAGTTATTTCTACATGCTGCATAAAGTTACACATGGAAGGCAATGATATGTGTCACACCTAATGATATGCTGGACCATAACATTATTTTCCGTTCAACCCTCCCCTTTTCGCAACATCTATTATTCATTTCCTGTCGACGTATGAAGCCTGGAAATTGCGCTTTTCCTAAGCCCGGTGCTTACAGCAAAATCTTCTATATCATGGAAGTAAGTCATCTTCTTTATAATTTCCTATTTAAGTAGTATCACAGAGATTATCCATTCATTTTTTTTACAGTTTTATGCTTGACGTTTTCCCTACCCCTTTGATTTCATATCCGTCGTTATCATCTTCAGTATTATGGGCTGTGACGTAAATTTCCGCTCTTTGAATGTCTTTGCAGTATTTCTTTAGTCTACCTATTTATTAACACACTATGTATATGATGGAGAGTTAGTAAAGTTTCTTGTGCTGTTAATCACATATGACTTTTTCACGAGCCCTTTCTAAGTTTTTTAACCCCTAAATACAAGTTTCAAACTTTTTATGCTGCTAGAGTTGAAAGTTCGATTATATGCAAAGTCGTGATTTTCTTATGCTTGATTTGTGTTCGAACTTCTTACTCTTCGCCGTATTGCAGAACTTCCTTATTTCTTGTGAGTTCTGAATCATCAAGAAATCGTTCATTCTCTTATGCAAAAGTGTGTGCAGTAGGATAGATGATCAAATCCGCAGATGAAAGTGCTTTTGCAGTGTTGACACCCTTACGAAAAATACCGTTACGCAAAAAGTCGTGTGAACTATTATTTACATTCACTGCCATGAGTGCATGACGCTAGATCTGGTTCATCAAAGTGTCGCCGATTTGATGCTCATGTCCTATTTCCGCTTCTTGTTTATCTTTGTTGTACAATGAGAGTGCATTCCTCTCCTTATATAGGCGATTCATAGCACGCAAAGACTGCGAACATATCTGCGTCTTCGTGGTTGAGCGCTCTTTCGTTCTTCTTACCGTCTGCTGTATCATCTATGCTCAAACTATCTTCGTCGGACGCAACGGCGCCCAGTCTTTGCGTGTCATGAATCGACGATATATCGCTTTTTACACCGTGTAACGCCACATCAAAAATTTTCTCTGGACTCGAAGAAAGTCGTTAGTTTGTCTAATGCCTCCCAAGCATAATGGTAAGTATGGACTCCGGTAAATTTGAATATCAGCGAATGCAACGAAACTCTCATGTATGTTGCAGAATGTGCTATTTGTCTCTTTGGGTCCCAAAATTTTTACTTGTGGGCATAATTCGACGTTCTGATCTCGGAAACAGTACTCACTCCGCTTAGCAGGGTTTTTTTCTTGACACTGCATGTATGGACACCATACTTGACCCACTTCCACTTCGCCATTGGTGAAAACAGTGATTTGACCATCAGCGAAGTGGATCACGAATGGCTGTGCTTGTGGTTGGGACTCAAATGGTAGAGGAACATTATGTCGCCAAGGGAAGGAGAGCGTCCATGTGTAACAATTCACGCATCTCTACTCATTACAAGCTCGTGCCAGTTGTAGGCGTGGGTGGAGTGGGAAAGCCGGAGACATTTTATCTTTACCCGAAGTCAAAAACTCCGCTAGCATAAGGGAGGAATCTGCGGATCATGAATGTTATGCTCTCAATAAAGTAACACCTCAAGGATGGTTGAGTGAGACCCGTATCGTCCATCTTCAGTCGAGCGGAATTTTCGATTAATATAGTGTGATTGCGGTGCCGAGAAAATGCGGGAAAATTTGTGCGTTAACGGATAGCCACGCCAGTAATGCCGGCATTTTGCACGCGCAAGTGGCCGACGTCACAGTCGTAGTTGTTCACGCTCAAATTCTACCGCATGTACTCAGCACCGAAACCGCACTATACTAGGCGGAAAATGTACACGATTGTACCATATAAGCACAAAAACCGCCATGCTATGCAAATTGTTTTTCATTTTTGTATTCAGTACATCGTGGCTTTACTATATGAAATTCAGCTTCATTGACTGATTTTTACCCCCTACCGTGTCCAAGAGGAGTTTGGGGCATTGTAAGCGAACAGCTTCCAGAATATCATTGAGCATCATCATTCGTCATAATAGTTCGACCAGCCAAAGTGCAAAGGGTATAGGTCAGCGAAATGCACTGATCAGACCGCTGTGAGGATGACGTTGTGGGTTGCTCGTGATCCGGATCCGAGCGAACGGGGTACAGCGCGCACAGTGGTTGCGGACGGGATGAAACATGTGTCGTAAAAATAATACGAACAGTTACGATATAGTGAATTTATTTCTTGGATTTCGTGAGAGTTTACTATCATAGGATAGGTGAGGAGGAATGGGGCCGCATGCATGGGCATCTCTGCCGGAGATGGAGCACAGGTTGAAAGAAATCTTCGTGTTCTGAACCCTTAAAGTCTCGGCTTTGAGCACAAATGTTTTGACCATTCTTTACTAAGAATTTATTGAATAAATACGTACTGCCGTGTAAGCGCATTTTCCCTCTTTTTGCATGAACCGTTGGTGATACTCAGACAATGGATCGGACCCCTCCGCTGGGGAAATGGCAGGGTCGCGGCGTTTCCCCAGCGGTGGGTCACCCATTCGTCCGGCGGAGCCCTCCCATTTCTCCGGCGGAGACCTCCCATTTCTGCTCCGGATACCTCCCATTTTCTGCTCCGGATACCTTCCATTTTCTGCTCCGGATACCTCCCATTTTCTGCTCCGGATACCTCCCATTTTCTGCTCCGGATACCCCCCATTTTCTGCTCCGGATACCTCCCATTTCTGCTCCGGATACCTCCCATTTTCTGCTCCGGATACCTCCCATTTCTGCTCCGGATACCTCCCATTTTCTGCTCCGGAGACCTCCCATTTTCTGCTCCGGAGGCCTCCCATTTTCTGCTCCGGATACCTCCCATTTTCTGCTCCGGAGGCCTCCCATTTTCTGCTCCGGAGACCTCCCATTTTCTGCTCCGGAGACCTCCCATTTTCTGCTCCGGAGGCCTCCCATTTTCTGCTCCGGATACCTCCCATTTTCTGCTCCGGATACCTCCCATTTTCTGCTCCGGAGCCCTCCCATTTCTGCTCCGGAGCCCTCCCATTTCTGCTCCGGAGACCTCCCATTTTCTGCTCCGGAGACCTCCCATTTTCTGCTCCGGAGCCCTCCCATTTCTGCTCCGGAGCCCTCCCATTTCTGCTCCGGAGGCCTCCCATTTTCTGCTCCGGAGACCTCCCATTTTCTGCTCCGGAGACCTCCCATTTTCTGCTCCGGAGCCCTCCCATTTCTGCTCCGGAGCCCTCCCATTTCTGCTCCGGAGACCTCCCATTTTCTGCTCCGGATACCTCCCATTTCTGCTCCGGAGGCCTCCCATTTCTGCTCCGGACCCCTCCCATTTTCTCCGGCGCGACTCCGCCAGATTTGCCAGGCTCGCGCCGGACAAATTTGTCCGGCGCGAGCCTGGCAAATCTGCCAGGGTCGCGCCGGAGAAATGGCGGACCTTTGCAGCAGGGCCGGAGAAGCCTCCCATTTGCCTGGCAGTGATGTCACGCGAGGGACCGCCCATTTGCCCCGCTCTCATTGGTCAATTGGGTCCGGCGCGAGTCTGGCAGTTTCGGCTTGCCCAGCGGAGGGGTCCGATCCATTGTCTGAGTAACCTACTTTGCCGTCTTTCTTTTTGAGGAGACTAATTGATTGAGAAATTTGAGAATTCAAAAATAAAATCAGTCAGCGATTTCTGCTTCGTAATGAAAAGAACGTTTTGAATTGGAAGGGCTGTTTTCAGCAAGCGGAGATTTAGTATTCTCAGAGGTAAAGTGGGAAGGTAGCTATATACTAGCCGAAGCAATATTAGCTCGCAGGATGTCGTGTATGACAAGATAAAGGAAGCAGCTTTGAGATTGGAAAGAAGTTGCTATAATGAAATTGATCTCTCCGTTGGTGATCACCTTCTTGCCGTCTTTCTTCCTTTTGAAGAGACTAATTTGAGTCATCTTTCCATGTCGTTGATAAAAGTCTGAAAAGTTCGTAGTTTATCCAGTACAACAGTTCTGAGCGCGTTTTAGATAGCAACAAATGATTGCTATAATGAGATTTGTCTCTCTCTTTCTTTCAGAAACATGCTTGACACTGTTGGATTAGATAGTCAGCACAAATCATGATGTGTCCATTATTTGTGGAGAATCATATGACTTTAGAGAAAAGACCGTTAACTTTTGAAGGTGGGAGGATCGGACATAAAATTGGAAAGCGCGGTTTGTGCAAAATGTTCTTGCTTAATATGTTCATTGTGAAGGATAGGATTCCCACCATAGGAAATACATTTGAAGTTGGATGGACAGCGTTGGGTTCAGTCTGAGGCTTTAGGAAAAGAAACTAAGGTATTTTTTTGGCTCCCTTTCTAAATGAATTTTGGTAGACGTATGCTCATAGAAAGTGGTGCCGCTTCGATGTTTCTCCAGCGCATAGGCTTTCTTCGCTGCAATAACGTTCTTGCAAGTGGTCTTAGTCAGCTTCCATCGGTGCATGTGGGTGGAAGAAGGAACGAGTAAAGGGGGTGGGGTGCATCTTTTTTGTGGAAGGAGCATCATTGAAATCAAAAGAATATCCTCTTGTGGAAAGACCGTAATTGAAATCAAAAGAATACATCAAGGTCCATTTGGCATATGGCATAGATGACCACTTAATCCGCTTGGTCCACCTGTGGCCGTATTCATCATTGATACCTTGAGGTAAATTCTACCTCCAGGTAGTTTTATCACTCATTATCAGCAAGTACCCGTATTCACAAAGTACCTTGAGGTAAATTCTTGATGTAATTCTGCTTATAATGAGTGATAAAACTACCTGGAGGTAGAATTTACCTCAAGGTATCAATGATGAATACGGCACTGATCCACTTCACTATTGGTAAAATCAGTGAAATGATTAATAGCGAAATGGATCAAGTTGATCTAGTTAATGACCGCTTCGCTATTGGTTAGTTCACTGACTTTACCAACAGTGAAGTGGATCAGGTGGATCGCTCACATAGTGATTGCAAGGAGGAAGTAAACAATCATTGAAGCATGCTCAGACAAATGACCGGAACTTTCGCCGGGTCACCTGCGGAAGTTCCGAAGAATGCCAACCACAACAGCAAAAGAGAACACCGAAGAGAGGATTGAACCTCACTCTATTGACTGAGAGACCCACCTACTAGCCTCTTCTCTACGACTGACATGTTCGATAATGCACTCTAGTTGCTGGCGAGGCCACATCATTATTGAATAGCACATTCAAAACCCTGCGGAAGTTCTAAAGTGCTGCGGAACCTCTGGCATTTTTCGGAATTTCCACAGGATTTTGAAGAAGGTCCTGCGGAACTTCCGGTTTTCAACCAGTTTGGGAAAATACCGCAAAAGTTCCGATTTTCAACGTTTTCATTTTTGCAATAGTGAACAAAGTCCTGCGGAACTTCTGCAAATTTGGCTTGTCCTGCGGAAGTTCTGGTAATTTGTTTAAGTGGATGGCGCTAGCAATGTGAATGAAGGAATTTTTCACATCTTTTCGATATCTGTAGCAGTCTAATTATTGGCAGAACCTCGGAATACTCTCAAAGCACATCATCCTCTCCAAATCTGTAATGTCCGTTCTCATGCTCGTCTCGCAATCAGATCCTGTCTATATCTAATGACAATTTATTTACAGATGCCGTCAAACGCTGGCTTCCTTTCTGATGTGAATTTCGATAGACGTATGCTCATCGAAGGTGGCGTTGCCGCATTAATAAATGGCAATACATTAATGGATAGCACTTCGAGAACAGATTCCGATGGTGATTCCATGAGCTCGTCCGACGATGATTCTTCCAACGGTCACTGCCATTGCGATACAGTTGTTGATCAGATAGAGGTATGTGTTTGTGATTCCATTTTCATAATTTTTGTACTCGTTTGCGAACAGAGCGGAATAGCGCACACTTGCATATGTTAATGTGTTGTGGTGCAATGCTTTTTATTTGAAAGGAAAAAGTTTTCTGATTGAAGCTTATAGAAAATATGTTATTTGAAATTTATGATTACAAGAGAAGATTGTACGCTCTGTTCTCAAGCCGTGCACGCTTGCTTTGAATTTTTTTGCTACCTCGTTTAAAGAGTGTAGCTGATTTCTGATAAGACGATCTTTGGTCGCCTGCATAGGTAAAGGAACAGCTTAGTATTAAGCAGATGTTGTCTGTTATCATTAGAACACTGGCGGCGGGTGAAAATTGCTTCGATAAGCGTTATTGATTTGGGTAAAACTGAGAAAATATTTTCACTTGGTGAAGGGCTTGATTTTTGGACTTCTGTTGCTTTGGGAGAATTCGAAAGAGGTGCCAAAGTTTTGCGAAGAAAAGCGAAGGCAGATCTAGTAATGTTCTCTAAGTATGTGTAATAAATCAAATGAGAGTTGTCCTAAAGTGCTAAAGATGAAATATTCAAGGTACTAAAGGTGAGATAGATCTAAATCTAACAATAAGTTCACTGAACTGAGGAAATTTGTAAAGCATGTGAAAATTTGCGAAGAGAAGAAGGAAGACCTGATGTTGTTTTCGAAAGTATATGTAATAAATCAAATACGAGTTGTCCCAAGAGTTCTAAAGATGAAATAGTCAAAGTACTAGAGTTGAAGTAGATCTATATCTAACAATAAGTTCACTGATCTATATCTAATCGAGGGCACCAGGTTTGTTGTCTTACTTGATGGAAACTTCCACTTCCTTGAAAACTCTTTTTGCTCTATTATTAGAGGTTATAAATAAGTACATTCCAAATCTTTCTATTTTAGTATTTCTACATTGCAGCGGATAAAATTACACATAAGCCTTAGGCAAAATGTGCCTGTAGCAACAGTTTTTGTCCATACAGGATGAGATCTTCATATAAAAAAGTGAGCCTGTTCATAGTCCAATCTGCACGCAGGTGATGCGCGCTGTCGCACTCTCACAGTTGCGCACGCTTGCGTAATCTGCAGACTGTTCTTTTCATAGAGTGTATGTTTTGTGAAAGAAAGTGTTTACACATTGAGTGCGACAATGCGGATTTGTGGTATTTTGTGTTTGGAAGAAAAAAAAGTAGTTAGAGGTGTCACACAGTGCTATGCGATTCGCTTTTCCTCTTCTAGACTTCGAATGTTACAGAGGGCACGGTAGATTGTCGTTGAAGTAATCTGAGTTCCACTCAATTCGTTGTTGTAGGTCATCTGACGATTATAAATTTCAAAAATCGTAAACCTATTTGCTTGCAGTGATTACTAGGTACGAGTGGCGTACCCAGAATTTCCGTTCGAGAATGGGGACAACAAAATTTTTTTTGGATTAAGGTGTGTTGCGTTAGCCACGCGCTCCTTATTTTGAATGCTTTCCAAGATTTTGGCGGACCCAAACGAATTTTCAGAAGCCTCCGATAAAATTTTTTTACAATGTCAGTTTGAATTGAAAATGTTCAAAATGTTTTGATTATCTACAAGTATGGATTTTTTGCACAGATCCCCCCCCCCCCAGTGCCTCTACCCTCCCGTCCGCTCTCGGTACGGCACTGCTAGGTACTACTACTACTACTACTACACTGTTCACTTATTTTTTACTCATTCGTCGTTACTCAAGCAGTCGACAGAAGTAACGGAGAGCATTACTCAATTGAAGATTGAAATAAAATAAGCCATTCCAATACTTTGCTGACTTTGAAAAGTTGAATTCAATGCATTATTTGAGTGCGCCGCCTGTGTATAGTCTGTCCCAATGGGAACCGGGCCACAGCTGTTGAGGGCTTGCGCTCATATGCGCACAATCAAAGAGAGCGAAGAGATTGAAGAGAGGGAAGACAAGCTGACCGCAGACGTGGCGCAAAACCCTCGCGACACGACTCTCGCCAAGCTAATCTTGGCCTGATTAGGAGGGACAGACTGTACGGAAGCTAACTGGCTTGGAGGTAGTGGCTCAATTGCAATTACGAGCTTTTCATCCCTCCTCGGCCTTCGTGGATGCGCTTAGTCCAGGCTGTGCTTGAAAAGTCGATGAAGTATTTTTTGTAGCGTTTTCTAGCCTCAGAGGTTGACGAAGGGGATGGCGAGCGATCGATAACTGAGTTGTTATTGGCTCCCTGAGGTGAAAACCAATTGCCGCCAAAATGGGTGGAGTTACAGCCGCCGCCAGTCGCTGGTTCTGGCGGGAATCGCTCGTCCAGCCCCCTCAGTAATCTCCAAGGCCGGAAAACGCCGAAAAGCGACTTTTTTGACTTTTCAAACACAGTCTCGGATTCAGCGGATCCAGAACATCATGTTGCAAAAAGCCCACAATCGCAATTTTCCCGTGCCACTGCCTTTAACCTTCTGGAAATCATACAGATGTTGACTGTCTATGTTTCAGTCTGGATGAAATTCGTTCGCAGTCATATTCATTTTAGACCACTGGCCCGGCTTGGGAGTACGAAAACTTCTATTTATTCGCTCCATTTTTATTGTACAGGGTGTTTGAAAAGTTCGTGCCCTTAAGCACTTCAACTGCGAATGCTGACTCGATTTTTGCTATGTGTGTTCGTCAAACCTAGAAACCACTGAATCAACAAAGAAAAATATTTTTTTGCCTCAAGATACCCTAAGAAATTTCGAAGAAGACAATTTTTTCAGCTTCCTTGGAGAGTGCGTTATCTGTTTGGTTCTTTTTTTTTTCAACCCCGAAAAAGAAAAACAGCTTTTGGGTTTTTTACTACAAATAGTCCTAGAGTTACACTTTCTTCGTATAACAAAAGTTCTTCAGTAGCTTGCTAACGAAGATTTTTTCATGTGCTGAATCACAGCAGACAGTCGAGGCACCAGTTTGCGCTGAAATTTTTTTAGTTTAAAAAAATTTGGAGGTCTTATTTCAACATGTATTTGTATTTGAAAACAAGTACAACTCTCTGACCTTCGTTGTAATTGTTTTCAAAAATTTTGCACACTTGTGAAGGTATTAAAGATAAAATTAAAAAAATTTCGGTGCTGTGCTTTGTTGACGAAAAAATCTTGAAACTCGATCTCTTTATTTCAAGGCACAAGATTTCAAAAACGAACTTATTTCTACAAAAATTAAAATCACATGTAAGAAACCTTAAAGAAAGAGCTTTCAGAATGTACACCTAGTTTTCTGTGAATCATGTTCCCTTTTTCGTAACAAGCGTTTCAAGGAAAGTGGTTCGGAAAGCTATATTGATGTGTTTCAATCTAATTAAAAAAAACCAAAAGGAAAGCTGGTTTCACTGAATTAATGGTTTCTAGGCCTAATGAGCACAATAGAACAAAAAGCGCCTCAAAATTTGAACTGGAAATACTTGAGGACACGAACTTTTCAAACACCCTGTATCTGTATGTCTATTAGCGAAGAATATTTATTAAATGCTAGGTCGTTTGCTAAATTTTTCGCACTGACGTATGTATTGACGAAAGCAATCCGGAGCATGCTAAAAGCAAGCTTTCAAAGCATGGTACACCATTATTCTCCCTTATGATGTAAACCAGTCATTTCAAGGGTTGACTTGCAACTCATTTTGTTCCATGCCGCCTGCAGAAAATGTTTAAGGCAATTGTTATACAATTCTAACAATAAGATAATTTCAAAGTTAATGAAATTCTGCAATCAACTTGAGCTTATTATAAAAATGACTTCATAAATCAAGCAAGCGTATTTCTTTGAAAATGAGTTGATTGAAAAGCATTTTAAAATTTTTCAGATACCATTTTTTCCTACATTGGCCCTCCTACAAGTGTCTGCCATAATGTCAATCGCTTATGCAGGATGTCCCAAAAAATGTGTCTAGTGTTTGATTCTTGTTAACTTTCTTGTTGAAGTCCGAGAGCCTTTGGGTATTATTGTAAAGCTTGCTTCATCTTAGAGTTATAGTGTGGAGCGAATTATCGTTCCCTCTTCACTACTGTAGTACGATAGGAACCTTAAGAAGAGTTTTGCATCATTGGGGTCATTTACCCCTTAAAATGATTAAAAAAGCTGAAAACTTTTCTAGGTTAATCGGAGTCGCTGATTGTAAATTGTAAATATGAAACTTGCATTTCACCGTAACACTTTTCCATAAGTTATGCCAGATACGCCGTAACAACCGATTCCTGGTTTTCGTCAAAAACTTGATTACGCCACTTAAAACCTCTACGAACGCGCAAAAAATTGTGTATTGAAATCAGCATGCAGGAAAACCTTGCTACATAATTTTCCAGATTTTTTTTGGAAAGTTTTTCTCAAACGGTCCGTCTCACACTGGCGCCATATGCTGCGAATTCCTATCGTAATTTTACAGTAATGAAGAGAGTTCGGTAATACGCTCCATACAAACTTAAAGGCACGGTCCACCCAAAATAGAGGTTGGCGAGATTATGATGGCATACTAGTGTGGGCCCCCACACTAGGCAAACCTCCAAGCTGCGCCGGAAAAGACTGCTCTTGGAGCGAGAAGTCCGCTCCGGAAGTAGTAAAGTAGGCGACCATGGTCGCCCCGCCCACTTGCATGCTTTATCTCACCTGTGCTTCCTGCAGAGGGTTCTCGAAACGGGGATTTTTTGGTGTTTCGTGGATTTTTGACTGGCATCGACAAAAACATGAAAGTCGAGAATTTGGGTGGATGGTGCCTTCAAGTTGAAGCCAGTTCTACAAAATGGTACCTAAACCTTCGTGAAAGATTTCAAGACAAGGGAGTTATTAACAGTCAAACAGTAGGCACGTTTTTTGGGACAACCTGTATAAGTCTGAGATGTACAGATGACTCTGTGATGTATAGTTCTGTTCTTTTCCATATTGTTGAAATTACTCATTCCCATAGAACTGACAAGAGCCATGAACCGTAAAATACGTGCACTTATGGTAGATCTCGATATATAGTTGTGTGCGCTGATGCGTTTTAGTGCCTGCGTTCAAGAGTCATTTTGTGCGTAGGTTTAACTGTCATGCCATCGATGAATATTCTTTACCCTACAAAAGTCCTTCTTTTCATGAAGAATTTATGTATCACGGATGAGTGCAATTCTTTCTTCGAGAATAGACATGAGTTAATCCTTGATAGTATGCCCTTAATGAATAAGAAAAGTGCGTGTATTTCAAGGGATCAAATTTCTGTAAAGAAACTTTTGTAGACTGTGGCACGCACTATTCAGGGTGCACTCAGCAACAAAAGAAGAAAGTAATCTTGACCTTTTTAGCAAATACTAGCTGGCAAACCCGGCTCCGCCCGGCCCTGTCATTATTATATTCGTAATCAGCATGCTCGATTACCCCCCTGTGCCAACTCCCAGCCCCGTAGCTCAAATTTTGCAAAAAATCGATAAAATCGATATCGATCGATAACGAAAAGTAGCCTATGACACGCTCCCTGCCCCGAAGTATATGTGTGCCAAGTTTGGTCCAAATCGGTTCAGAAATAAAAATTTCTATTCCGCACATACGTACAGACAGACAGACAGACAGACAGACATACAGACAGACAGACATTCAGCTTTATATATAAGATTCGATCTAGCTTTTGCCGCTCACTCTGTAAATGTGCGCTTGTCTAAATTCCTCGTCGTTTTTTTTGGAAAGCATAGAGGAATAATTTTATTAAGGTGTTTTACACGTATGTACTTTTTTTTGTTTTACTAGAGATCTTCTACTCTTGCGTGGAAGCGAAAATCTTTCACATCATAGTTGATGCTTGATTTTTCATTCAACTATCATGTGCCGAGACTTACTTTTCTTCCAAAAACATGTTTCTACTGCAATTTAGCAAAGCTTTGCGCATTAGAGCAGAGAACATCAAATCTCTTGACGATTATAGTCGAAAACATGATTTTAACTCAGGTTCTATTCATAAACATGGAATAAGTCACTCGCACATTTAGACGAGGTCATGTGACAACACTTCTAGGTTTTATGTTTCGCTTAATACTTCTACGCATTTAATGTGTCATTCAATCCTTTTTCATCTTGCACTTCGCGTAATCTGCCCATGAACTCACCTATTGTAGTCTGTTTGTACAAGTGCAAGAACGATTTTCTTTGAGTCGTTCCATATTTACATTGTGTAAGTTCTAAGGTTTAGGGTTTCAACGTATCATGTGCCGGGCTTCGGCTCTCAGAGTTCTTCTTCCTGTTGTGATTCCTCTACCTCAATATCACGCGCGAGTTTAACCTGGGATTTCCACATTCTTTCAAATTGCAGGGTACGTCGAAAAAGGTTTTCATGCGCTCTATTTTTATTGAGTTCTAAGGCTATCTTGAATCGGGGTACAGCCTTCGTGAGATAAAGTGAGAATGTCCAAACAAAAATGCCGGCCCTGCTGTCCCCTGTGGCATTCTGTTATAGTGTCGGGACCCCACTATTCACAGCGCTCGCGTACTAGTGTGCATGGCACGCGGAAGTCTTTATAACAGTTAAGGTCTACTGCTGGATGAAGGCGCAAGTTAGGGTCTCGACGCGGTTCTACTAGCTGCAGAGCGCATAAGACGCCTGGGTTCACTATGCTATATCTACACGCGCGTCGCGTACGCGCCCGCTTGACCGAATTTGCTTTTGCGCCTTCGTCCTGCGATGGTCTATAAACGTAGAAGCAATGCTTCCTATTTTTTATCGTGATTCAAAATTTTTAATTTCACGAAGACCTCTTTGCGCACGGGGATTCGTAGTAAAAAAAAGCAGTACCCTAGAACGCGTCAAATAGTCACAAATTTGCACGTTTCCGCAAGCGTTGAGCGAGGTCTCAGGTCCTTAATGTCTTCAATCATGTTGCCTTTTTCAAATAATACGTACATACTTCCTTTGTTCTTCTACTATCCATCGCGACAGTTATTTCGCATTTTCACCACACAAACCAAAAAACGTTTATAGAGCTCAACTTGCTACGTTATAAATGCATTCGCATTCATGCAACAGTCGATCGTTTCGCGATGATACATGGTTGTTGGTCAGTTTCTATTTATATTTCCTAAAACATAAAAAATGTTTCTGAGAGTGCAGTGAGCTCCATGTTCAAGTGATGCTGCATCTTTGCGCTTTTGCTGACCCCCAGCTGCTCTTGCTTATCGAACGGCTATGTGAAAGAAATTCTTCATCAATTTTATCAGCTCTGTTACGCATGCACAGGTGGTATCGAATTTTTTATCTGGTGAGCGTGGTGCTGACGATATACTAGCGTTGCGGAAATGATTGAATCAGGAAGCCAATCGGGAGTGTTATTCAACAGAAGTCATAATATTTCTTCAAAAAAAAAAAACCAATCTCCACCTGTTCGGGCTGAGAAAAAGAAGCGCAATGAAAGAGATGTAGTAACCTGGTACTCGGTTGAAGTTTGCCGGAATATGGTACGGTAGTTCTGTTTGTACACTACTGCATTGAGCTTTGGTCAATGAGCACCAGAAGATTAAATGAACTTTTATGCATGACTTCCCATTTTACGTTTCATTCTCGAAAGATAAAATCTATAAGAAGATTTTATGGAGCATGTGTGAGCACTTGGTTAGAACTTTTATTTTTTAGGTTTGGGATGTTATATCTTTGTATTGGCGTGCAAATGCGGGAACTGTTACTTTCTTATATGACTGAAATTATTTTTCTTTATACTTTTCATCCAAATTGCAGGAATGCACTGTAAGTTATTGAAGTGAGTGAGACTGCGATCCTGTATGGAATGCCTTTAGATACGGTCGCGCAAGTCGGCTCACACGCTGATAATGGATCCTCCATCCCTCCCCCTAATCCACCGTAGCCGGAGTCTCACCTTCCACTTTCTGCTAAGTCTTATAGTCGTGCTTTAGAATTTCAGTTGACGCCTACTCAGCCTATGGTGCGGGGCTGGGATTCTGATGCACGATTTCAGGATTTAGCGCAAGTCTGGAGAATAGAGCTGGGGCTATGCTGTACTCAGAAGTTCTAATATCTGACATACCAAGATTTGACAGAGGTCCATTTTGCCGAGCCATTGATTTCAAGCTTGAACGATGAACTGCACATTTTTGTGAAGCTGTTTCATTCTGTAGTGATATGGCAGCTGAAGAGAATCAGAGCAGCGTGTTGTTTGACCTTACACTTTGCGCAGTACTTATCCCGAATTGTTGTCCTGGTAGGTAAGAACTCGCACAATTGGCTCGCTTTGAATAAATACGCAAACGGAATGTTTAGAAATATATATGCACCGACCTAGATTACCCTTGTTTGCACATTCAACTCATAAATAAGACCTGACCTACATTTATAATGTCGTAGATTATTCAGAATATCATTTGTATGTTAAGTATACACGATGTAAACAATGTCAGTCAACAAAATTTTTTTCGGTGACATCTGGGTAGCGTGAGTGTGTGAGTTGCTTGGAAGATGTGTATGCTAGAAGTTCTGTCTGAAAGTTTTTTAACTAAAGTTCTGAATTCACACATTGTTTATTGACTTTTGGTAAAAATTTCGATTTCATTAGAATAAATGAGAGAGCAATGAGCGCATCTGGTTTGTTCCATCCTAAGTAACTTGCACTTTTGGCCTGACTGCTGTTATACTCATTCCGTATAATTTTGATCTGAATGTTCTTCCATATGCAGGAATTTGTTGTCGAGCTTATATGCCTCATCGTGCGGGAATGTGAATCCTTTAGCACGAGTCTAAACATTTTTAGCAGGAATTGGTTTCAGCTTTTGGGGAATGCTATTATAAAGTTCAAAATTCTTACTCATCTCCTGTCACCAAGCTGTGTGAAAACATTCTTTTGCCTTTATAAGGCTGGGAAAACTGGTATCATCTTTAAATAATCTCAGTTCTCACAGCCCCTACATTATGTTCGCGTATTTCTGTAGGGCAGTGTCTTTTTTCTCAAGAGATATTTTATTATTCATTTATGAAGCTTTCGCATATGGGTTTACTAGAGGGTTGTTGCGAATTGAGCTGGCGAGTCGCACACATTGTCTATCTAGTTCCACATCCCTGTAAACGGTTCCTAATGGAATGGAAAATCCGAAATGGTTACTCTCTATTTAAATGGCGTTTCAGTTTACTTGAATAATATATGTTGACTGAGAAATAAATTAATGGCCTTATTGGGAACAGATAGAGAATGAGAGAGGGAGAGAGAGAGGCAAAAAAGAATGATAACCGGTCGCAGAGGTGGTTGAGACTGACATGGTGGTTTCTTCCCTCTTAATTCTTCTAGCTTTCCATCTTCTCATGAGTCTCATTACTTTTGCTGCTCATTAGTGTCACATGCTTAAATTTTTATCATCGGATACCTAGGCTATCTAGGCTCATAACAGAGTTTAGCTTGCATCAGTAAATAGATTTTTTGGTTTTTCTGAAACACAACCACCGCGGTTCAACACCATATCAATCAAACATCTGTAGTTTTGTGCTTTTGATAATGATTATAAATTCTGAAGCAGCGCTTTTTTTTGTTCGGATTGATGTAATGCATCAGCCGGCAGTGTCATGCTGATCTAGCAATACTTGTCGTCCTTATTTTTGTTGTAGATACGACCTGATAAAGTTCTATTTTTTTTCTCATATAAGCAGAAACGAAGCTACAGTACTTTTTTAATGATTTAGAATTCAGTGCCTGCATAGATTCTACAGCGATTGTCCCAGTTATGCTATTGCGGTATTTGAACCTTCTTCATCCTAACTGTTTAGCCTTTATCTACATGTTTTTCATAAAGAATGGCTTTTCAAAACGCATTTTAGGATGCTTTCAAAATTTTTAGCAGGGTCCATAACTAGAAAAACAGCCCCTTTTTGAAGTAGTTTTTTATGGAACTGATTCAATTTTTTTTTTTTCGAAAACCATTCTAATCATTGACAAGTGAATACAAGTCACACAATTTCTGAGTCTTGTAGAAAACTTTTGAACGCCTTCCCCTTCCCATTCCCTTCGCCCAGGTACTCTGTGTATTACTTCAATAAAATTTTTGATAGGAATTCATCTATCAGAGTAAAGGCACTGCAGGACGAAGACGCAAAAGCAGTTTTAGTTGCGCGGGCGCGAACTCGGTGCGCGCGTATTTTCGCCATTGTAAACCCTGCGTTCCATGCGCTCTGCGGCTAATAAAACCGCGTTCGCACTCAATGGTATTGCACCTTTGTCATGCAGCAGACTATAACTCAGGTGTCATCAATCTGGTGAAAAGTTTGTTTCAAAGTGTATTTTTTGGCCAGGGATATAAAAGGGGGCTCATCTACTTCATTTACCAAATAAATAGTGTAAAAAAACTTTCTGTAAAGATGCACTCGTTGACCTCATCTGCACTATCTTCTTCTGCATATTTTGAATGCATCTCGTTCTGGGGGCCGTTTATGAATGACGTCATTGTATGGTTCAGGAAAGGACTAATGCAATGAATCATTTTCATTTAGCGGTTGTTTAGAGAATGACCTCGTTCTTAAAACATTAGTACATTAGCACATTATATACGAAGTGTTTTTTTTTACATTCGAGAACCGCTAAATGTTCTAGTAAGTACGAGAAATAAGTGTCATTCATTCTCTGACTAAGACGATCACGCTTTGGGTACATTCGATAAACAAGTTTATGAGCGTGTTTTAACGCGTTTTGGTAAATTACTATTCGGACTTCGCGAAAGAACATGCTCGAGGTTATTGAACAATGCGAGTTTTGTACTTTTACGAAGTCCTACTAGTAATTGACTGAAATGCGTAAAAACGCGCTTGTGAACTTGTTAATCAGACGTACGCAAAGCGTGCTCGTGTCTCTTAGTCAGAAAAGGAATAACAGTAGATCTATGAACCACGCTTCTTTGTCTTGTTAACGAACGTGTTTTATCATGTTCTGTGATCAAAAGTGATGTTCTCAGACAATCGCCGGGGGCAGGCGGGCACCGGAAAAATAGATTGCTGATCTCTCGCACCCCGCTCGCGGATTTTTTGCAAAGCAATTAGGACTTTTCGGAAGACCGCTTGCTGAATTCTCGATTCCTCAGAGATTCAGCAATATATCTGCAAAAGATAAGAGCGAAAAAAAATTCAACAGGCGGTCTCTCAAAAATCCGCTGACTCAGCGAGCGGTCTTCCGAAAAGTCCTGATTGCTTTGCAAAAAATCCGCGAGCGGGGTGCGAGAAATCAGCAATCTATTTTTCCGGTGCCCGCCTGCCCCCAGCGATTGTCTGAGTTTCAATTGTTGAACAGTGGTCGCTTCTGTCTTCAGCACAGCAGACTGTCTTACTGTTAGAGATAGACCGAGGGGGTCAGAAAATAATGAAGTTATGCTCGTGTAATGATGCGAAACGCGCATACTATCCGACCATAACCACATAATCTCCTTACATCAAAGTTACCGTCCACCCATATTGAGAAGAGTTTTTCATGTTATATAATGATGATAATAGATAAATGTTTATAATTATAATATTATAACTTGAGAACTCCGCTTCATTCCTATTTTTAGACGGAGTATTGTTTCTATGCCATTCCTGGAACTCTTCAGAAGGAAGGATGGCGATAGTTAAAATAACTCATCTTGTTATGTAAAATTGATTTTAGATCTATATTTCAATCATTTAGTTTCAAACATTTAATTTTTGATATTTTTTGTTTTAATTAGGTTAATCCCAAATACTTTGTGAAGAAGATAATTTTCTATTAATTTTTAAGTTAAGTGGCTTATTTGGGTTCTTTTCATCGTCAAACTACATTTTTCTTGAACACGCAGTTTTGATTTCGAATGGGCTACCCGGCCCGCCCGGCCTGTCAAGACGCTGTAATGATCACAATACTCTATTTCCTTACAGCATCTGCCTGTCCCGGTCACAACTCTATATTCCGGTGCTCTGCCTCCACTATATTCTCGCAGTCAGCATGCTCGCTTACTCCCTGTCCCGACTCCGCCCCGTGGCCAACTTTGCGAGATAAAATAGATAAGCGTAACTGGTAATTCTGAAAACAAATCTTGTATTCAACCAGGATGCTCACCAATCCGTGTACCAACTCGCAGCGCCATAGCTCAAGCTTCGCAAAACGATAAATCGATACCGATATCTACAAAGAGACCTACGACACCCGGCCCGGCCGAGGTGCATGTGTGCAAAGTTTGGTCCAGATCTGTTCAGAAATGGAATTTTCTATTCAAAAATCATCAGATAGTGGAAAACCGAGCGGATCTCAAGGCGAGCACTAGCACCTTTGAGATTACTGGTTCACTAGTTTTAGCGTAAAAAGGTCCGAAAACTTTCTTACCAACCTAAAACATACACACATTCACACAGCCATACGTACGTACAGCCATACGTACATACAGACAAATAGACATTCAGCTTAATGTATGAGGTAAGGAATCTCATAGATAGGGTTACTGTCACCGACAGTATACCCATTCAACTGGCATGGTTGGAAGGCGGAGCTTCGTGACCTAATTGAAGCTGCGCGAGAGAGAGACGCAAATTACATCGCGGCTATACTTAACCTTCAATTCAACTGGCTTGGCTTCTGGAATGTGAGGTTATGTGACTTAACAAGGCCGCTCGCGCCCGCGACGCACCTGCGTCTCTCTCGCGCGAATGCTCTCTGATCATTACCTAGCCTTAATTAGGTCACATGCTCCGCCTTCCCGAAGCCAAGCCAGTTGACCCCGCCTTGCAGCCGCCAGACCAGTTGAGTTTAAGATTACGTGGTCTTCTATGTGGATATGAACGAAATTCGCCCATTGATTTGATGACAAACCTGTACCAAATATTATTCACATAGATACTGTATGCGAACGGCTATTGACAGTATCCTGGAGATTTCAAATGATTCAGCAGTGTCAGTTTCAGATATATAGGTAGTTCTCAAGACATTCTAATTTATGAGTATCATAAATGCAAAAAGTTCCTCTTTTACCAGATTGCATATGACTAATCATGACTGAGCATGGGAAGGTGTACTATTAGCTTGTGCGTAGTATATTACTCATAGGGCATAAGACTACGGAGAAAATCCCAGATTACGAAGCCTTTTCATAAAAATGGAGTCGCCGAATTGCTGAATAACTGCTTCAATTTTTTATCAGCCATCTATCGTGTTCCAGTTCTGAAGTAGTAACTCAGCATAAGTTGACGTAACGCGTACTTTCTCTCGTGGGTTCCTTGTGTATTAGTCTGAAATTGGATTAAATAGTACATCTGCAATTGCAGGAATTGATTGTTCATCGTGCAATAATGCAATTTTGCGTAGTCACGAGATTACGGTAGGCCATATGATTACGCAAAGCAACATTGTGTGTAACAGTAGAAGATGATGTCATTTGGTAACGATTCATTACTTGAAGTCTACTTGACGGTAAAAGTGCGTCACTTGGCACTGGGAGGAATGTCTGCAATTTAATCGATGATCGATTTTAATCGATTTTTTCTGTTTTCGAAAAATCTGAGGAATTAGCATGGTATATAGAACTGTTTGTACATAATGTGCAGTCACGAGGAACTGTCATTTCAATTTTGTAAAACTTGCTCAGATTAATTTGTCACTGCATCTTCTAATACAGCAGAAAAACTGGATTTTTGCTACGGGTGAATTCCTAGTCATCTTAGACTGGGAATTTGCACGTAAGTAAATTTGGTGTGGTATAAATAGACGTTAGAATAGGCGTGTTTACATTTTTGCGTCAATACCCATCAATGTCTAATGAAATTGTAAATATAGCCTATTACTGCTCATTTATGATATCTTCAAGTGACTTGGTGTGATGTCTTTCTCTATTGGAGCTTGTTCGCAATCTAAACTATGTGGGAAGTTGGTTGCTTGGTTTACCTTCTCCTTGATTTGGAAAGCTACCTTTTTATTTATTTATATTTAATAATCTTCCCTCACTACTGATGACTTCCGGGGAAGATTGTAAACTTTGTCTAATTTTCGTCTAGTGGTAGGAAAGAAACGGAAATTAGCAATTCATTTGTTTTTAGTGTTGTGTTTTGCCTATCATAGTCGTATAGCACATGAATACTGTCCTAAGTCTAAGATTTCCATTTGCGTTAAGTATATATTTACATTAAGAGCTTTGTAATTTTCTTATATCTTACATATAAATGAATAGAGTACCATTTCTTGCTTTTACTTCCTGAATTTTTATCTCCACAGCGCCTTCTCCCATCTATTTGCAATATTGTGAAAGTATCAGTTCCTCTGGAAAGAAAATCTTACGAATTACGGAAGTGAATAAGGTGATTCAATACGTCACTATATTGATGAGAAGTTCATGGAGGAAGCGAACATTAAGTTAAAGTTCTCGATATGAAACAGCAACATTCCTTATTTCATTTGTCTCTAGCAACATTCTACTAATTTCTGAGGGGTCTTGGATTCGGAGAGAGTATTGATTATTATTTTATTACTATCTTACGGTAGCTTTCCAGTTGTACCTAAAACTGGAATTATGCATAGGTCAACCAGTAGACGCGAAAACCCGATGGCTTTCTGATTTCCTAAAAATGTCTATGTTTGATGTTTCTAATGTTTTATCTGTTGTTTTTACTATTTTTAGCGAAAATTTTCACTATATTTCCCCTTTAAATTTTGAGTTTCTAACAAGACATTAATTTTTATTTTTACCCCCTGTCGTCTCAAATTTCGTAGACGTTATCTTTCGTCTTTTAATCTTTGTTAACCGTTTCAACTTTTCTTCTTTGATTTCATGGACACCCGCTGCAGAATAAAAAGGCTTGGATAGCGTAAACGTTCAGGTGTTTCTGTCTCATGATCTTCCAGTTGATGTGTTAGGCCAGTAGACCATCTACGTATGAGTTTTTTGCTCGTTGTAAAGGACTCACAAATTGTAACTAATAAATAATAAACAGTGTGCAGTCTCATCATAGTGACGTAAATGATCGCTGTCTTTGCATCAAAAACGAGAATCTTACCACAGTTGTTGTCCTGAGTTGATATGGGGTTTTTGTTCTACCTACGATCTGTCGAGTTCCAAGTCAAGAGTGGGGTAAAAAGAGCTTGTATTGTTGTTGTCTACTGCCATTACCGGACCGTTACTGGTACGTACTGCCCAAGGAGTGCTGCTTAGCACAGCATCTGGCGCGATTTTACGCGCATCGTAGTCTATAGTCTCTTATCTGCTAGATATAAGGACAGGAGAAAGTTCTGATAAGCTTCAAACTAGAAGTTCGCGCAGTATTTGACCCCTTGTCCGGGAGTCTTTGAACTTTTGTTTGGACTGTCGCCCTTCTTTGAGCTATATGCCTTTTCCAACGCCCTTCATAGCTTACTGTACCTAAAGTTCTTTTTCTTGCATTCATGCATCATCACTAAGAATTCGGCAAGGAAGTGACGTCACATTTCCTAAAAGAACAAGCCTTCTCCTTTCCCACTCGTCATGTGAACTACCCAAAGGCCACTCGGAACATTTTTTTGTTTGCTACCTAGCATAAAAGCGCTGCTGAGTCGACAAATGATTGCTACTTCGGCGCGATTGTCTTCTCGTTTTCTATTCATTTTCGCTAAGGTTCATGTGGTCATAGCAAGTGGAAGGTGTTGAGACTGATCATTGAACTTATAAGTTTGTATAGTCAGTCATTATTAAATAAGAACATCTCCTTGCCAAGAAAGCATTTTTTGAGAGTTTTTGTAAGATTTGCGACATATAGTTGGAGTATTTCCGGTTAACACCCAATGACCTTTTATTTTCTGTTGTTGATTTCAGTTGTTGAACATTTGTTTTTCAGTCTTATGAAGTCTCAAATTTGAGATTGTGAATTTTTACAACGATCAGAACGTCCGTAGCCAGTCCTGCGAAGTGAAACTAATTTAGTGGAGAAAAGAGTTCTATCTCCTTTCCCCTTCCTCTCTATACTCGATTTTATCAGGAAGTATGTATGATGCTATCAGTATTTTCCAGAGTAATAAAAGTTCTGTGAATTGAACTTTGTTAGGGATAGGAACACTGTGCCCATTGTTCTTTTCGGATAGCATGATGATAACATGGTTTTAATACATAGCATGATTCAACCAGAACGCAAGAGCATACGATGCCGAAACCGAATACCTTTTCTAAACCGAAAACCCTTTTCACTACCTATTATCCACAATTTTGACCAAGTGGTCTGAGCAGGTTTTTTCAACCTAGTCAACATTCTCATTTAAGTTGAAATGGACTAAGAGCGTGCTATGATCTTTCAATGCAGTAACTGAGCGCATAAGTGTTGTTTTTAGTACAAGTAAAATGTTGGAGTCGCTTGTGATTGTGGTTATGATTTTCATGCTCTTTTTGGTTTACAGTCATTTGTGAAGAAAAGTGGTGGCTGATTTTTGAATGAGCGGTTATTCTAATCGTTTCGAACTGTTACGCCAAAAAAGGTAGGGTGGATAGAAACTAGTGCTCACTATCTCTGGATTCATTCTTCAGTTGAAATCTTAAGTTTATTTCTGTAAATATCACTGGTCTGTTCGAAATTTCCAAATTTTGATCATCATATCTCCGGGTAGAGTATAGAGTAGGTCAGACGCGGACATCTGCAACAGATACGCACCTTATATAGATGGGTTTGTGGATGCTGCAGATGTTCACGTTGAACCTTTCATTTCGACGACATAAAGTCCTCTACCCTCTACCCTATCCCGTGTGGTCGCAAAGGAATAAAGATATTCAGCTGTTGGTCAAAGAAAAGCATCAAAAAGATAGAAATGAAGAATGTGCTTCGTGCGAGAACTGGTCCCCAAGCTGAACGATGAGACGGCTACAGCGTAGGACGTGGTATAATGCGATTTTACTAGTAAAAAAGCGGCTGTAACGCGGAAACATATCTCCAATTATTTGAATGTTGATGGTATGGTTAGACCTCCATATATCTAATGACGATTGTCTACGGCGTTTACGATGCATAACTGAACTTTCCACTTTTTTCTCATGCGCATTGTGTTTGCGCTTTGTTTACCAAATCGGGTGTTTTTGGAACATTTAAAATGTAGGTTAGGTTTGTACACGATCCTATGCGAGCCTTTTTTGACTATAGAGCTGCAAACTTAGCTCTATAAAAAAGCGTTGAACGTAGCAGAGCTATACTGAGTTCCTTATTAGCTATAGACTTTTCGCGACTTACGCAGATTCATAGAGGACCGGTTTTGTTTCGAAACAGGATAGGATGAATTAGAGGTTTGATTATGATTGAATTTGTCATCCTGCAGAAGTCATTTTTTATTGTTGATTTTTGCGCAGTAGATTCTTTTATCATTTATGTCAGAAGTTCGAATTATCTGTCAATATTTGCATGCGAAAAATTGCTGGATTGAGATTGTGTGGTCGGAACGTCTGGCAAAAACTTAATATTACCCAACGGACTGAGTTTCGGAGGTGTTTTATACCATTTCCGCTTTCTTACGACCTGATAGCATTTACTTATCCTCATCATTAAATCCTTTTGAGTACTAAAAGTAACTTTATCGTTTGATAAATTTCTGACTCATTCCAGAAAATGCTTTTGTAGTCACTCGGTTCAAGATCACGATACTTAAGCAAAAGTTGAAAAGTCGAAAGTGCCTATGAAAAAAAAAGGATTTGTAAGCGCAATGCCCACAAGCATATTCACTATCGCGTCAAAAAGTGGTTATCGTATATATAAGTTTTTAATTTACAAGCTACGTCCAGAATGGCTGTGTGCCAGCGCCGTGTCAGCGCGCACGTGCACGCGCACCTTATTTATACAGAGTGTCCCAAAAGATGTGCACACTGTTTGATCGTTAATAACTCTCTTGCTTTCGTGTCTTTTTCCGAGCGAGGTACCATTCTGTAGAGCGAGGATAAACTTAGATTTACAGTATGGAGCGAATCACCATTCACTCTTCGTTACTGTAGGATCACGGTCTGAACTTTCAGCATACAGCGTCGCTGTGGAATAAGCCTTTAGGTGAAATAATTCCGAAAAAATCTAAAAATGTGTAGCAAGGTTTTCAGGCGTGCTGATTTCACTAATTAACTTTCCACCAGTTTTTCGAGCTTTCTTGATGGCGTATTCACATTTCTGACAAACATTGGAAAAACAGTTGCTGCCCTAAATCTGGAATAACTCATGAAGGAAGCAGTGTACTGACGTGCAGTTTTCATATTTATAATCAACGACTTCGAGTAACCCAGTTCAAGAGTTTCTGGCTTGTTTGGCTTTCTTTCTGAGGCAAAATACCGCTTTCAATGGCTTAAAACCCTTCTCGAAATTCTTGCCGTAATCCTACAGTAATGAAAAGCTGCGGATAAGTCGTTCCATACTGAAAAACTAAGCTGAACCTCCTTCTAAAGAATGGTACCTCAAATTCGGGAAAATACATGGAAGCAAGAGAGTTATTAACGATCAAACAGTGTGCACATCTTTTTGGGACACCCTGTAGTTCGGCGTTGATTAGCACTAGCATGGCGCTGACACAGGCAACTCTGAATGCAGCTCAGGACACACTGAGACGTTTTGCTTGAGCGTATTTAGGTAATGGAGTTCATCAAAAGTGATAATTTGCTTATTTGAATGATCAAAGGAGCTTAAGGTTTGTGCGGTGACTTCCTTGTATCGCAAATAAGTACTGCATCAAAGTGCTGATGAATGATACGTTTTCAATCACAGTTTTAATGTGAGCGAGTGCAGACGTCGCCAACACTTAGACATGGTTCAAGAACCTCTTTCGTCCACTTGCGTCTACTCTTTGGATTGTGAGACTCACGAAGTCTATAAATATGCACGAATAACACATTAACACTTGCCTTTACCTGATCTTTGGCTGTTTACTAATTGGATTTAGAGAATTAACAAGTTCGAGCGCAGAAAGAATATTGAATACGGTATACTAGTGCGCACATCTTGACGGGTCCAGTAATTCAAAGGTCGATCCCGACTGTAATGACGTAAGGTGACGTGAATGTCTGTGTACGCTATAGACTTTGCAGGAATTTGCACTTAGGCCCTCAAATGTGAAAGGTGTCTACAGAATTTTTATGTTTGGCGTTGGACACGGTAAATTTCCACATGAATAATCAATCTTGTAAACTGGTTATGGTTTGCTTGCAATTTGTAATGATTGATTAGAAAGCACTCACAATTTTTGTAGGAGAGAGAAATGCTTTTAGAGCATCTCATAGCTTACCTACAGAGATTTTGATTTTTACCGTTTATAGGTTTTTATTTGGGTTGGGAATCGTAAATTTATCAAAAAAAAAAGGATAGATCTGCTACGTTTGGTACAAAAATAAATTCCGGAATATTCTTGCCCTTGGTAGAGGACATCGGTGTTAAAAATAATTCTCGAGTAAAGGTACTACCATCGCCAGATACGTTCTTTGCGGACCACTGATCCTTGCACGAAATGCAATAGCATGAACGAAAGGATCAGTAATTCGCATAGACGGCGCCTACTGGCGAGTTTTGTTCCTCTAATCATAGATGCTTACAAGAGCTTGGACCTGAGACCAATTAGTTTTTACAACTTTTTTACAAATCTAGTTCATATCCAGTTAAACTTTACTAACTCTTTTATTCATAACGTAAATGTTACATAGCGATTTGATCGAGATTGTTGATGATGTCCAGTTTGGTAGCTTGACATCACCCGAAACAACCTCAGAGCTTGTTCTTTGCTAATGCGGTTCCCACTGTCTCCTGTTTCCTTCCTTACATCGCTGTCCCCCATTTGTTTCGGGAACTTTCCATCCGTAAAACGTAACCAGTCTTATCTTTTTTGTAACCATTATAGTTGTAACGAACAGAAATTTTCGCCGAATGAACGAATATCGAATAATCAATTTTTTAAAATTTTTCGAACGAATGAATATCGAATAATTGGTTTTCGAAAATTTTTCGAACGAATGAATATCGAATATTTGATTTTCGAAAATTCTTCGAATGAACGAATATTATTCGACTTTAGTTTTTCATTTTATTCGAATTTGAACATTCGAATATTGGCACATTCCAAAATTCGAATGAACGAATACTTGAATAACCGAATTCGATCGAATATTTGACTAATTTTGAATGAATGTTCGAATATTATTCGAATTTTTGAATGCAATATTCGAATATTCGAATATTCGAATAATCATCTTTTAAAACTACTCGAATGAACGAATATTCGAATAAACTTTTTTTAAAACCCCGCGAATGAACGAGTATTCGAATAAGTCATTTTTCGAAATCGTCGAATGAACGAATTATTCGAATATAGGCCTTTTTCATTTATTCGACTATTCGAATAATCGAATAAATGGACTTTCTCAAATATTCGACTATTCGAATATTCGAATAGTCGAATATTTCGAATAAATTATTCGAACACGAATATTCGGTGCTAACTATAGTAACCATCATGTAATATTTGCTTGAACGAGCGCATCTGCGGCTAATTTCGTAAATCATCCTTGTATTGTTGTAATTGCCTGTTCCATCTAGGAATCTTCGGTTACAGCCTTATGTGTACCAGTTTGCACAAAGAACATGTAAAGTAGCCTTTAGTATGCACACAAGTAGTTCTCTAATCCGTCAACGACAACTTTACGAATTTTCGTCAGTTCATTCATCTAAAAATAGCATTTATGCACTTACGGAATTGCGCAAATGATAACATCAACACCATCTATTAATTCTGTCAGCAGAAAGCCGAATAAGGGGTACAGTGTAAGATTTTGTCTGTGATGTTTTTCAATGAATCATTACGGCGATATGTCAATCTTCATAAATCGCGCCACAGCAGCAGCGTCTTTAAAGATAAAAATCGAACCGTTCTGTTGCGTCTCATTTACCTTCTCTCTCTCCCTTTGAGTCTGTTGTCTCACTTTTCCAAATTTAGACAGAATAGGGTTGGTACGTAGCTGTATTCTGCAGGTTGATATCACTTTTTATTCTATGCAGTTGTCCTAAAAATTAGGAAGTACACTATAAAAAAAGCGAAATTTCTGTGTACCGCCAGGCGGTGTGATAACGATAATGTTTTCAAGCCTTGATGTAGAATAGTAGGCTTCTTAGCTTATTGAGTAATTACATATCATGCTTTTTTTTTTCATGAAATCTGCGTCTTATCACCAAAATCTGGAAATTGTGCATTTGCACATATAGCAAAAAACACTCGTATGTGAATGTCAAAACCCTCGGCACAGGTAGCTTGTAAGCCTGGATATCGTTTCTGGAACAAAAAGCAAAGGGAATATCGTTTTTGTATGTTCGAAATTAAGTTTTTTCTTTGCTATATGTGCAAATGCACAATTTCCAGATGGTTCTTTTTTTTAGTCGAGGATTCGGATAGGGGTCAAAGCGGACTTTGTAGAATTTTGCGAAAATCAGGGGGGACTTCGTTTTTTGCATTCTCGGAAAGCCATCTCGTACCGAGCCCTTGTCGTCGCAGGCTCCCAATAAATTCTGAAGAAAACGATTTGAACGAACCTGATTATAAACTTATTGTGTAACATCTCCTCATTTTATAATATAACGTTTGCAGCATTTTTTTATCTTGATTTTTGCTCAAGTTGTCTCAAGCATAAAGCTTGAAATTAAAATTATGGTCTACACACCTAAGAGAATATTTTTTTTGAGCTTGACGAGCGATGAGTAGGCCTAGTTAATCTTGTGGGATTCCCGGTCAGAGGATTTTTTGTGAAATTTGTATTTTTACGTACACTGCAACGTCTGTGTGACGCGCTGCTTATGAAGTTTGATTTAATATATAGCTGATTTTAGTTGCTGAATAAACAACTAAATCATTTTATCCAATTGTGGATGAAGCTTCTCCTCCTGTCAATTCAAATCATCCATGATTTCTGTCCTGCTCTTCTGAGGAAACTTTTGTGCTGACCTAACGTATATCACGAGGTCTACCATAATTGTCATTCAAACACATATTACTGCCGTAGAAAATGTAAAAGTAAGTACTTAAGTCTCAGTGATTTCTTGGAGGGTGTGTCTATTATGCCAACTCGAACATCCGTAGAATGTTTACTGTGTTCTCTCAAATATCTCGTACAAATAATCTATGATGGCTTTGAGATCAGCATTCGTTCACATCATATTGAACAAAAGATTTATCGCCCAATGAAATTATTGGTCTGATGACGCGTATCTTCACACCTTTTTATCGTTTGCACCCATTCAATCATCCGACGTTGTTTACTAATGAAAATAATGATTTCTCATCTTTAGTTAAACTCGATTTCTTAAAAAAAGGAAGAAGAATGCGATTTGATTGAAAAAGCGTGGAATGTAGTGTTTGTTGTTGGGGTCAGCCATTTGCTGAAAACTTCTTTGTGCAGTGAATCTTTTCTGCGTGAACGGGCACTGTTGCAAAGTACCGCGTGCTTGTTTTTATTTTTCAAAAAAAACTAGTGTAATTTTTCATCGTTGATGACACCACGTAAACATTTCAAATATCTTGCATGAGTTCCACTCAAGGACTTATTTTTCCTATTTTATATAATAGTATGTTCGTTTTATTTGGATTTTTTGATTTTTATGCTTTTGATCATTTCCAGACCTCAGTGCATTAGACTTTTAATACGCGTTACTTTTTGAACTTTTAACACGCACTTGACCGCAATTTTTGATGAAATTGTCCAAAAAGTCACGTGGCCAGAACTGCGACTGTCATCTGACCATTAGATGATTAATGTTCAAAATTTTTTTCATAAGGTTGAGATACTGTAACATATCATAACTTTCTTATACGGTTTGCCTTTGACTGATTACTTCCTTTGCATCGAAAAGATTTCTTATGTGGGTAAAGAACATATTTTGTTTGTTCTCTTATTGATTTTGTTTACTCTTTATCAATTTTCTTCTCTTATAGACTAAATCAATCGCTTTAGCAAGTACAGTTGAGTCTTTTTGAAAGCTTTGCGTGCGTCTGCAGACATCGTCCTCATTGGGCGTTTCGTTGTGGATTTTCTGGGCGATTGCATACATCTCGTGAAATTTTCCTTGAAAAGAACAAAAACAAAGAAAAACGTCAAAAGGCGTTCATTCATAAGCTATTCTTAGGCTGCATGTAGAGTTGCCTGGGTGCCAGTGGCGTGCTAACGCCGTGTCAGCGCCCATGGTGGTCCTTATCGATTGATTGGCGATGTTGGCACGGCACTAGCTCGAAGCTAGCACAAGCAACCCAGGGGGTAGCTTCATTGGTCAGAACAGGTCAAAAGCGAACTGAAACGGGCAATTTAGTTGAAGTGTGCAAATGCACAAAATAATCCACGAAATGGTACGACTATGTGCAAAGATAACACATAGTCTAATCAACTTCGTACGCTCGAAACTGTAATTTATTGATGTAGGATAATCGGAATTGATGCGCGAAGTCTATGAACGTTTGTTTCTTGAATTTTTGAACTTGGACTTTTTTATGCAAAAGTTTTTTTTGCATTAAATGTCAGCATGGTCATAAGATCAATCAGACATTGTTTTTATTAGGTCTAAATTATTGTAATCGAGATTCTATATGACAGTCTTTTTACTTGCACTGCTATTTAGTGCGCAGTAAACTTGCCGACTGCATGAACTGTGTCTTTAACGTCCAATAAAGTGTTTTAATGTGTGTATTTGTCGTATCTCATTGCCAGATATATGTCATACTCGGACATTCATTCAAGGTTTAATAAGCAACTTGGCTCGTCGTCGTAGAATATCTGATTTCGTTGACGTGTACACTTTTGTTTGAAAGAAATCAAATTCAGTTAGAATCCATTCCATTTTAAAAATTATGGAAAGTTTCTGCATTCTGCTTGAAATCAAGTGCGGCTATGTTCAGCTGCTTATGTAGTCTTACGATTGTTTACGACAGCTCCGCCCCTCGTGCTGACTTTTAAGCAGTCTGATTTCCGTAGTCCATTAGAGAAATTTTGGAGCTTCCATGCTAAGAAGAATCTGGTAGTCAAAGGAAAACTGGTCAGGGTGCTCTTTTAACCTTTTGAATTTTGATTTAATAATCTTCGATGTACCCACTGCCTGTTATAATATGGTCATCATGCAATCAAGATAAATTACATTGTACTTTATATTTCGATGAATCACCTAACCAACAAATTTCTTCGACATTTCAACAATAATTCGTTTTGTGGTAATCTTCTCGTTTTGTTAAAAGTTTCGCCTTTATTGTCGGCTCATTGGAATCTTTGAAGCTTACCAAATTATTGAACATAGTGGGTAATGAACTAATCCCAAAATAGTTACAAGTGTCGGCAACGTAAGACGCCTGACAGATGCTGTTTTTTCTCTTCGTCTTTAAAGAGCTTGTTATGGACATCGACTCTTCATTAGATTGATGGCTGTTATTGAGTTCCTCGTGACTGCTTGACTTTGATGCTTATTGACATAAAGTAAGGAAGTCTCCATAATAAGTCGTACCGACACTAGCACCTGCTTGGGTTGAGATGGCCAGAGAGTAAATATGCAAAGATTGGGCTGCACTGTGTAGTTATGCAATTTGTTTACGCGTTTGTTTACGCGGTGACTTTGCTGGTTACGGGAAGTGCGTGCCCCTTTGCTAAATAGTGAGGGTGGGTTCCCACCTAGTCATTTCTTGAAAGCTCTGGGATAGTCGCGTGTATTGCACCTTACGCGAAGCTATAAGGAAGGGTATAAAGTTCATTCAGAACAGAAACTGTGTAAGCAAGGAAATTTCCGAAGTCTTCCCCATCCGCTTCCTTGACCGTGCATAGGACAAATAAACGCTCATCAGTGGCCACAATGCTATCGAGAATGCGCTTTGTTGTTTGCACTTTATTTGGTACCGTAGCAGTACTGCCGTAACCCAGATTCCAGTGTATCTGAGTGCGTATTAAAAGTGTGTGGTTGATGATGCGGTTCAAATGTTATGTGGAATGCAAGGCTGGGTAAAGATATAAATCATTCTTCCACTTCAGTCGTTTTGGAAGCTTGAATTTGAATTTGCAGGTGGAGAGATGGACTCCGCCTGTTTGTGCCGCCTCCGTAGACGAACGGTCCTTTTCTATGCTAATGCACGTCGTTTGAGAACCAGTAGTCCGCAGAAGCGATCCGAAATGGCAGAGTTGTTTCCCTACCCAATTTTCGCACTGCTACATGGACAGAAAAGTTGTGAAGTGTAGAGAATGCTGGGAAATACCTTTGCATTACCCTATTTTCAGGTGTATAAGCCGCACCCTTTTCACTCTATAGGCGAACACGCCAAAAGACTGACTGTCATCATGGAGCGCGTTAAGTGAGAGCAGTTTGCGATAAGGCGATCGCTTCGCGAGACATATGCGCGGCGGCACGCCTGGGTCTGTTCGCGTTTAGAGCAAAAAGGGTGCGGCTTATACACCGAAAATAGGGTAGTTGTATTATCGCCTTGAACAATTAACCTTCAAAAAAGTTTTTGGAGAGGCAGCTTCCAGTAATAGGAGAGTAGGGGACTATATGTCACCGATAGGCTCCACCCTGCGCAGTCAGCGGGCACAAATCTATATGCCTGCAAAGATGGGGCCCGCGCGTTGCTGCAGATGTCCGCAGGGCCACCCCTTTTCAGTGACATATAGTCCTCTACCCGAAAATAGATTTTCTCAGCGCAACAAAAGCGCAGAACTCAAATACTCCAAGAATTTTTTTGGTTCACCATAGCTAGAAAAGAATAACTTGGAGATGTTTGAAAATCCACATAAAGGTTTTTTTTTTTGAAGTTAAAAGAATTTTTTGCAGTATGAGTAAGCGATTGTACTTCTTGCGAAACATAATGTCCATGAAATTCCTTCTAATAAATGCGTCGGTACTGCAAGTTTGTGATGAACAGTTTGATGTTTACGATAGATGTCACCTTTGAAAAACTCGTCTCACATCATTATTACAATAAAGTCAGTGGTGAAAAAAGTTCACTTTGAATTTTCTGTGAGCATATAACCATGAAATTCAGTTAGGTTGACAAAGTCTGGCAACAGTTCCTAGTTTTGTTTTTGGTTTCTTCCACTGATTTTGAATTATTGCCATGGATCTGTCTTGCTGCTTGTGATGAAGTGATCACTAGTCAACACCATCGTCGTTTGCAACACCCACATTCTCCAAAAAAGATCTTTAGAGAAAGAATTTGCCACAGAAAAGCCGGTTTTTTGCGTTGACATGAGTTATGAGACAGTTTCACCCACTCATAATTCATGAAGCACTGGACGTATGTGTGTGTGCCACTCGCCGAGGCGTCAACTTCGCGCAAGAGGGGGGGGGGGGTTCTCTCCAAGCAGAAAACTCCCCTGTCCCCCCCCCCCGCCTCCCAGCGCGTTGGTGGCGTATGCGCGATGGCGGTGGTGTCCCTTCTCGACATACAAAACAAAAACAATGATTCGGGTTTTCCGCTACCGCGTTAACCCGCTTGCCGCGCATATTCCGCGCTGGTATGCGAGCAATGGCATGCTAAAGCGATAGCATCGTTGTAATTCCGTGCTTTTACTACGCTATATAAAACCTGGCTTCTTGGGTATGTCGTCCGGTTACTATTGTTTTACGATAGTGATAATCTCTAACGAGTTTGACTGGTGTTTCTAGCTAATGTAGATCAATTTTTTTCTGCTGGTAGATCTCTTTCATGCTTTTCTAAAAGCTGTTTTTATTTTTTCCTCTTCATTCAACTAAGCTCATATAACCCTCATCCGCTAATGTGGAAACTGTTTGTGAAGCCTCAACTAGGTCATTGTCCAATGGACACATTATATTGGCCTAGAAATTCACTTCTTAACTCTTACCCATACCGTACTTTTCGAGAGGAGCACGGTAGAAAATACATCCTGGGCGAGAAGTTGAAGATGAATTTCTTGGCCATGAGTGAATCATATGAGCTGACACTTGCGCAGTGGCTTAGTGGAGGCTTTCCAGCTGGTTCTCACATGAAAATCCAGGTGATTAGATTTGTCTGCGTAGTCCTTTGAGTGTTCAATTGCTCGACGCGGTGTTATTTTCTTTTCAACAAAACCTGTGCCCTTTCCATATCTTGTATGGGAACTACCTTGACATCTCTCCATCGAAAAAGATCCTCGAGCATGGATTCGCCCAGTTGCTTTGGTGCTTTCTCTTTGAATTCGCTTAAAAGTGATAATCTTATGGTCACATCATGATCTATAATATATAGTTCAGTTCAGTGGATAAATTTGCTGTTTTGAAAATCTGGATCTGCTCTAGCTCCTGAAGACGCCGCCTTTAATAGACTGTTTCTTCCGTTTCGTTTTCTTCTGCACTAACCACGTTCTTCAGAAGCATTTATGCATGCATCAAATAGAAATAAAGATCGTTGAAGGAGCTTGATTGCTTTTCACGTCACATTTCACCGCTTTTTTGGATTTTTCAAAATAATGTTCAAACAATCAATTTCTTTCTTGGGGTGTGGTTTCAATGGCAATTCCTCCTTCGCGTCTCATTTGGTGAGGTATTGAATGAGATAATTCCTATTGTACTTGTGCAATCATAGTTTTTATCCTGCATTTATACGGGTTTGTTGAGACAACAATGATGCACCCATCTGGAATTTTGGACGGAAGTTCAATTTTACCTACTATTCGAACTTTTGTAACCAATTTTCTCTTCTCGCCTCGTTTGTTAAATTTTTAATTACCATTCATGATTCTTGCATAGAATTTACGTTTGTGGATTCTGATTCTTTCCACCACTTTTGCCTTTCTCATCTTAACATTAACTTGGTTCAATGGAGATGTTCTTTTCTTCCCCTTTTTGACCATGGAAAGTTTTTCAACTTGGAAGGCATGTAATTTTTAGATTCAGAATAATTTATAACACTGCTCCGCTGTTTTGAACCGCATTTATTGGTTTGAGTGATCTATGAACTGTCTACTGCTCAGTGATCAACAAGTGTGGTTACTTTTCTTTCTTGAAATTTCTATAATAGGTACTTGTTAACAGCGTTGTCTAGACTCGATGCTTTTTTATTTGTATAAATCTCAGAATAAACTTGATGTCCTCGAAAACTCGTCCATCTCCTTCTTTGATTGAATAAAAGCATAAGAATGGACTAGTTTTATCGATGCAGTTTGCTTATTTGCAGCGATCTCGAAATAGCCTCCTTGGGCGTAAAGTACAGATCTACTAAGAGCGCTTTATAGTTGGAACGAGTTCTTGCATTTCTTGAAGAATAAGAGCTCCAAGGGTGTTGGAAAGAACCACGAGGAGGTGGTGAAAGCATAGACTTAGTAGCGATCTGAGGCTTTTAGTTGACTAAACACAATGTGCAGGAGATATCCTTAGAAACTGGTCGAGCCACTTTTTCCACTCTCAAGTATGAAAGATTTCTCAATCGAATTTATCTTTTCAAGCTTCTCGTTCCGACATCCAGGGATATACACACACAAGGACTGCTCTTGTCGTTTATGATTTCTATGAGGCGTCTACATGGTTTGACAGACTAACCGTTCTTGAATCGCTGTCTGGTTTTGTCTTCTTGCTGTGAAATTTTTATGGGTATCATCGAATCTCTTCGGCGACTAGAATTGTCATGTTAATATTGTTTGTGTTTTACTAAATTTTCCGGTTAATGATTGCAAAGCAAACATTGTTTCATTTTTTGAGTTTTTTCTTCAACCTAGACTTTCTTCCGCTCTCGATATGGAGTGATATTCATTCATTTCTTCCCACGCGACTTTAAAGGCAGCGTACACCCAAAATTTCACCTTTGATGTTTTTGTCATTCTGGGGCCTTTCCGTTCCGCTGATTACAGTTATGTCATTGAAATCCTCCAGAAGTCCCAAAAAACCCCGATTTCCGGGGACCCTCTCTTCAGCGGCGGACGAGTTTCGAACTGCTCGTCCCCGTCGGCATGCCTGCAGCTGCAACAGCATGACAGCCTGCAGCTGTAACTGCAACTGCTGCATATGCTGTCGTGATTCGTCGCCCGAAGGAGGCGCGCCGCAAAAAGCAACTGCACTGTTGCAACTGCAGTTGCAGATGCAACAGCATTGCAACAGCAACTGCAAGGGCAACGAAGCTAACGCTGTCGTGGATTCGTCCGGAGGAGGCGGAGTGAAAGAAAAGGGGCGGGGTGAAAGAAGATTGAGGGGGTTTTCTCCGCTCGGAAGCAACATTGGGAGACCGGACCAACGCGGTTGGTCTTCTTCTGGGCCCAGTATATACACGGTATAGGAAGATCTAGGAAATTCGGTAACTTAGATTTTGGGTGTACGCTGCCTTTAAGAAATGCAGATTTTCATGCGAAAAAATTCAACTGTAGCTGCTTAACGAACGCTACTTTGTAGAGATGCGGCTTCCTCTTACATGACTTATTAGCAAAGTAATAAAGTTCTTGTAAATCTTATTCATAGCCAAATATAGCAAAAACTTATGATATGACTCAGAATGCTTCACCATTTCTTCTTCAAGAAAATTTTGGGTATAACATGAGCGTCACCCAAGATGAATCACTTGCCCTGGGTTTGAGGTATCTATACGCTTGAACTTTCGCTTATCTGATTTTGACAAATTCAACACTTGCCTATTGTGCTACTTTCGAGTAATTCATTCGCTTTCTAATACTCTCAAAATCTCATTTCGTCAGCAATTTTGTGATTGATCGATTTCCATCAAATTCTACTTTGTGGAATGTTCTACTGCTATTAAGCGAATTGCGTTATAAGTTCTATATGGAAAAAGCTCTTAAATAATTGGATCGGCGTTTGAAGTGTCATACAATTTCGAATCGTCGCATCTTATGTATAAGAAGCGTATCAAACACACCCACCTCTCCTTTCATCACCATCCCTGTGGTGATGGTGATGGTGATGATGGTGTTGCTTGGTAGTGATGGTGTTGCTTGTTAGTGATGATGTTGCTTGGTAGTAATGATGTTGCTTGTTAGTGATGGTGTCGCTTGGTAATGATGATGCTGCTTGGTAGCGATGGTGTTGCTTGGTAGTGATGGCGTTGCTTGGTAGTGATGGTGTTGCTTGGTAGTGATGGTGTCGCTTGGTAGCGATGGTGTCGCTTGGTAATGATGGTGTTGCTTGGTAGCGATGGTGTCGCTTGGTAGTGATCATGTTGTTTGATAGTGGTGATCCTGTAGTGATGGTGCTAGAAGATAGAAGTTTTTGGTCCCATTTGGATAGTCAATTTGTGTTTGGTAATTACGATCAATATATCGATTGCTTTTGTTTTTCTTTGCTGCCTCATAAGAAAAGCTGATCCTTCTAGTTTCATGTTTGTTCGGATTCAAGCGGTGTGACTGTGCGCTAATAGCTGGTATTATGGGTGTGGAGCGAATGAGAAGAGAAGCTTAGAGCTACAAATTGCCAAACATGTTCATATATCGAGGCTTTTCTAGACTACTACAAATGTTAGGGACAAAATGAAGAAACTAAGAAGTTATGCTTTATATGGGCGTGGTTTGAACACCGTCTTCAAGAATTTCTTTTCCGATGAATCCTTTTTCTGGGCATAAATCTTTCACTTCTCGATCCTTGATTTTATTTACCATGCATGTGAGTCAATAATGATTTCCGTTATCGGTCTTTACCCCGCACAGACTCGTGAAACTGATAGCGGTCAGCTTTAAAATCTGACGTTTGAAAAATCGCTGGAAGCAGTCAGTTTCAGTGCCTGAGCTACTACTTGAGCGTGACCGTTTTTGACGTCACCTTTCCGAATTCTTTTTTCCCATTGTTTCGAAAAACTTCAATAACTTGTTTTCATGATTTGATTGATAATCTGTTCTGATTGTCATGGAAATTCTCGAGATTTCTAGGTCTTTCTGCAGACATTAGTCATAGCGATACATAAGTCAAATTTTGTTTGATTTGCAAAAATTGTACTGTTTTTCATGTCGTTTTCCTAGACTTGATAATAATCGGTACTTTGATGAATAGTCCTACAAGGCATACTTAGTGGTGATGGTAGGGGCAGGAACTTTCCGAAAGTTTTGAGCATTTTGTCCAAAAAGGGGCGTGGTCTTAAGTGCCCTTGCTAGGGACGACTTTGGAGGAAATTTTTCGAAATAGAAATGTTGTTTATTCATTCAGATTATCTTCAACACTGGCAATATAATCAATATTATATAATTACACAAATAATTAACTCATATAATTACACAATGACAACCGAGAAAGTTTGGACGATGTGAGACTGAAAATGGGCGTAACCGATGTACTCTTTTGTGAAAAAAATTTTGTGAGTCAATATCCTTGATTGTTTATACATATAGCAAGATTTTTGCAGTACTTTACTTTAAAGGGCTTTCTATTAACTTTAGTTCTAGATGATGTTATCCTATTTTGAATTTGTCTACTAAGGAAGTTAAACCATACACGGTCTCCAAGCGCACGTATCCAGTGCACTTGTTCTGTATCTTGCTGCTGTACATAGTGGCAGGCAAAGCGGGGGTTTTTTGCGAAATGTAATGTAAAAACATATTATGATGTATTAGCGCTGCCCACCGAACTACTTCCTTATGAAAACAGTGCCTATTGACATTGTAACGGTGTGGCATTCGGTTGACGACGTTGTAGACTTTACACATCTCCTCTCTACCTACTGTATGTGTGTCTTCTCCTTTTACATACCTATCTACCTACCTAACAACTAAACGAGCGAAGCGAGCGAACGAATGAACCACCTGACATCGAGCACTTCACCTCACTTTGGTCGCTAAGTTTGTTCATATGCTGTACTCTCTATAGGCGGTAGCTGATCGCTTGTTTTCTACTTTTCCACCTAGTGCACACCATCTTCTTCTCGTGTCGTCTCCAAATATGATGTATCTGCTGTACGTTTGGTGTTCTTCGCGTTTTTTTGCGATAACACAGACTCCACATCGCACATCTTCTGCCGCTACTGTGATACAAACGGTTCCCATTTTACAGTTTACCCTTACCCAATCTCCGCAGCACACCATCTACAATCCTGTAATTATCTGCACAAGCACTAATACAGTATACCTCATATAATCTGTGTGCAACAACTATGACTGCTACGCATAATTCATCAGAGAATTCATCAGTGGACATTGAAAATCCGAAGGAAGAGATCAAGATTGATACTAAGGTAAGCAAAGAGTGTGTGCTTGTTGTGTATAGGTGAGGAGAGGGAGAACGAGAAACTGGTTTGTGTTTAGGTTTTGTACGTTTCAAACCTTTGAACTCTGAACTCTGCTTCTAGAGCATTCTAGATTTACTATTTTAATATATAGTTTCTAAATTCTAAATTTACTATTAAAATATATATCTATATATCATCATGAAATATTGAATCATTGGATAGTTGTAGCTGTTCAAATCGTCTAAGATCTATATCTTTTTACCCACGAGCTGCGGAACTGGTCTTTCCTTCTTTGCACTTTGTCGTGAAAATTTTCACAAAGATTTTCTTTTGCACGCACCTATCCGTGTTGATCAATCGCGTTATGCACTTTTTGTACACGAAAACTTATTACGAAGGAACGCATGTTTGGTAAAGATTGCAGTTTGCAGCAAAATTGGGTCGAAGAATTGCGAACACAAGTTGCGTTGTAGGAATCGAAAATATGTTTCATCAGTAAAAGTCGTGCGCGAGTCGCGCTCCACCCCGTTGAAATGGGTTTCTGTGTACATTTTTCGAGTAACAACTTGACTTGCTACTGCGAAAGACTTGGTGGTCAGGTAAAGCAGTCAGGATGGTTAGCAATCGCGACTTACGCACGGCACAGAGTAGGGTTGCATAGAATTTGCAGAATATTTATCCTAATAGTTTGCTCAAAACACTGCAGAGTGCTTTGATTTGCCTTTTTCGTCGGCTTCAGTCTTTCTATTCGCGGCACTGCGCGAGTAGCGCCGAAAGGGTGGTCGTGCTGAGAAATTGCTGCAAACGTGACCATCCTGGACAATGCCGGATGCAGTTGTGTTCATCTTATTGCATGACGAGTCGCGCAGCCAAGTAATCTTTTTAGCGGATTGCCGCAAAAGAACATTAAAAAGCGAAAATAAGGTTTTTTCATTGTTTTTTTTTTCGTTGAAGGGCAATGTTGGTTGCATAAAATGTCGCATAAATAGTAAACAAAGAGGAAATTAAAATCATTCAATGCTACTAAATCGCTTATTATAAACGGTATCGTTCCAGCGAAACAGATAACAAGTCTAAGAAGTAGGGAAGGTGCATTTTCTCACTTTTTTACATGCATTCATTGACATTTTTTTTCAGAATCGGCGAGCTGAAAAAGTTCTATGGGCGGTAGCACTTTTGTCGTTGGTCTTCATCATCGCCGAATTTACCGGTGGCTTATTCGCAGCGTCTTTGGCCATCATGACCGATGCTGGTCACATGCTGTCAGATTTACTCTCATTCATCATCTCAATTATGGCCATAAGAAGTGCAAGACAACCACGTACGTGTTTACTGTTATATTGCAGAAGTTTTGAGGAGAGTGGATTGGGCAAGGGGGGAAGTGGGAAGAAAAGTCTTTTTTTAAGTGGGCTTTGATAGTGAAGATGGACAGAAAAATTTATTCATCTCCGCTTAATTAGGCAAAAAATGATTTATGTTTATCTAGATAGCATCACAAATCATTTCGTTTCGTAACTGCAAAATTCAAGGCCTTGAAAAGTGCAGTTTTTTCTAAATTTTGACTTACATCATGATTTTCAGCCAGCAAGAGGCTCTCATGGGGTTACGAAAGAGCCGAGATTCTTGGAGCAATGGTTTCAATCATTATACTCTGGGTCTTGACCACAGTACTTGTACTGTTGGCCATTGAACGGATAGTCAACAATGACTTGAGTACGTTTTTGTTCCTATCGATCATCGTTGCATGATTTTTGGCAATATGAAAGTGATTTCTGGTTTTTAGGCGTTGACGCAGACATTATGCTGATCACCGCCGGTGTCGGCGTAGGCTTTAACATCATCATGGGTGGTGTATTGCACTTTGGCAGTGGTGGACATGGTCATGGTCATGTAGGGCATAGGTAAGTTCTTTACCCAAATGGGTAAAGTTTTTTACCCAGTGGGGTACCCTTTGGGTAAAAACTATTCAACTGGATTGGCGGCTGGAAGGCGGGGCTTCGTGACCTACTAAGGCTAGAGAATGATCACAGAGCCGTTTGTGGGGGAGACGCAGAGTGTGTTGCGGGTGCGAGGGTCGCCTCCCAGCCGCCATTATCGTTGAATCAAAGCATAAAGCTGGGGTGAAGTCACGACTGAAATTTGATTTTTCCAGCCACGCCCATGCTCATGGACATCATGGAAAGAATGTGAATATTAGAGCTGCATTTATTCATGTAATTGGAGATCTGATTCAATCGATTGGCGTCTTGATTGCTGCCGTTGTCATCAAGGTAATTTTTCGGTTTTTTATTGTTTTTTTGCTATTCTTTGGGTATGTGCCCCTTCTCTTTTCTCTTTTTATTGGATTTTTCATTGATTATTGTTCACACCTATGTTTTAGTTTACTGGCTGGGAATACGCCGATCCTATTTGCACATTCTTCTTCTCAATCATCGTCCTTTTCACAACAATCACAGTACTCAGGGATATATTCTTTGTACTTATGGAAGGTATAGTAGATTTTTTGAAGACCTTCCTAGAACTGTCTGTGAATATTCACTTTTCAGCCACACCACGACACATGGATTTCAATGCAGTAAAGGAAGACCTAGCTGCATTAGAAAATGTTCAAAGCGTGCATGATTTACACATGTGGTCATTAAATATGGACAAAACAGCATTATCCGTACATTTGGCCGTAGGTAAGGAATATTTCTTATCTCTTTTTACATTTTTCACTTATTTTCAATTTTTTGTGCTTTCCACATATTAGCTTACATAGTTTGGTAGTTTTGTGAATGGAAATACTTGATAATTTTTGACCTGAAATATGAGTATGTTACCGCTCCTTCGTTTTTGTGAGCTAAAAAGTTTTTCGAATGATAGACCCATTCGTTCTCATCCGAGTTAGGACATGGTGGACGATTTTGAATTTGAACTGGGGCAGGTAGTCGCGGCAGAGCATTGTACCATCTATGACAAATTAGACTGAGGGCTGAGGGTCTACGCAATCGGCCTATCCCAATTTAAATCAGAATCATCCACCAAGTCTACTGGAATGAGGACGACCACAACCTAAATTCTTGAATTATCAGTCCCATTAATGACTACCTTATGGAGTAGTTAGTTGCTTACTGTATTATTTTATCCGTGTCTTTTCAGATTCATCAGAGCACGCGTTGACCACGGTAACAGCCGCCCGCCAGCTAATCCGACAGAAATACGGTATCTCAAAGGCTACGGTACAAGTGGAATCATACGATAAGAGCATGAACTCATGCGAGATGTGCCTCACGTAATGAACTCACGTCATCAGCGCACGTGTAACTGTCAGAGCCCATATGAGACTTTAACCGGCTGGGACGTCAGCGCAATGGGAGCGAACGGTTCTGAGCGTAGAGTCGGCTCGAACACATTCGCCTCCACCACGTTTTCTGTACTTTACTGTTCTGTAAACCGCATCTGGTGTGCATTGGAAGCTGTTTCATACCAGTAAATAGCCATCATTTCGTCAATCTCCTTAGTTTTACCGTATCTGCACACACACTCTTCGCAAACACAACACACCCCACCAAGTATTGCTCAGGGTTTTTTACTTCACATTGGCCTAAATGTCGTGCTCAATGTTGTTCGTTTTTATTCTACTTGTACTTATGCTCACTCTTGTCTTTTTTAATTTCTTGCACTCAACTGTTGTCTAACTTGTTTTTCTTCTCAGATAATTTTATTACGCATAACATTTTTTGTAAGCTTAAAATAGCTAGTAAGTGAGCGCTATATACGGGAAGTTGCTTCAATGCATCATGTAGCTGATCGATTCTTTATTCTCACTTGAATTTTTGTTCTATTTCATTCCTTGATAAGTTTGTTATTAAGTAATTTGCTCTCTAAAAGTGCTCATACAGCACTGTGATAAACACTACCATTTTTTGTGAACTACCGCATTGTAAATGCACTTAGTCTTGAGTTAGCAACTCAAAATCTGTGCAGTGCCTTCATTTTTCAAATTTGTTGAAATATTGTTTTACATTGCGACAAAAAAGAATAAATGGTTAATAATTGCCGGATATCCTGTTTTTTATGGTCAACTTGTTCTATACATATTTGTGCAAAACTGTAAACTTACAAAAGAAGGTTATCGTATTATTTGAACCATGAAGGTTCATGTTGACTATTCTTCTCCTGAAACAGAAAAAGATTTCCTTTTGTGCATAGTCCAGGCAAAATTGGGTATTTTTCGCTAGCATTTCTATGACAATGAAGCAGCGAATGAGGAAATTGTTCCCATAGTGAGCGAAGCCCCGCCTCTTGGGGAAATCCCGCCTATTTAAACTATCTACATGCGCCAAACGTGTCGGTCTTACCTCACAGCAAATGAAGGCGTTGGGTTTTGGGGGTGACTACCCCTTTTCGGCGACATACAGTGTTGACCAAAGCTATAGATCCACCCTGAAAACTGCCGTAGTTCATCTGCCTCTTGATGAAATGATCTGAAATTTGGTACAGTTGTGTAATTGACAGGCTACCATCAGTAACTAGAACAAATCCCGTTTTCGTTTGAATATTCAGGAAAAAAATTGAAACTTTACAAAAAGGCAGGCTTGGATGTTAGCCAAAAGTATAGATCCATCTAATTTCTGTCCACCAAAGTAATGCTCGGCTTCCACATTTTTTGCTGCATATACATAATCAAAAGTCAAGACAGCCGATTTAGTTCAGCTGTGTCATATCTTTATTAGAAACTCTTATTTGCTTTTTTTTCACTCAAAAATACTCTCACGCGTATTTTGTTGCCGATAATGTGTTCCTGGGGGTATTTCAGCAGTTTTTTTTTTCAACTGGTTTGGAAGCGATAGGACTCCATCTATTTTACAGATACTTAGCGAAGTGAGCATTCGAAAAAAAAAAATGCGTTTTCGTATTCAAAGCGCATCCACATAGATCTCACGGCGAGCCTGCGCTCAAATTTTTGCCTTCAAAGCTGGTTTACGCTATTTTTGTAAGCTCTAAATAATGTGGATGCATTATCTGCATAAAAAGAAGATTGTACACTATACTCACGATTGTTCGCGAAGTCGCACTTTGCTTCGTAAACAAGGCATAATTTTCGCGGTTCAATGGTAATGTAAGGCAATCCCAAAATACTCATCAAGTGGTGCCTTTCCAATTTTTTTGCCACTATTAAGCTGCTAAATAATGAAAACACACTGCATTGTATGTTGCCTTCTGCCCGACTCACATGAGCAATATGGTCAAACCAAATTCAAGGCTTGTTGCTGATCAGTTTTTGCAGGACGAATTCCTCAATTAGCCAGCATGCTAGGACATGCAAAAATTTGCAACCACTGCATACGAACCCTCATATGTACAAACAATGTCTTACTTCAATTCACGCTCATGAGGACATTGCAGGAAATGAGGGCAGACTGCGTTTAGGTTTATGTCGGGTGCGCTTTGAATACGAAAACTCAAATTTTTTTCTAGCGCTCACTTCGTCAGGCGTCCTTAAAGGCAGCGTACACCCAAAATCTAAGTTACCTAATCTCTAGATTTTTCTATACCGTGTATATACAGGGCCCAGAAGAAGACCAACTGCGTTGGTCCGGTCTCCCAGTGTTGATTCTGAGCGGAGAAAACCCCCTCAATTTTCCCGGACGAATCCACAACAGCGTAAGTTGCAGTGAATGCAATCGGAAAGCAGCTGCAACAGCATGACGCCTGTAGTTGCAACTGCAAATGCTGCGTATGCTGTCGTGGATTCGTCGTCCGAAGGAGACAGAACGCAAGTTGCAACTACTACAGGCGTCATGCTGTTGCAGCTGCTTTCCGATTGCATTCTGACGGGGCCGAGCAGTTGGAAACTCGTCCTCCCAATGAAGAAGGGGTCCTCGGAAATTGGGGTTTTTGGGACTTTTGGAGGATTTCAATGTCATAACTGTAATCAGCGGCACGGAAAGGCCCCAGAATGACAAAAACATCGAAGGTGAAATTTTGGGTGTACGCTGCCTTTAAGACAGTGAAGCCCTAAGGCCCTCAAAACCATTTGAAAAACTGCGGATTCACCCATAAAAACACATACTCGGTAACAAAATAGCGTGAAAGTATTTTTGATTAAAAAAGCAGATAAGCATTTTTTATAAAGATATGACACAGCTGAACTAAATCGGCTGTCTTGACTTTCAGTTATGTATATGCACCAAAGATTGTGGAAGCAATCACTTTGGTGGACAGAAACTTTAGGTGGATCTATATTTTCGGCCAAGTTCCAAGCCTGTTTTTTTCTAAATTTCTTTGATTTTTTTCCTGAATAATCAAACCAAAGTGGGATCCGTTCTGGGTACTTATGGTAGCCTGTTAAGCACACAGCTATATCAAATTTCAGATCTCGTTCAGAAGCAGATGAGCTACGGCAGTTTTCAGAGTGGATCTATAGTTTTGGCCAGCACTGTATAGTCCTCTACCCTTCTCGTCAAGAATAGAATTTTTCCATAAGTATCAAAACAATAAAATCTCGTCGAAGCTCGTACTCACTCGTACTCTGTCCCAAATCACATTCAGCACAAGGCCCATAAGAGTGGCAATCATATCCCAGGGAAACGGTCTTACCCAACAAATCAAAATTTTACGATCGCGCTCGACGGAGTTTGATCTATCATCGTGAACTTTGTGGATGCGGTGAATACATAGTACAGAGTCCACGTGAGATGTAATTAAAGGTATACAAAAAATACCCACTATTAGGCTACACATCTTAGTTCTTCTCCAAGTGAGTGATTTTGACAGTTGGTAAATAAAGGAACATCGTGACGGACTTGCATCTTCTTTGACGAATGGGAAATTTCGCAGACTAAATTGAAAGCTAGTTTGAAAGAGAAATTCTGGATTAGCGTTCACGAAGATAGAAGGAAACCGCTGATTTGTTACGTTTTGGATTGTGGGATAATTCTATGGGAAGAGCATGGGCGACAGAAATCTCAGCGTTAAAGAGGAAAGCACCCCCTAATCGAACAAACCGCAACACCATACTACACCTTCCTATCATCGTTTTCCACTCTCTTTACATAGTACCTTTTTAGATCTGCAACGCTGTGCTTTTACTCGCAAAAATGGGGACAACTTTCAATTAATCTAGGTTTAGTGTCCCTGCAACAAAGCTGATTTTGGATGAGCAAGGAGGTGAAAAGCGGGCGAGAGCGAAGGGAAGGGGGGGGGACGGTAAAATAAAAGAACAATGTATTATGCCACTTATGCCTCTACACTCGTGATTTCCGTTTTGTTTTACTGTCAGAAGGGCTCGTTAACGACTCACATCATTCTCATGTTATGCACTCTTGTTTTCTTATTACACTGGGAAGTTGATCTTCTGAGAGTTTCATCCTTCAGCCTTTGAAAATTTAATTAACTTCAAAAGAGTGAAGTATGGTTCCACCACCTCCCATAAAATAAGTTTTTCATAGCTACATCAAAAAAGGAGATGTCATTTTAGATCCCAATCAACAAAATTATCGCTCTTGCCATCTCTACTTACACATGTCTCGTTTCACCTCATTTATCTTTGAGTCTTTAAAAGTCAGAAGATCAGGTTCAGCTAAATTTAGACTAAATTCTGCTAGATTACATCGGTATTTGCATAAAAACCATGTTTTGCGAAAAGCAATGCCTGCTAGTTTAGCGTTCAGGTTTACACGTAGGTGTCTGTGCTACATTTAGCAACATCTGAGGATTCGGGGGTGGAAGTCGAGGAGAGGGGGGGAGGTGTCCGTTTTGAAGTTTTCGCTGCAGGATCGAGGGCCCGTACTTTCATTGCCTAGGCTTTCTCTATTTTCCGCAAAAAGAGTGCCAAGTGATGAGCTATGGTTTGTTACCTATTTTCAACATCGCCCGCATTGCGCACGCGCTCGCTTGCTTATTTGGACAACCGCCTCCGTCTTATAGTGAACTTTCACCTACAATCTCTTTTCAGAAATCCTCTACAATGCCCAAACCTCAGGAAGAATCTTTGAATGGCACAACATCATCGTCATCCTCGCGAACTTCACGTGAGAAACCTCAAATGCCAGGAAAAGAGAACGGCGAAACCCTGCAAGATTCTCCAGATGGAAGATCTTTCAGCAAAAATGATTTGGAATGGATCATAACAACGGATCCCAATCATCCAATCAATATAAAAACTGTTGGACCTGCTAAGAAAAGCAAAGGTGTTCCGAAGTCGGAATGGATTTTCAATACAATGCCACAGTGCATATTTAAAGAAGAGGATGAGAAATTTGCTTCGTTAGAGGAATATTGACTGTAATCATGGAATGTTTACTTTGCTGAATATGACAGTTGTCGTTATGTCTTTCATCGTCACTGCGATTTGCTTACATGTTTTTCAACCTTGCAATCTGCTCATTTTTGATATGTTTTCATTAAAAGCTTTCCATTGTACAAGTGTTTAAGTGCTAAATTACTTGAAAATGAGGGAACTTCTGAGGGGCCTTTTTCGTACTTTCATCGAATGAGCTGAAAACTTTGTCCGCTTTTGCCGACCCTAGTCTTGGGCAATGGTTCAGGTTTGAAGCATTGCCGAAGACTATAGTTAGCATTGGACAACCCATAAGTGTCCATCGAATCTTAAGATGTCTATAATATTTTACCGTTTTTACCCTAGACATCAGCATTTTCGAGAACTGGAGCACCTACAGAGGATACAAATACATAGTCGTACTTCTATATGTATGAGCTATATGAACACGTGTGTTGGAGGAGCTCAGGACTTCTAGGGGCGGAGTTTGAAAGACGAAAATACAGTAAAATGTCCGATGTGTCAAGCATATGCTAGGATAAATGGGGAATTTTTGAGACTTTTTGGGGCCAAGATACGATTTTTTACAGTAAAGTTCGTTTTTGACTGCTATCATATTTCAGCTTAGATTAACGTAGAATACGATTTGGGTAGACTAAAACCAACTTGTAGAACTTTTGCTCTGTCGAATGGTTACTTAAGTCACATCAGTTGATGGAAAGATACCTAAAGACAACGGTTGTAATAGAAACGGTAAAAAATCATTCACCCCAATAATTATAGTCAAAAATTCATAGCTTTTGGAGAAGATAAAAATAGCTTGCTAAACTCTATTTTCCATAATTTCGACCTTTTTGAAATTATCAGCTAAAGCATCAGAATCGAACAGTTCATAACAAAAACACAAATGCACATGCGGCTTACATCCAGGTTTTCACCTCCTGTCTGGGGGTCAGTGGTCAAAAATACATTCATCCAGATTTCCTAAATATAGGTGTAGCATGTGTTTTACAACAGGCAATATAATCTGAGAGCGTTTTCAACAGGGGAAATCGTTTTGAGTAAAACTGCCATTTGATACTACGACTGGGAATATAGTATCAGATGACGTCATATATCTAGAGCACTTGAGAACAAAGGAAGATTAGTTGGGTGGTAGTTGCAAGTCCCAGTAGTAAAACCTGCTCTAATCATTTGTCGGTACAAGTAAGTGGTTGGTAACGATAATGAAACACTGTTGTAGATACAAATGAATCCCCAAATTTGTCTTCAGTTTACAAACACGGTGTAGACGCGCAGATCGAAAAGTAAGTAGGAGCTTCGACGGTATTTAGGATCAAGAAGGGGCTGGGCCGGCTAGCACTAAGCGTAGTGGATATAGTTCAATTAAACCTGGGGATTACTTATACTTATGGAGTAACGGCGGACCACGGGCTTCTTTCCTTTTTCCCCTATGAAATTGTGCAAGTGATTTTTTGGAAGGAAATAGTATTTTTAGAAACATCTAGAACTTCGAAATAGTGAGAAAATTTTGCTAGGAGTAGGCCCGGACTTTGTAAAGCATCCAAAAAACTCCGGAAGTTTTATGGATGCTCTCTGAAGTGAAATCTTCCCTTTTATTCAAAAATCTCTTTGTCACGCCTTCCTTCCCCCACCCCCCCCCCACCTCTACTATTCCCAGACGAAATTCCGCACCGTCGCTATGCAAGTATACTCGTATGTATTAGCGGCGTCCTAGAAAGTTTTTCGAATATACTGAGTGTTGTATTAGGTTGCCACATAAGTTTTGTTGGACCCTGTTCCTGCCGCGAAAAGTCGTCTTTGTTTCTAGTCACTTTTCTGGAAACCTTCGATAAAGCCAAGCTTTACATATCCTGTTTTAGGATATGCACCGGCGTTGGTCCGCGTAAAGTTTAAAGCCAAAAAATAAAAGGATCTGTTTGATAGTTGCATAGTAAATCGGATCTCGTTGAAGAAAAAACCTTTGTAAATCTTGACTCGCTCATACAGGTACATTCCACATCAGAGATTCATAAAAACAGTTGTTGCATTTTTCTCTTTAGTTAGAAATTGAGAAAAATGTTTTAGAGCTCGCCAAAGAGATGCTGAGCTGGACTTTATAATTGCAACTAAGATTTGTTCCCTACAAGCTCTAGCTCTCGAGGGATATCAGTTTCAGAGAGAATAGCACAGTACGAAAAGTTAATTCTGATAATTTCTGCACCGTCGCTGATTGGAAAAGCTGAAAATTTTGCGATTGCGGCTGGAAAGGTTTGTAACACCCAATTGTTTAAGCGGGGACAGCCCAACATTGCTTTGGTAAAATCATAAATTTTCTTTTCTAGATTTCTAGCTGTCAAAGAACACAGTAATTGTGTGCATGGATGCCTGATGTGGATTGCAGAAGCAAGTTAGGATTTTCGTAGGATCATTTATACGTAGTTCCGATTTTTCTCGATTATTTAGACAGATTCTAACAGTTTTTAGCCTCAGACTTCGCCTGCACCGACTTTGTTGCATACAATACCGATCCTAACTTGTGAAAAGAATACGCGTTTTGAGGCGTTTCAGGCGATCGCCGCGTAAGTGGGCGAAGATCGCCGGAAGCTAATATCTGCGCTCCACTTGGAATGTTTCGCCTACGCCTATTGTGCTGTATGAATAGCAGCCTCAGTTTTTCTGGGCTGAATTCATTCTTGGGGTAGACAAATGCTCTCGAAATTTTGGCTTGGAAGTTGAATGGATTATAATTTATCTGGGTCCTTTGGTGGTTAGTGTAGAGCTTGCTACGTTCCATTATTGGGTGCCTTTCATGCATATTTTGCTCTCTGTGCGGTAGCAAAAATATATGCTATACTCTTTTTTGGATACTATGTGAAGTTATGCTGGAAATAATACATGTACATATGACGTTAAATTGAGGTGAAAGTGATGTATGAAGCTCACTGGCGCGTTTCTACCAATTACCTATTTATGGCAAGTTGACGACACGCAGATGAAAGGGCACAAAATAGGGTTTTGAGAACGTTATATTGGCAAGCACGAACAAGTTCTCTGACGCTAGACTTGTAAGATGTAGACAAGAGATACCTTGGGGTTGCCAAAAAGTGAGGGGTTGTCAAATTGTAAATTGTAAGCTGGAAGCTCGTCCGAGCAGATGTGAAAGGAGCGGAAAGGTGCTGGAAGGGCAGCTTAAGTACCTAATTGGGGCTTTAAAAGTCGCATTCTACGAGCGGACTTGGTGATTTGCTCTAACTAAAGGCGCGGGGAGAGAAAGAAGATTACCAGGAATGAGTCGTAAGGTTGGAAGTTACATAAGTTGAAAAAATGTGCAAATGATTTCTTTATACTTTTAATTGCAATAATTTTCCTTTTATAAAAATTCGACATAGCTCTGTAAAGAAATTTTCTCCACCTTTTCTAAAATCTTGCGTCGTAGGCGCGCAAAAAATCTGAGAAGTACCCCAAAAAATTTTGGAAAAGAAAAATCATTTGAATTACTTAGAACTAGTGCGTAACTAATGCCACGCACCACTCCGAAAATTTCTTGTCTCCCCCCCCCCCCCCGCCCCACCCCCCTCTGAACTGAAATCCTGGACCGCCAGTGCTAACTAGTCTGACGAAACTAGTTAGTATGTGCTTTGAAACACGAGGTCTGACAGCAGAAGAAGCTCTAACGACTTGTATGTTTTCTGGTATAGTAAGTTTCAGTTCACTTTAGGTAGAAATGGACTGACGAGAGTCCGCTTCGAAACGATTCGCGCCGCTTTGCAGTCTGCGTCTCTTCAATCTGATCTATCTCGCTGAGCCAGTGGCGGTGCAGACAAGCTCCTCCACTCGGAATGTTTCGCCTACCCGGGTTGAGAAAGACTGCAGCGACGTCTTGTAAATTCTTGACGTAGTGAAATTTTATTCATACCGCAAAAAATAAATATCATTCAAGCGTTTCCTGTAGTTTGCTTGTTTCGCCACTTTTTGTTTCAACTGCTTCAAAAACTTGCTGTCCGCGGTGATACAGACAATTTTTCTTTTTCCTTCGGAACATCCAAATTCCACCCGTGTCGCATTGGTGTACTTCATCTAAAAGGAAGATTTTGCTCGAAAGTGCTTTCATCAATTCGTCTTGAGCGACAGTCAGAACTAACTTATCAAAATGGCTACAATTTTTGAGTAGTTAAAAAGTGGGGAAAAATAGTGATTTTTCAAGTGGCCTAAAAAGTCACAGTGAGGAAGCGTAGCACTGAATGAAGCTTCCGGTCATAATTCGACTTCCATATTCATTCTCATCGAGACCTCTTCGTGGCGGTTTATTCAAAAATGGCACTCAAAAAGCGTACATTTCTCCATGCCTTTTTGCGAACAGCGAACCTACACCTGGGCTGGCCTTCGGAAGCAAGTGAAGACGTAAACAGTATATGCTCTGGTGCTTCCCATGTGAAAAGATTTGAGGATACTTCGTTCAAGGAGGAGGCATAGCGGAGCGTGCTGTGCAGACACGACTATAGTGACCTGCACCAATCCTTTTTGAGAGTTAGTGCTTGGAAAATCACTCTGCCCAATGGTTCTAGTCGAAGTTCTAGAGTTTGATTATGATAGAAACCAAATGATTGCAAATCCGCCCGGACGCTGCCTCTAGAGTGCCAAAATAGTCCAAATGGAACTGCGATATGTCTAGGCCCCTAATGCCTACTTTCCCAGTATTTATAGAACATCAATGACGCGTTTCCACATGATAAACCAAACATATGATGCGCCTGTGCTGCCTTTGTTGCTTTCGAAGAAAGTAAGGCCAAAAAGATTGAATGTGATGATCGGCTCCCAGATTCGTGTAGAGACGGATTGCGGACTTCTCATGGTAGCATTAGACCTTGTTCATACTTCACAAATTCAGTCGCAACGCGATTCTTCAGAACTCCATTATTTATTAGGTTGGCTAATAAATAATTTCGGGTGCTTTTTCAGCTCTTACAAATGCTATAGACAAATTTTTGTCCTATGTTTGGTATCTCCGAAAAAAGCACCTCACTGGGTATTGGAGCATATATTCTGTTTGAGTAAAACTTATCTTTCAAGGAAAAAATCCGCAAAGAAGTGAGAAAGCGCAATTATAATGCGGAAATATGTGGAAATTTGGTTTTTTAGTAAAACATTTTCAAAGTGGCAGATCACAGTTCTTCTTGTTGTTCACTAAATAGGGAAAACTCCTCTGTATCCAAACACCAAACTGCTGTTCTTTACATTCATTACAGCATGAAAACGAAGCTTAGGAAGTCAAAGAATTGAGGTTTTGGAAATTTCGCCGTGTTGAGGCATAACTGTCTTTAGTAATGATAAATTCCTGATTATTTAATAGAGGAAGCTTCGAACTACTTTCCCACAAAGAACCATAGATATAACACAACAAGAAAATTTTTTTTATTATGATTTGTATGCTAAAACGAACTTATTTTTTAGCCAATCTAATAATAACTCATCTTCAACGCATTCGAAATTACAGAAGATAGGGCATTTTATCAATCACTGAAAGTTATGCACACAATGCATTTGCAGTCTGCAAGTGTTGCTTTCAAAGGCATTTGGCAGACTATCAAATCGCCTTGCGACTGCAATCTCGTGAGGTATGCCCGAGTTCTCAATTCATGGATTTTCTGCCCTACAGCATTGTTTTCGTACTTTTCGCTGTCAAAAACTTCCACAAGTTGGCACGACTCCGCTCACCCACACGAATCTGGGAGCCGATGAAAATATCGCGCACATATATTCGAGTGGATGACCTATCGAACGTAATCCAAGCACAAATTAAGCTTGTGCTTATGCCTATCAGCAGAGATGTGCGAATTTGTATCAAATTGTATCGCAGGAGTTGGTCGGATCTTCACCGATGCTCCGCCTGCTCATAGCCTGGCAAATCGCTATCCTGTTAGCCAATGGTACGCCTCACTAGTGGGCGGTTGAAAAAGCGAGTTTGCTTGGATGCGCTCACCCACGCTTGTGAAAAAAAGGGATTTTTGAGGTTTTTACGAGTTTCAACCTATGTGGAATCAGGCCTATGAAAAGGCCTGGGAATGGCGAAATGAAGTTGAAATGTAGATGAACTTTGCCTTTGGGAATGATTAGCTTTGCCCACCTCGACTTCTAACCGTGTAGCTATTTCCGATGCACTTTCATCTCTGCAAGCAACAGAACTTTAGTGTAATTGGCATAGGTCGTATAAGCAAAGCCTCAAAACTTGATCTTACTTCTGAAAGTAATGAACTGCCAAGTTATTGCTCCCGATTATCTGCTTCTTCAACCTTTCAAATCGGGCTATTTTTTGAAGGAAACAATCAGGACTCTGAAATTGTCAATATTTCCGAAGTCTCGCACAACTTTGTGAGAATTAGTTGACTTTTTGGTAACGTTGTAACAAATTTAACATCTTAAATGAAAGTAATTTATATCGCGAAAGTGACAATTGACATACTAGATTTGAGCCAAAGCTGGCATCGGCTTCCATTATTTTCAAGTTGAGCTGTTCAGATGGGCACTTCCCCAACACTTGAAAAACGAAAGCGTGGAGAGAAAATATCTGACAACGAAAACGTAGCATGTCCTTTCTATTATCAGGAAAAGGACTTACCACAAAAATCACTTCAAAATGCTTCATAGCGTGTGAAATCGAGCCTGCTAAGCGTTTTATAACCGTTGAATTCATCGAAATTTATGGAATCAATTCTGTCATGAACTTTACTTTGACATTAATTGGCCTAGAGCACCCTCACTTTGGCGCATTGTACTCTATCTGGATTGAATAAAAAAGGTACTTTTGCAAAGGGACGGATAGGCATTCATACGTAAGGGACACGAATGTCAACAACCGTACAATTTTGAATCTTTTTGAGGTTGTTTTCAAATTAAAGTGACCAGCTGATATGCCTTGCTGCACCGCTCACAATAAAAACCCTTTTTGCAACTTTTTTTGCAGTTCTGCCCACCTCTACAATTAGAGTCGATGCATAAAGGGCCGGGCATACTTCACGCGATTTCAGTCGCGACGCGATTTGGCAATTCGCCAAAAGTCTTCAGATCCAACGCTAGCGAACTGCATATGCATAGTGTCTATAACTTATGTGAATTGATAAAGTGCCCTATCTTCTGTACGTTTAAAATGTGCTTACAGTGAGTTATGGACAGTTGGAGTATTGCCAAATCGCGTCGCGCTGAAATCGCGTGAAGTGTGCCCGGTCCTTAAGCCTTCACATTTTACTCAGCTTTGATAGCAAAATTTGCGTGCCAAATTTCAGATCATTCTAAACAATACAAATAAGAGTCGACTGCAGTCAATATATTAGGTTGGTGCAAAAATAATGAGCGTTTTCCTAGGACTTTTTTCAGGACAACTTTTCTCCATCAAACGTCTTTCCTTTTAACGGTTTCAGCACATTGTTAGAAATCTCTTTTCATGCTCTATCTAACGATGTTCGAAGGGAACTTCTAGCCCACTCTGTTAAGAATTTATAGAGCTTCACATAATCGCACTCAAAATTAGATTTTCGTTGCATTCATTTTTCTGGCCAGAATTTGAGTGCGAATGAAGGTGGTTTATCGAAAATTTAGCCGCTATATGTAATGGAAATTGTCTACATTATGCATATTGAATCATATATTTTCAAGTCATCTAAAGTGAGATATCGGCGGCTTAACATGGGTAATGGTTATGGCCATTTTAGAGCCCATAACTTTCTTTTGTAAAATGCGTCGCTCAAACTTTGCTCACCTCTGTAAGCGTGAGGGTAGGAGTCCCATAAGCAGTTTTGCAGAAACATCCAGCTTTTCAGTACGCAGAAAATTTAAAAATTCTCTACTTCGGGATCTTGAGGCTTACTGAAAAAATGCCAAAAAAGTTGATATTTTTGAATTTCGATTTTTCCCTCTTCGCTAATCTTTTTTCTCCAAGGTTTCCATGTATGTTTGTACTACTGGCTTGCGGCTACAAGATAGGCTGCTTATAAATCATAAGAACAAAGTGTGAAAGGAGTTATGTTCTGTCAAAAACAAGGCTTCAGAGAAAAACTCTTTTTGTTTTTCAATCCATATTTTTCTGCGCATATGAGATATGAGTATAGTTCAATGTGCGCTGTACTGCGAAAGGTTCGCTGCATCTGATGGTCTTTATCACATTTCAAAATGTAGATTTTGTAGAAAGCTATAGCAAGTTAAAGTGAAAAATGGGAAAACGCTCATTATTTTTGCACCAACCTAATATTAGGTTGTTCGAAAAATAATGTCGCATGGCATCCTACCGCGAAAGAACGACCACAAAAAACAGCGAATGGGGTATTATTTAATAGAGCAAGCAAGCTCTACAAGGTAATTTACAAACCTCCGCGGAAATCTTGCTCCACCTGAAGTTCGAATCCAAAATATAAAAAATTTCAAACACCCAAAAAATCGTATTTTCGTTTATAGACGTCTTAGGGATCTCAAAATTGCACAGGTATGTACTCTCCATACGAGACATTCATCTACATAGTTTGTGGTATTTTTCTTTAACTACAGCACGACCAAAAATAGGTTAAAGTGCGATATGTCGCTTTTTTATTTTTATTTATTTATTTTATTTTATAATACACTCAATAGGTTTGCCAGAAACAAAAAAAAAAACGAAAAGTGGAATGAACAGAAGACATAACACTGAACGAACATGATTGCCTAATGGGATAAAATGTGAGGTAAACAAGGCCTCGGATCAACGGCTATTAAGCTCTCCACATAAAGAGTAAGCAGCAGGCAAGGCTGGTTAAAGACTAGACTTCAGCATCTTGCTGTCTCAATGATAGCTGACACCCCCGATTTGGTGTCAGCGAGCCTACGGGCGGAGGCTAGCTGACTTGGCCCCGAGAAGGAATAGGCTGGGAGAAGGCAAGATATGGCTGAGGTACTAGGCATGAAGATAATAACTGATAATGATGACTTTTGAAAAGACCTGAGGTAAGGCAAGGGGCGGTGAGGTGAAGATACAGTTTCCGTGATGTGCGTTTTTCGGGATGTTTGCAGACAATTTGGTTTTTCTCGAAAACTAGCGCTTGTCTAAAGCTGAAAGTTCATGATTATACTCCTAAAGGTTCATACTAGAGAATCATCTATGTGAGAGAAGCTCAGGATTGCTTCGGCAAAAATATGCCGAATTTCGTTTTCTCAGTTTTCAGCCATGGAAAAAGCGCGAAGTTGTGCGTCGACTGTCTCGTATAGTGAGTCCATGCATGAGCAAGTTAGAGGTTCCCACGACTTTGCTGAACAGAGATACGATTTTTTTCGTTTTTTTAGGTCTTTACCTTATGAAATTTGGCTTCAAACTTCATGCAAATGAGACCTGGCGCGAAAGTTCGAGCTTCATTGCGTAGAGCTTGCTCTGATCTATCGGTTGACACCCCACTTGCTTCTTTCGTGCGCACGTTGCTGTGATATTGCATCATAAAACACGATGCGATATTTTCTTCAGGACAACCTAATATAAATAATTTTCATATCATCTTCGGTGTTACCCCTGAGGCCGTATTCATCATTGAGCTGAGGTAATGTACCTGTAGAATTTATCTCAAGGTACATCGTACCTTGAGCGATTCGAATTCATCAATGTACCGCAAGGTAAACCCTACCTTTGCCAGCGGACATACACTGACGTTTATTCCGAGCACGCAATGACGTCTTGGCGGTGCATAAGGTCTCTTATTTCCAATAAAACTGTTGCTAGGGCAAACTTTATTGTTATTTATAGCCTCCGGACCCGAGCTGACATGTTTTGACAGGGAGACGGTTCAAAGTACCCTCACATGTTCGAGCACGGTAGAATGAGAAGGTCTTATGCCTTAACAGATCAAAAAGAAATTTGTGACCATTTTCTTTGTACAAACTACCTCTTTTGACAAAACGTGAGTTCGCGTCTTATTATCGACACTTATAAGGGGAGGATACCAAGTCACTGGCCTCAAAAATATGTACAGGGTGTCATATGTTTCGAGCCCAATTTTGCGAGCTGGTCTTTAATTACTGGCTAGTGAAGAACTAGCTTCACTTCATATTTGCAGAATATAAAACACCAGTTTCATTTTTTCAAAGAGATGTAGAATCAAAACATAAATTCTAGGAATGATCCTGCCACTGGGAAGGAAGAATACGGATATAAAAACCCGAAAAAGCTGAAACATAGTACTAATCGGTGTGAGTGGCAAATTCCGGCCATGAGGCTTGCATTCTCTACCAAACATCGTTGAATAATCCTGCTGGTCACTCTACGATTAGTGCATTTTCTTGTGCTTAAGAAGTTCACATAAGTTTAATTATTGAGTTTGAAAGGTTCTTGCCCTGTTTGATTTGCATCCTGCCTGCAGTTATCTGTTACTTGGGCCCCTTTCAAAGTCTAGAACATTAATTGTTACGAAATAAATAGAAAGAAAACTTGACCATGCCATTAACTTTAGGCTTGCATGCCCTAGCGATTTCTGAGGAGCTTGTGGCTGGCTCGTGGCGCTTTGCGCGCTGTCAGTGTTCTTCGGCGCTTTTGGAGACTTCGGAGTTCTTTTCGGCAAAGTTTGGCCGGTCCCTTAGAAGAAAAAGAATTGATTCTATTCAACACTCCTCTCGTGTTTCCAAATACAATGATCAGGTTAGAACAGACCCTAATGCAGTGCAATTTACCTTGAGCTGTACCTAAATACAATCTACCTCAAGGTATGATTTTCGAATTCATCAATGTTACTCTCTCAAGGTTAGATTTAACTGTGCCAGCATGATAAGTACTGACGTATATTATGAGCATGGCATCGCACTTGCAGTGAATTGCTTTCATTTATATTTCCGTGATATCTTCACGAGGAAGTTGTTGGAATATTGGTTTCAAAGTTTTACAGTCAGCTTTTGAAACTGTACTGTCTATATAAGTAACTTCAAGCTCAAAGGGGATTTATCTAACAATAAAAAGTTGATTGTTTCTATAATAATTATATAATTATTTCCATAACAATTATATCTAATTTTGAATTCATGATATAATTTCTACAACAATGGAACCCACTTTTGAAAGATCTTCTTGTATAGTTATCGAAAGAGTATTATTAACAAAATCTTCCAAGTTGTCAAAAGAATCTTTTTTCAAGGTCTCTTTAACACATTGACGACAGCATGACACACATGGTGTGTCAAGCAACGACTGCCGCGTGGGACCGCTTGACACACCATATGTGTCAAGGTTTGAATTTCGTCAAAATGACTATTATCTTGGTATAAACTCATTCCATGAGCTCTCTTCTGCACTGAATCTGGGAATCACCTCTACTTTTTTTGTCAGCCTTTCAGATCTACTGTAGTGATCTGAAGATGGCATTATGCGTAATTTTAGTTGAGAACTGTGGGCTGATCCGTAAAAGGCTTTGGTCCCAGATGGCAGACAACTAAAAATCTGCATGGTCAATGTGTTAAACTGAAAAAAACTGCCTTGTTCTTTGATGGGGTTGCATTGATAAGGTTGCGAATTTTTTGCGCGAAATTTGGCTACACGTTTTTTGCCTCGTTTTGAGTTCTTTCTAGATCAACAGCCCCAATTTCCAAAAGTCGTAAAGTTTTGGAGCTTCCGAAGCTTTAAAATGATCACCATTAAAAGTATGTACAGGCAGCGCCCAGATGGGTCACTTTCGGGGTTGAGGGAGTATGATTAAGCTATACCGTTCAAACCCACACGTGCGCCTGATGAGTTTGAAGAGTTGAGATGATAAAGATTTTCTGCTCAACCAGCATTATTTATCTCCTTTTTCTGCATTCAACAGTTGACTCTTTTCTGCTAAAGTGCAGCACAACGTGTACTCTAGAGATTTGGAAGTATCTTTTGAAATACGAAATGACCATTTAAGGAAATGGGATTGAGGGTTACGTTGCGGTAAACGCGACCATTTGGTATACCAATTCTGAAGCGGAAACAAGGTAGTTTTATCAAGCAACTTCGACTCCATGATTAAAGCATAGCTACTGCGCTTAAGGTGGAAAGCATAGCTACTGCGCTTAAGGTGCCGTGAAAGGGAATAATTCCTGCATATGGCCACATCCAGGCTCAGCAGGATCAAGATTCCAGGCGTTTGTTAACATGTATGAAGTTTCTAAGCGTAGAGACAGAAATTCTGGGTTAAGTTCGCTTAACCCGTATAACCCTCACTAATTTTTAACCAAATTTCGCACAGTTGCTAAAGTGGCATAAGTTATGGCACCACATTATTCGTGCGAAAGATCAGCTTCCGATAGTCCATAGGTCTTTAAAGGTATTCTTTTAACTTTGCCTCTGGCTAGGGTTAGAAGTTGTATTGAAATTTAGTTCAAAGTTACTTCAAGGTACTTTCCATTCAATACTAAACACCTGGGTTAATTTCTCAAGTTGAAATTTACTTTGAGAATCACCTCAAGGTACTTTTGTGAATACCGATATGTGCTGATGATGAGTGATAGAACTACCTGGAGGCAGAAATACGGCCACTGGTCTTCTTTTAGAGGACTCAGCATCTTTGCTTTTGCAGTGTGGTTTCTATGCACAGAATATACTTGAATGGTCTCCTTCCGCGAATGCTGTCGAAGGGAATTGTGGATGACCTTGTTTGTTGTTTTTGAATGTCTGTGTGTCTTAGCTCAATCTACCGAAAATGTCGTTGTCAACATAGAAATGAGTTTCGAAGAAGTTGAGGATACAATATCCAGTCGTACAAAATAGCAACTGAGTCAGGCGACATTAGTGTCGCATCGCTATATTCGCTTACTTTACGATTCTCAAAAGGGCACCAGTCAACACAGCTCGGCGCGGACATCTTCTGATTGATAGACGGGCGTGTTCGAGTGCGTCTGGTTTATGATAGCTAGTCGTTTTCCACGAATCATTGCCGTTTTACTTACGGTAGGTTACCAGGTGTGTTGATTACCGTGAGGTTCATGTTTAACATCTTCATTGTCAAAAAATCAGATGAAGAAAAGAAGGTATTGGACACCTAATATACTTAGATATTAGGTCTACATAAATAACGATATGTCAAAGGAATAAACCGGATGAGACGGTAAAGAAAGCACTGCTAACAGATCTTAATTGCGTTAGCACCGTTGGAAAACTTGAGCCAGGGGTTGGTATAGGGAATATGAGGGTACTCATTGTGAATGGATCGGATTTAGCCGAGTATGTCAGCAAGTTTTAGATCTGGTTGCTCTAGTTATTCGATAAGTCATTCGAATATTCATACGAAATTCGACTCCCAATGTTCGAATATAATCGATACTCATTCATTCGTATTTTTGATTTCCGAATTTAATCGGGATTGAATCTCGAATATTCGATATTCATTCATTCAATGAAAACTTTCGAATTTACCCAGGTATACTATGTATTGCCTTATTCAAAATACTGGTCTCCAATATGGAGTGCGACTCTGGAAAAAGAAGTCAAGAGACTTGAGAAAGTGCAGAAGACATTTACAAGGCTATTATTCCACCAAATTATCCGGGAACATATAAGACTTACTCGGGAAAAGCCTACTAACGGATGGTTGCCTTTCTTAAACATACAAGTCAATATCAATGATGGCAATCAGAAAACGAAGTGGTATCAAAAGCCCACTAACAAGAACATTCTCATCCACTCCCGCTCAGCGCATCCTCTACAGACCAAAAAAGCAGTGATCAGAAACATGTTTCGTACCGCTGCAAAGGTGTGTAGTGGACGAGAGGAGAAGATGGAGTCGTTGGCCGTTGCACGTAAGATAGCTTTATCTAACGGTTATGAAAACAGGATGACGCATTGTAGGACCCAACAAAGCAGCTTTGCAGAAAGGAGAGCATCACCTGCAGCAGAGAAGATACCTTTCTGTATACCCTTCATCTCCGATGAAGTGAGCACCGCCATTCGGCGATGTCTGAGGAGAGCAGGGTTGAACAACTCAGTTTTGGTAGTGGACATGCCTCCGAACAATTTGAAACGCATTCTTATTCGGAATCGCATGTACGATCGTAATTGCACTACGTCAAACTGTCTAGTATGTCCCACAGCAAAGGACGGTGACTGCATGAGCGCGGGAGTTGTCTACCTTATCTCATGCAAGGATTGCGGAGCCGAGTATATCGGTGAAACAGCACGTCCCTTATGCGTACGCATCAAGGAACATTTCAATGGCAAAGAAAGATCACGCTTATCCACTCCACTAAGCGCCCATAGAATGCAAGAGACTGAAGGAGTGAAGTTTGAAGTAAAGATAGAGATCTTAGCGCATGAACCTCAAACATCTACCAGCAAGACTTTGGAAGTGTTTTGGATTCATTTCAAACAATTCAAAATGAATCGCAAAGATGAAGCCTCTCTATCACACGCGAGCTCGCACCATATCTAGATCAGATTTTCTGATCCGGTGAAGACATGTTCAATCATTCATTTACGTTATCAGTTAGCTCTCGTTTATACTCGAGAATCTTACCGGCGATCGAAAAGGTGAGTATTGCGTGTGGCAGCTTGCCTGTGATCCGAAAGAAAGCTTAGATTATGTTTGTGAGGCTGAGGAGATGCTTGGTCGGATAGTTTATAGATTGTTGTCGCCCATTTCAGGCTCTGAAAAAGGCGATATAGCCGAAACGTCAGCCTAATAAATATATTTACCAATCTCGGACTGGCTCAACAATTAAGTCAACACAATATCCGGGAGTTATTCGAAAATAACAAATTACAAAGAAAGATTGGAAGCGATGTCATTACACTCAATTGCAATGATCTAACTTCTGCGTTTCGTATACTGCGAATCTAAATATCCAGAATCGGACTCAGCTTTCAGGCAAAACGTTGAATTGGTCTCGACTTTTTGTGATATCACTTTGCAGCCAGTGAAAGTAGGTAGCGCTTTCTATACCATTTCATTTATTGCTGGAAAACCAGAGTTGATCCAAATTTTCAGTAATCCCAGATCACTCCGCTATGAATAATAGTAAGAAGATTCCGTCATAAATTTTCAAAGGATAAGGTATTGTAGTCGTCCTGAGATTTTCTCATAGGTATCAGTGCAACGCAGTCCATTTGCTGCCTTTGGCGCATTTCCCGGAAGAGTTTTGACATGAAAAAGATGCAAAGGCGGCGGGAAAACGCAAGAGGCGATGGTAAATACGAAGAGAACTCTTGTACAAGAGTAAAGGTCCTGAGGGTATAAAATAGTGAGTAAAAATTTCTTTCATTTGCTTAAGTCATAACATTGCCAGAAAACGCTCTACTGTCATTTCTTTCCTAGTCCGTTTTTGCGATTCATATATCCGTTATTCACGACAACACAGATAATTGCTGATCCATGTTTCACACATCCATAAAACACAGGCATTTGTTCAGGTCCGCTCTGAAAGTGAAAGCATTGTAACTTCTCTTTGTTGCCAATTTACAGTCTCAGATTTGCGCAACCGCTTCGTAAAGCTTCTGCACAACAACCATGTGTATCGCGTGCATGCACGTTTAGAATAAAAATTGGAGCATCAAGAGCATACTGTTCCTCCTCCTTCTTTCTTTCTAAGTCGCAAAAAATGCATTTTCACTTGCTCGTTCAGCAAAGGTCCGAGTTCGAATATTGTGGCGCGCATCCTCCTTTTAGTTTATGTTGCAATTTGAAGAGTCTGTGGAAGGTTTTTGATCGTTTAGTTCATTATTGCGCAAAAACGTAGCTTCGAGAAACTATACAGTGACATGTTTTTCCAGTACTAGTGGAACGATGACATCTTACAACTTTGAAAATTCAGGACCTTTTGAACAAATTCAGGAAAAGAACTCGGCGAAACTACTTGATTCGAATTTTTGATGGATAAAATCTTGCTTTTTTCAGAACCTTGATGTTGCTTTGTTGCTATCACGATACATCAATTAAGGGAAATGCTCGAAAAGTGATTTTTTGAAGTTCGGTGGCAAAAACTTATGGAACGACTGAAAACTATTTTGGTATTGTTTCTAGTTTCATGGCCAGCTCTCTTTACCTACAAAAATTCGTGCTGATCGAACCTTTCTACGAAGAACAAAATTTTCAAATTTCGTTCAGCTTGTCGATTTCAAAATACCCCTAACATCTGATAGAGTACAGATTTAGTACGAATTACAAGGGGTTAATAATTCAGGAAAAATAGTTGAAACCTTATCAAAACTTTCTATAGTTCTGGTGCAAGTCTTATGTATTTATCCACCTAAATATTAGGTCATTCCGAAAGTTCTTTCCGTTTTTCCAACCTATCATAAAAAGACGTGGAATGAAGGTAGGGAAACGCTTTGGGCACTATACGACGCAGCTTTTCTTCCTCTTTATAGCAGTCGTACTCCCATGTCGCTTACTCTTGTGATCACTGAGATGATGGCCGAAATTTCAAACACATGGTTTTTACCATGTCCAATTTTGGCTATTTTTCACAATTTTCTTTTTTGACTTTTGGGAAAGCTTTGATAACAGCCAGATAGAGTAAACAAAGTGCAATACAATGCAATTTTTTCGCATATCCAGCTGGCCTTTTAGTATTTTTTTGAGATAATTTTTCCAAAAGTCTTCACTTTTGCAAAGTCCCAAAATACAGAAACGTCCAACACCGGCAAATCTAAGGATTTTGAAGCTTTCAAAAGTCAGTTACGATTATCCACAATTTTTAGAAAGCAACTGAGCGTTTACCGCTTGGAAATATAAGGTTTCGCATTTTACGTGTACAGGCTGGGGCCAGTTCAAAATCAAGAATTATGGCAACTTTATCGCCAAAGGCCCCACAAATTGGAAAGAAAATGTATTCATTAGAAAGAGAAGGAAAATCTGCATCGAATGGTACCTTGATTGTGCGCCGTCTTATGTTCTATGGCTCTTGGCATCCTCAAAAATGGAATTTGATAGCATCAGGAAAATAATTCTAAGAATTTTTTGAAGTTAGCTATCAACGCCGAAAAATTGCCTTAAATTGCACTTTGTTTACTCTATTTGGCTGTTATCAGAGCTTTCCCAAAAGTCAAAAAAGAAGATTGTGAAAAATTGCCAAAGTTGGACATGGTAAAAACCATGGGTTCGAAATTTCGGCCATTACCTCAGTGATCACAAGGGTAAGCGACATGTGAGTATGACAGCTAGAAAGAGGAAGAAAAGCTGCATCGTATAGTGCCCAAAGCGTTTCCCTACCTTTATTCCACGTCCTTTTATGATAGGTTGAAAAAGCGGAAAGAACTTTCGGAACGACCTAATATATTCTTTGATCTTCTCAACAGCTTAGATCTCAAGGGTGGTAATTTTTTTTACCTCTTTTCCCAATTCCACTGCTATCTTCTTTCTGCGCAGATTTCTAGAAAATATAAAATAGTTCTTAGGATTGATGACAGATATGGAAAGCAGATGAAAGCAGAAATGCATACCTCGGAAATTGAAAAACTACAAATCTATCGAAGTCCACAGCAGATTCGTCAAAGGTGAAACTTCGAGCCAACTTTTCAAACGTGCAGAAAGGATACTAAACATACGTATATGGAGCAGTGGCGTACCGAGGGGGGGGGGGCGCCCCCCCCCCCCCCCGAGAATGGGTCGCGAAATTTTTGAAAGTTACTTATAAGGGTTATAAAAATGTGCAAATGACTTGCCGCAAAAATTTTGAGAAGCACCCCTAAAATTTTTTCGGAGTGCGTGACTAACGCCACGCACCTTCATTTGAAAAAAATTTTTGTCCCCCCCCCCGAGCGGAAATCCTGGGTACGCCACTGATATGGAGCTATATGCTGTTCAGCTAAAGCTCATGATATATTGGGTCTCAAAAGTAAACTTCTATCCTGAATAAATCAAGCTATTTTTGCTATTTTCACCGGACTTAGGGTATCAATCGATAAAACTATTTGACATTCGAGAAGTAGCTTTACGAGACCACCAAAGACCTAAGTCAATCCAGGTAAAATTTGGAGTTTGAATTGAAAAAAATTTTATCATTTGAAAAATGGATTTTTGCAAAAAAAACCTACGGAATTCCAACTTGGTCATTATACAGCGGACACTATTAGGTCGTTCTGAAAGTAATGTTGCTTTTCAAATGAACGCCATTTCATGGAATCAAGATTTTCAAGAGTTCTTACAATTAGAAGCATTCGATGCAGCATTTCATCCTCTTTTCAATGGTTGTAAAAACATGGCATAATATTCAATGAGTTTTCGAATACCAAAATCTGCGGCTCATGCTTTTTGTCATGGTCAAGTTCAGCTATAAAAAAGCTACAAAAGCTAGACCTGACCTTCAGCTCAGGTCTAGCTTTTGTACCTATTTTCAGAAGAAGTATGACAGGTAATTAGAGCAAACTCTAGGGGACGCAGGGTAATTTTTTTCTTTTCCTTAGCTTGCTACTTAGAGTTTCGAATCAATTTTTCAAAGCCATCAAACTCCATATATGGTCAACTCAAACCTCACAGAACAGCAATCGACAAGCAACCCGGGTGTCATTCGACGCAGCCTTTTCTCATCTTTCTGCCAGTTGTTTTTTGCTTCCGATTCATCAAGTTTTCCGGGATAAAATCATCATAATTCAGGTTTTCTAAGGCGCCCCAGGCTGTACCCGGAATTTTCGAAAGTTGTGAATCTGAAGTGGTGAATGCTCATTTGGTTTGTAAAATTAGTGTCAAACCATAATCCAATTTTTAAGTTTCAAAACCCGACAACTTATCTCAGACGAGCCTGCTAAAATTCGGTGGTTGCATCAAAAAATTTATACAAAAATTATGATGAGCTGTGGAAAGCAGAATAAAGCTGTGCTGTCTCCTGCAGGGCTGGCTCTATCCATCCAGTACTTGGACTCCTTTCGAGGATTGTTGTAAAAATTTAGAAAAATTGTGAAACTTGGCCTTCTCAAAAAGCATGGGCCGCAGATTTTGATAGTTTTTCGGGAGGTTATTGTTGTGCAGTGTTTATATAACTATTAGAAAGAGAATGAAATGCTGCGAATGCTTCCAGAATCTCTTATCTTTGTTCCACCAGATGTGGCGTGCGTTTGAATAAAGCGACATTACTTTCGGAATGGCCTAATAGTAGTACGCAATATGCTTTTACTAGATTTTTTTCGCGCATAGAAAGCAAGAATAAAGATAGTCCAAAGGTGGCAAACTCTGCCATTCCCCTCACACATATGTCGTTGTATAGTATAAGCTTTAGTAAGTATAACTCTCGTAAGCTTACCTTTGTATGCCCTTTAATAACCGAGGAATTACAAATTCAACATAAACAACCCCAAAAATGTGACACTTTAGCATTTTCGGGCTGTTTTAATTTCTCTAGTTTGAGCCCCGGAGAAAATCCGCCGACTACGAGTTGATTACTACTCTCTTATGTAAATGACCGAGCTGGAGGTTAGTAGGAATATCATGGAAGGAGATCCGGTATTTTAGGGTCGATGAAAAATTTTGATTTTTTGCAACAAATTTTACATAGATTATGACTTAGGCGCATTTTGGCGCTCATTTTGTAGAGCTTGTTTTGCTTTATCGAACGGTACCCTAAATCTGCTAGGAAACAAAAACAGCGATTCATTCAGAAAAGGAGTTTCCTTTTGGGATAACTATTTGAGTACATTCAGCTCGTCAAAAGCTATGCACTGCGTCTGAACCAATTCACTAGATACTTTAGAGACTGATAAACGTACCAATGGCAATCCCAACTTGTAACCTTGTACCATTATCCTCCAGTCAAGGCGATTTATTTTTGAACATTTGCCCGGCACTTGAGTATCAACAAAAGAAGCGAGACACAAACCCTAAATAGTTCACAAACAATCGAACAAAACACGATCTCAAAAAAAAAAACGTGGATAAATATTTTCAATCTTCTGACATAATCAACTCACTAGAAGAATGATTTGGAAAGTCATAGCTGCAGGAAAACCACGTATGCCGTTTAGAATCAATCATGCTCTGTTTAATTGTGACTTTTGACCGTAACATGCCCCAGGTTTGTACTAAAAATTGCAGTTGTCCGTTTGTGAAGCTTTGTATCAGTTCTATAACAAATTGAAATTCACATCTGATTCTATTAAGTCTCAAAATGTCGATGAAAACATTGCATTCTTTGCATTGTTCTATCTGCTATTGTGAAGGTAAATAAGTTCTTGAGCCAGAACAAATAAAAGTTTTTTTTTTCGAAAGTCCTCGAATGTAAATTAGTGTTAGCTTGAAGGCAGTGTCCCGGCAGATTTTGCATTTCCATCTTTCTGCATGCTTTGGGCCTTTTCGATCCGTAGATCCCGATTTTGAGCTTTGAAACGGTCGAAAAGACCTTTTTCGGGGCGTTTACCCAGTTTCCAAGAGGCAACTCGGACGAGAATTTCAATGGAAAATTGGGAGGCCCCGGCACAAAGACCCTGCCGCCTCTAGTTTTTGCAATAGCATGCACAATGCGGAGAGCGGTAGTGGGGTCCCATGCCGATTAGGTAAGAGAAGTCGTCCGAGCGCGCACCGATTGGGGTTGCGAGCGCCGGCTCGAGGGCCAATTTCTCGGCGTGGGGGGAGGGTGTAGCCCGGAAGGCGACAAAACCCAGTTGGAGCGAGCGCATGGAGGCCACGCCCCTCATGGGCGCCCGCGACACTGAGCGTCAGGTCAATCAGGCCCGGGACTGACGCTTTTTCGGCACACGTGCTGGCGCACGAATGGTAACAGCATTCTTTGGAGTTTCCATTGTTTTACTTGTTGCCTTCGGTCAAACTAGTGGTCAAATATGGGCTAAGCAGCTTACGGAGTAAATGTGTCACTTGAAAATTCATTCCCTTGTTGATACTTGTCCATGAGTTTGGTAGTGCAACTTTTGGTTTCCTCAATTCAAGGTTGAAAAGATCAAGCATTACAGACCTACGAGACACGCCACTATAGCTTTGGAACAAATGAGAGAACATAATCGCAATTCGCCGCCCAAAAGACGGGTTATGAGCAGATTAATTTTTTCGAAAGCGCGTTCTTTTAACCTAGAAGTGCAGTTTTTCCGCGATCTTCATTCCTTTGTTTCACGGAAGTCGATTTGTCACATTCAAATTCATAGATCATGCACCGCAACGACTGAGCTTGTCATGAACGGTAATCAAGACATGCAAAGGCAGTGTGGTATTGTTCAAACAGACAAATCAAAACTATCATACTGTTGCAAATCAGCTCTGGAAGAAATACAAACTCTTTTTGCCGGAAATCCAGAATTGTCCAATTACTCAACCCGCTAGCAAACTGGCATTCTGTCCATAATCAATTCTATGACCTTTCCTCGGCTTTTCTGCGCTCTTCTGTTTTACAGTTTGAACGATGAATCTTTCAATGAAAAAAAGGCAGCGATGCTAACAATCAGAAAAAAGAGTGATTATTATATCACTATCACATTACAGTGTATTGCAAGCGACAGCTGAAATAAAAAATTTGAAGTGCTCGAACAGTCTCAACATCGAGATCCCACCGCAGAATGCGTCCTTGCTCAAAGTGCTCAAAATCTTCTTCTATGTTCAGCCTGAAGAAAAGTCGTATTGTAAAGAAGATGCAAAAAAATAATAGCTCACCTTTACTTGATATAACTGGCTTATAGTACCGTTGTTGAGTGGAGTTCTACTCACATTCTATCCGCTCGACATCATCAACTTGGACCAGGTCTGCACAAAAACTAATTAACGTATAAATGGTATAGTTAACTAAATATCTAACCCATAAAAAATACAAAACTATCACATCACTCAAGAACGCAGATATCTACTAACCTCCTTACTAGGATGATCTTTTATTGCACCATGCATATTGCTGCAGCCTGAAACAAAACTTTTTAGAAAAGGCAGAAGAGCATATGCTCACAGAGAGGCGAATACAAAAGAAAGCAAATCATCACATTACCACAATGAGCAATAATATACATACACGAACAAAAACGTCCAAAATACCAGAGAACAAACGACGAAGTCAGAGATTGAGAGAGCCATGTGCAATGTGTATAAAGGCGCCCCAATCCAAATATCCAGAGCATCCTAACAACGGGAAACTCGGACAGGGCGTGGCCACTAGCTGCATTTGTTCTATAGTCGCCCTCACCCCACTAGTCGGTTGGTGGACGAATTCAAATTTGAATTGGAGCAGGCCTGTCACGGCAGAGCGCGGCAGGAGACAACGCTCAGCAATTACAAAAACTCAATATAGATTAAAAACGTTGTAACAATACGAAAACTGCTAAGCAATGGCGAAGAAATACGCAAAGTGAATGCGTGAATTTGAACGGAGAGCTAAGGTGCCGTGCTCTGCCGCGACCTGCCTGCTCTAGTTCGAATTCGAATTCGTCCACCGACCGACTAGTGGGGTGAGGACGACTATAGGTCATTTGTCGCCTTCCGGACGTTCCCCGTGGGGGGAAGATCAACCAGCCGGACTGGGCCTGGGGGTAAGTGAGGTGACCAGTAAGGCCACCATAGCAGTATCCCCTAGGGTGCGAATCTACCGGGACACTGCCTTTAATCTTGCAAATCAAACAAAGAGGTGAAAATATTTGAGGTGTTTAGGCAAGAGCATGCTCCTACTGATTATAATATTTAATTATCAATAAAATCAATGCCACTTCCTTATTTAGAAGAAGTGCGATTCCGATTGGTTTGCGATGGATGGAATTCTAAAGTCAAAACTCATTATACAGTCGAATCATTTTATGATTATGTGTGTCATTGCACACATTGCTCATCTTTGGCGTTCCATTCTTGATTTTTGAAGGAGATAACCCTTCATGTAAGTGTTTTCGATGGATTTCAATGTTCTCAATGTTTTCTTATTATAGATACTATTCAAACTCAAACTGATGTTAAAACACAGTAGGTCAGCCTCTTGCGTTTCGATTGCAAATCCAGGATGAGGACGCCAAAGATGGACGGTATGTGCAGTGCACAAATGACATCTAAAATGAATAGTTGTACACACAGCGGTACACTATAGAACCGTCTTGTTAAAGGATTTTTATGATTAAACTGAAGATTGTATGTTTGTATGCATTATAATTGTTCTTTTCTTGTAATTTATCATTCACAGTGTGGAGTAAAATTTAATCTTCCAGTTTGTTAGCGTTCAGGCGAAGAATGTTTAGCTATGTGTATACGATAGTCTAATGCTCATTCTGGAACTTTTTCCTTTTGTGTAATTCTATTACATAACAACAATACAGTCCTATTGCTAGCTTTTTCATCCAAAATAGTCGTCATTTTGTGCAGCATTTCCGTGATTTTTTATTCCCTTTGCGTGTGAACATGTGCCAAAGGTATCAATAAAACTTTAAAAAATGGTTACGATCTGCTACTATTCATTGCAGCACTGTGTTTAGGAGGAAAGATGTATTCAAACAGGTGGTGAAAAAGACTAAAGTATAAAGCGAGAACTGTGTGAGGAGTCGTCCAGCATCTTACTCAACCTCATTTCTTTAGTATTTGGTAGCAATTTCTCTGCAAAAGAGAGCAGCCTTTCTAATTGACTCATTGCCCCGCTTTCAAATCTGCCATCCATAAGGTTGAGAAGGTAGAGAGATTAAGAGCAATTCCATTTGACTAGTCAGAAGTTATGGAAATCCATAATTTAGGGAGGAGTGAAATATAGTTAATTTGGTTTCGTGCATAGAAAGACGTGTGGCTTAGAGTCAATCTTTTCGTTGTATAGATACTATCCAAGTCCATACAAAAATGAATATTTTACTCAAATTTTTTGAGACATAAACTTCAACATTTTCGTCAAAATAGGTGAAGTAGCCGTATCTTTGGGTAATCTTTCTCGAGAATATCTAGAAACTTCTAAAAAGTCAAAGTCTCTAAATTCTCACAGATTTCAAAAGTTTTGCCAATGTCAATGCTCCCTCTCTTTTTCTTCTTTCGCCATTTCGTATTTGACATTACTGAACTAAATCAAGTATATTTATTTATTTATTTTATTAAATTAATTTTTTTCGTATTTTTATTTGTCGTATTTATTTTTTTCGCATTTGCGCATAATCGTACCTTAATCAAGTATCTTCAAGATCTATCCATTTGATATATCCAAATTGTGTGAAATCATAGACGTATTCGGAAATTTTCTCTTTTTGAGTTTCTGTGAAGATTTCTTACTCTGATCCTGTATGCATTTGCAGCTGAAAGCATTATCAAAAATTTCGAGATTTGAAAATTTCTTTCCTGGCTCTGAAGTCCCTATTCAGTGCGAAAGTTTGAAAATTTCCGAATATAATCATTATTTCTCCCATAAGTTTTTCCACAGCAAATAAAGTAACCACAAAGTGTCCATTATCTTCCGCTTTATATGGGAATTCCAAACGAAGTGAAATTTGCCAAGTTTCTGAGATAATAGTGCCCATGAAAATATCGGTATTTTGTAAATATTAGGGTGATCCAAAAGTAATGGGGCACCTTGATTTTTTGAACATTCTTCAAGATCTCTTTCCAATTAGCCATGAACAACCAGCAGCGTGAACGCTTTTGTATAAAGTGACCTTCCAGGTTATCTTGACAACACCTTGCAGCACCTCACCGACATTTCTTCGAACGGCTCTTCAAAGAAGTTAGACAAACTTTTCTGAACGCCATCCGAATTTGTGCTGCTGCACCTGATAGTCCCTCGATTTATGGCATACCATTCGAAAGAGCTTTCTAAGCTCTTTATCATGATTACTTGAATGTTTGAAAATTGCCCATTATTTCATACAAAAAAGGCACTTTATTCGAAAAAGTGCGGTGTTTGGCGCAGAATTTCAGACTAAAATTCATGTTTTGGCCGACAGTTCTTTAAAAATGAGAAAAGTCGAAGTAATTTGGATATGTATGGATAGAGCGTAAAAAGCACTATCAGAAAGCAACTGTCAAGGTTGAGCTTATTTGATTACTTTGATGAAGGATTAAGTAATATGTCTCCTGATACCCAATGCTATATTTTCTATTCTAAAGCCTTGGGACCTCCGAGCTATCCTGGATTTGTTAACAGTCCCCTCACCCATTGCTGCGCAGATATCTTTATTAGGCTCACTTGTTCTACTGCGGCGCAGCTGCTCAAAGTTCAAAATTACTTGAAGTGATGAGCTTTAATTTCAAGCGCTTATAAAAATAACGCCATGTGACAGTGCCTAACTATAGACCTCGATCAGAAGGTTTTGTTATGCACTAACATCTGCCAGAACTTGGATTTCCAGTTAGCCTTTCTATTTGAGAAAACTGCATTTATTCTCTTGGTGCCCCATTACTTTTGGATCACCCTAAAAAAATGTATTGAACTATAGTGAACTCACAAAAAATTACTTGTAAAAGGCGTAAAAGAATCGCATGTCTAGGTGATTTATGGCAAGCAGATAGAGAACGCCACTGCGGACGCTGTCGGCGTTTCCCTGATCCAATGCACTATCGCTTCTCTAACTGTCTGCTGTCTCTTTCTAACACGTGATCTTTTGAATGAACGCGACAACAGCATTCTCTGCGCTGCTAGGGCTTAGATTCTATTCAGCTGTTGTCAAAGGCAGTGCCGCTGCTAAGCACTTGTTCCATACATTTAGATTTTCTTTTTTCATATCTTTTGTGAAATTCAGTCCTTTACAATTCTTGATACGCCTATCTTGTTTTTATCAGTCACATTTTTGTTCATCAAGCCTTGCAAAGATGAGATGCTTTTAATTGTTTTTCTGATTCCGTTAGTTTTTCACCTCATATAGCGCAGGCCCATGTGACAATAAAGGAGATCCTTTTCGCTGAAATATTCGCAGCTTGGTAATAGACACGTTTTTTCATTCCTATTTCCAGATGCATGGAAGTTTCTTCAAAATGTAAGGTTTGCCCATTAGCACAGAGAAATTGGAATCCATCAAAGAAAACCAAGCAACTCTTTTGCAGAATTGAGAAAGTTCAGAGTTGTTTCGTCAAAAGCTCTTGAATAAGCGCATAATGTTCCGTGACTTATTTTCGAGCTATTTCTCAAAAATCACGGTTGAGGGGCAAATAGATTAGCTGGGGATCTTTGCTCTTACTGAAATGAGGAAGCTCTGGGAAATTTGGAAAATTGGAAAAATGCCAAATTTGCGCATTATTTGAGGGTCACTACCGCAATGTTAATTTAAGACTTTCCGTTTGTATAAAATCGCAAGGCGATTGTGGTTTCCTACGAAGAAAAAAAAACCTAAATTAACACGAATTTAGTTTTGTTATTGAATTCAATTATTTTGATGTTCTTACTAAACTTCCCTTATCCTTAGCTCTTCGTATAGCGGAGTGAGTATCTCGTTTTTCTTTGCATTATTGCTTATGTTGTGACATTTATATAGAGATTTCCTTCCAAGCTTTCTGGGCCAAGGAAATCATTAGAATTTTCCACAAGACTTAGAGGAAATTTTAGATCAAAAAAAGCTCTCACAATCTCTCACATTCATCTTACTCAGGAATAATAGGTCTTCCACCATTTTGCATAGGCTTATAGTATGCCATTGAAATAAATGTGGAGCCCTGGAAAAGTTCGTATAGATGGCTCTATTGGGATTTTTTTCTTTGAGAATGACTTGCAAGAAACTTTCGTCCAAAACGTTTTCAGATCTTACGTCATTCTTAAAGAGTTCTGAATTCTTGCTAAATAATTAATATTCTACTTAAAGTTCGTAAGCGTATAATGGGATTCTTCAAAAAGTACCATAAGAATTGTTTTCTATCTTCTTTTTCCTTTCCCTCTTCCTCCATAGTCCCTCCCCTTCCACCTAGGTGGGCCAAATAGTCAAAAACACCATTTACGCAAGCGATAACTGCACTTATATGCTTGTGAACTTACTACGACCTTGAATAGGTTTGATTACCCAAGCATAACGTATCCGACAGCTTTGGGAGCAATTACATTGATTTGGGAGCAATTTTGTGCACCTTACGACCCCCCCCCCCCCGCCATTCTACTTTTCTTCGCACCCCTTCTCGTCATTTAGGAGATCCTAAGTAAGATTAATCCTCTCCCCCACTTCTTTCATTATTTTCCGAAAAAATTGCTAGCCATTGACCAGCTTTGGCGACCAGCATTTACGCCTCATATCACATGCGTAGGCAAGCCAGCGAGCGCTTTCTGGAGCGGTGCCAACAACCGGAGGTAGCCGTTTAAGAGCATGAACCAATGACGTTTTTATATACCTACTCACTCACTTGCATCCTACTTGTTCTCCTTGTTAGTCTACTTGAGCTTAGGGTTTAGTCGAGTTTCTCAGAGATAGTGTAGCTTGAAAATATGCTGAAGTAGAGCCGAAATTCTTTTGACTAGAGAGTTTTTTTGACTTTATTCGAAATTTTTTTGAATTTTTCAAGACAAAGCCAACTTGAATTTAGTGACCCTTTTATTCACTCTTTCATTTGAACGTCTTTTAGAAGGATGGTCGTTAGACGAAAACTAGTCTCCGCCACATATCTTGTTAAGGCGCTTTTCGAAAATGTTTGTTTTCTTTTAACTCAAATTCTCTTGGGTTTCTAAAGCGCATAGTATAAGCCACTGGAAGTTGCAAGGTTTCTCTTCGAATGAAGCTCCTCGAAAAAATTTTGTGCCCCCCCTCCCCTTTTTGTACATTTTTGCAAGAACTCATACCTCTATGGTTCTAATAAGCACATGGCGGAAAAGAATAAGAATAAGATCAAAGTTCTTCTTCGGAAATCTAGTTTTTCTTGAAATGCGTAAAATCAACTCGCCTTCAAAAAAGTCATCGCCATATAATCGAAAAGATAACTGACGTTTAATGAGGTAGAATTTTGAAGATTTTTTTTGGCATAATAAATTTTCCTTCTTCTCAGTCAGAAATTTCCTCTAAAAAATAAATAGCAATTATTCTATCCTCCAAAAATCAGAGAATAACATTTTTCTCCACCAAAATGATTTACGGCTCTTTTTAAAATGTAAAGTTTCTTTTTTTCTGAAAAGTACTCCTTCACTCGAAAATACGAGACTTTAGAACACAAAAGATAGCCATACCTGACAATTTCCATAGAGATGAGGTATTCCGCCAGTCGAGAAGTGTTACCACTTTCTTCAAACCGCCTAAAGAATGCCCTCTTCGTTACTAATCTGATTTAATGAATGTTGGAGCTTTGCCAAATAGCCGTACATTTTAAAACTTTCATAAATCCCTCCTTTCCTTCCGCAGTCTCCAGGAGATAAATCCACAAGGAGGGCGATGGCGAAATCCGTTCAAATCTTCAAATTAATTTTTGAATCCCCTAAATTTTCAAAATTCTTGAACGTTGAAACACTGAAAAAACCTCAATGATAAACAAATTTCTCTTACCAAGCGGTTGGAAGTTTTTACAATTTTCTCAGTTATCCGCAGATAGAAACAGTCACCAGCATACTGTTAAACTGTAAACTTAAAAATCTAGCAACATATTTCTCTCCCCTGGACGTCCTTTACTAAAGCAGACTAATTCAAGATGTGAGAATGAATCCTTTGATTTGCAAATAGTATTAAAATGCCATCATTAGTAACAATAACGATGCCATAAGTTCAGCAGTTACTGTTACATTGTTTCTTTGACGAAAACTGGTCTCTGCTTTTCTTGAATCTGATGATATGGGGTCTAAGAATTTTGTCTTCAGACGAATTGTCACTAAAGTAACTTGCTTGAGCATTTATCAACAAAAATTGAATACTTTCGGACCTCCGGTATGTTTGTCTAATTTTGGAGTATTATTATTTACCGTATTTGATGACTCTTACTAAATATTTGGTCAAAAACTAAAGCATGCTCCCTGTCTATGAGAGGTCTGAAACGCGTCGAAGCTGTAATTTAATACCATAATGCAATCCACATAAAGAACCTTGCTTGCTTTGGGTTAAAAATAAACATAATAGCCTTTTAAAGCCTATAGCTCACGTGACAAGGTTTATAAAGCTGGAGTAAGCTGTACTTCTGCTATTCAATTCGTAACTCAAGAGTTATTTCTGAACCTAAGGAGCAAAGTAGAAAGCAAACTGAGGGACACCGAACTTCTATTCCGTTTGATTTTTCACGAACTCATAAAATCATAGTCAAAGTTCTGTGCTGAATGTAGCCGCATAGATATAGTCGTTTTCAATATGTATAGGCCGTCCGCGCAGGGCGCGGAGAGTGCGCAAGGTGTGTATTGCACGTCACTCCTCTTTCCTCGTGCACTCTCGCCGCCTGTTTTTCTCTGCGCTTCCTTCAGTCGTGAACTGCCTTCAGTGTACGCAACAGCGTTGCTCTCCGTGCGCAGCGCGGACGCCGTACAGTTGTTTTCAATACGTATTGGTTTTTTCTACCGTATGCCTTCCAGCCTCAACATGACGTGGATTGGTGTGGATTGGTATGGATTGGTGAGGCGCCGCATCGCTTCGGGTTTGCGCCGCGTTGCTTTTCTCGGCGGCGCCGCACCAATCCACACCAATCCACACCAATCCACACCAATCCACGTCATGTTGAGGCTGGAAGGCATACGGTAGAAAAAACCAATACGTATTGAAAACGACTGTATATGCCTTCCAGCCTCAACATGACGTGGATTGGCGTGGATTGGTGTGGATTGGTATGGATTGGTGAGGCGCCGCATCGCTTCGAATTTGCGCCGCGTTGCCTTTCTCGGCGGTGCCGCACCAATCCACACCAATCCACGCCAATCCACACCAATCCACGTCATGTTGAGGCTGGAAGGCATACGGTAGAAAAAACCAGCCTTCCAGCCTCAACATGACGTGGATTGGTGTTAATCGGTGTGGATTGGTATGGATTGGTGAGGCGCCGCATCGCTTCGGGTTTGCGCCGCGTTGCTTTTCTCGGCGGCGCCGCACCAATCCACGCCAATCCACACCAATCCACGTCATGTTGAGGCTGGGAGGCGTACGGTAGAAAAACCAGTACGTATTGAAAACGACTGTACAGTAGCCGTGATCGGTCAATTCGTGCAATCACACACCATGTTCAAATTTTTCACTTATTATTTTGAGCACCTATGATTGTAAAGCAATGTTGACATGTAATGAGGTCAATTTGTTTGTCTTAGTATAGTTTTTGTCATTTAATTTCAAATCCAAGAATTTCAAAAAAATCTCTCTAACATTTTGGCTAATTTTCTATTCCGGTGTTAATTATACCGGTTATGAATTGTTTCAATATGGATTCACAAACTTGGTGCAATTACACAAGACGACGTGGATGACGAGCAGTCTACTTCATTAAATTCTCTACTTTGTGAGAAGGAAAATGTTAGCCATATTTTACCACAGGAGTACAGCGAAATTAGCATTCAAAATTTAATTAACATTTAAGTGCTCCTTAGTTTCTCAATCTTTCTAGTCCTTGAGTACACAATTCTTTCAAATCTGGAAAATGCAGTGGATATACCAAATACTAATTATTTGTTATTCAGCTCAGATCCTTTCCTGGGATAATGGCATAGAGACCAATGCCACAATTAAAGAATTATTTCGTCCATTCAAGATTCTTTGATCGCGGTTTTTTTCGGAAAATCTACTTCCATAAATAATAGGTCACTATTTCTTTAGAAACATGCATTTGTGATGTTTGGTTTCTCTATTTAAGAACTGCAACAATATTTATCCGCTCACTTCCTTTTTTATTCGTGTTTGGAAGTTCTATGAGGTTTTGCGAGTTACATAGATACTACAAGCATACGGAACTATTTTCCTTCCAGTGAAAGCCCAAAAACAAATCTTAGGACTTATTCTGTGAAGGGGAGGGGGGCAGAAAGACCATTTGCGGAGAATAGTGTTGGGCACGTCCTCAAAGAATTATTTTGAGAAGCTTTCGAGATTCTTTTGCGAGCTTCAATCTTGGAAGTAATAATTTTACAAAGCTCTCTCGTTCTGGAAAAATTCCTAAAGCAGTTCTACCATTTATATGAAATTCGCTGCATTATTCTGAAACTCATGTGCGTCTTTTAAATAATTCACGACTGCGACTTATTTTCGCTCTCCTCCCTTATTCTTCAATCGTTATTCCTTCAAGCAAATCTTTCAGGGATGTCCGTAAGCATTGAAATACCGAATAGTGAACGACCGTTTGTCCCAGGCGATGTAGTCGAAGGAACAGTCAATATAAACGCAGACCACCCTCTCAAGGTAAGGTTACAGTAACCATCGTTTACGCTTTACGGTAGTTACCTTCAGGCTAAAGCAGTACGAGTTTTCCTCAAAGCTGGAGCCGAAACGGAATGGTGGGTGTCCGTCTATGGAATCGAGTGAGTTCATTATTTTTTTTAGTATGCGTAATCCGTAATCGCAGAATTGTTTTGTTTGCAGTTCTGTACATGGCAGAAGTGCGAAAGTTTTCTATGCAGCTAATCTTACCTATGCGCAAGAGGAAAGCTGCCTTTGGGCCCCAGAAGAGAATGAGAAGAAGGGTACAATCCCAGCAGGAATGCATTCATTCCCATTCACATTTACATTACCCGAAGATTGTCCGCCAAACTTTGAAGGTTAGTTTTTGATGTAGTTTTCCGGCAGCAATTTGCCATATATCAGCAGAAGTAGTTTACGATGTCTTTGAAGTCATTTACTCTTGAAACAGCGTTTAGAGTTGCATGTATGCCATCGCTGTTCTAGCTCTGTTCCAACGCCGCGTCAGCTCCGTGCCAGAGCCGTGCGCTAACGCCGTGCCAAAGTTGACACGGAACTGGCACTACAATGGCGCTGGCACAGCTCTGGCACGGATTACTTTTTATGGAAGCAGTCTGAGGAGAGAAGCGGTATTTGAGTTCAGTAGACAGCAGTGGCGATCGTAGGATTTCCTTCCGGGGGGGGGGGGGGAGGAGGGGCGGCAAAAATGTTTTCAAAATGAAGACGCGTAACCTTAGCCATGCACTCCGTTTTTTACAAAGCTAATTTTTTCAAAAAATTTTAAAAATTATTTTAATTATTTAGAATAAACAGCTCACCTACGCATTTTTATAACCCATGCAAGTAAAAAAATTTTCGCGACCCATTCTCGGGGGTAGGGGGCAATGCGCTCCCCTCCCGTTCCCCCCCCCCCTCTCGGACCAAAAATACATAATTTTGTTTAATTGAGAGTGAATTTGATGTGCAAATGCAAACAAAACCAACCAGTTACTCCATTATATTCATTGGTAATTTTTTGAAACAGAAGAATTTTTTTGGGAAGCGAATCTCTTTGCGCTAGCCACCAAAGTAGACCATCTTTCCAAGCTATCCCCCCCTCTTCCCCCTCTCCCTCCTCATTCCTCTTCCACTCCTTATCACTTGGCACTCGCTTCCTGCAATGTTACCCGAGGTAGATCTGAACGTTTTAGGTAGTTGCGGCTCCATAACTTACACGATAACAGCAGAAGTGGAACGTCCATGGAAAGTAAACAAAACCGCTTCCGTCAGTCTATCAGGTATGAAAGTATGGAACTTACCGTGATCATTCACAGTTGGCCATTATACGCTAACGATATGAAACACTTTTGGATCAACGAAGAAAATCACTCTAGGACCGGGCATACTTCACGCGATTTCAGTCGCGGCGCGATTTGGCAATTCGCCAGGAGTGGTCAGATCCAACACTAGCAAACTGCACATGCATAGTGTGTACAACTCACATGAATTGATAAAATGCCCTAACTTCTCTGCATTTGAAATGTGCTCACAGTGAGTTATGAACAGTTGGAATCTTGCCAAATCGCGTCGCGACTGAATTCGCGTGAATGCCCGGCCTTTTGGAAACTATAGAGAGAATCTACGAGCAAGCTCGTTCGTAAACTTAGAATAGTGTGTGTCCTTGAGCTTTTTGCATGTAGTCCTTAACGTTGTAAATCAAAAACGTGTGGCGGTGGAGCAGCTGTCTTGGAGCGCGTAAGTTGCCACGCACGCGTCGCACTCGCATGCGCCTCGCTTATATGGCGCGCGCCTTGATTTAGAACGGAGATGTATTCGCTGTCGATTATCCCTTCTTTCATAATGATCCGGTCAATTTCTTGGTGTTTTATTCGACTCATAATTGTCCATTTTCAGTTTGCCCCGTGTTCGACCTAAATCTTATACCCGAGGCAAGCAGCTCATCATCTGCTTTCAAATTCAAGAAAACTGGTTTCGTGTTCCTTCGCCACGGAAAATTATGCGTGCAGGTAATTTCCCAATTTTTGGCCCACGGTTTATGCTTACCTCATCTTTATCAGATGAAACTTGCTCGGTCCGGATACACTGTGGGAGAAACGATTGAAGCTTTGATCGAAGTCAATAATGATACTAAGCAGCCAGCAGTTAGGGTAAGCTTAATCGTTGCAGGGTAGGCGAGATACGGTAATCTACCGTAATCTTCAGCTTGATATGCGGCTGCGCAGAGTGGACAATTATACAGCATATCGCCATGGTAAGACGACGACAAATAATGAAAATAGGTGTAACAAGCGTCAGGAGGAGACGACCATTGCTGATGAGAGCAAGGTTAGGAACAGCCGATCGATATCTATCCCTAATACGTGCCCAATTTAGTCCATTAATATTGCACCACATGAGGTTGGAAGCACAACTGTATCGCTAACAATTCCGGAAACAACGCCAACCATCAAAACCTGCTCTATTATAGAGGTTACCTACTACGTGGAGGTAAGCGAGTAATTTATACCATGCGTGCACATCTGCGTGCAGCGGTTGGCATGAAACAATCAATAATTGCGGCTACTTGAGAAATTTTGCACGTCGACGCGACTCATAGGCGTCTTGCGTCGCGTTGCGGCACGCCCGCAGCCGCCTATGAGTTTGCGATTAAGCGATTTTTCCATTTGTTTTATGGTATGCGCCACAAAATTGAGCTATGTTGCAAAATTGTACAACTGCTCTTATTCTTTCTTATTTGAGTCACGCCAAAATTTTTTGCAGGTGCGTGTTGTCTGCAAAGGAACTATCAACAGCAGTGTCGCATGCCGTTGTCCAGTGATTATTGGCACACTACCATTGACAGAACCCACAGCAAGAGTCACTGAAACTTAGGAGTAAGTGTATTTTTCCGGTTTTTAGACTGGAAAACTTATCCGCGCAAATTCTGTAGCATTACGCGACCGCAACGCATACGCACACTTAGGCAGTGATGCGGTGTGATACGTCCTTTGCACTATCGAAACGAAGAAAAAAGTGTAGGAAATTTCAAACGCTATTCTTATGTTCATTGTCTGCACTATACTGACTTGCCGTGTCACAACCGCAACCACCCGCTACACAGGTCCATCCGCGAAGCTATCTGACTCCATTACAACCGCGTCACAAACGCGACGCATGGTAGCTTCAGTAACCGCGCGATTTTCAAATAATAGCATATTTCGTGGGCATTTTTTCACAAACTTTACATATAGTAGGGCAATTCTGATGGCTATCGAGCCCCCAAGATAATTGTTGTTATTTCCTGGAATCTTTGCTATTGACAAATTTTTTTAGACGATGCAACCAGTGCTGGGAGAAAACAAGAACTGCAGTGGACGCCCCTGGCACCGTCTTATCACACAGATACTCTTTTTCAGGAATGTGCAAATAAAGGGCTTTTCGATGGATTATCCTTCCGTAAACTTCTAGATAGAAGGCTCAAGGAGAGAAGCAAATTGGGAATTATCATTTCCGATAATGGTACTGCGTATGCTGATCAAGACAAAGCTGCGCGCTTTGCAAACATTTTTGAGGGTGTATTTGTGAGAGATGAATGCACTGATTTACAGCATGATGCTGTCTCGCTTTGAGGTGATGAAGGATTCCGTATATTTTGATGACAACATAATTTATGAGCTTCTCCGTAAGTGACCTTCTTCTAAATCTTTGACACCGGATCACATACCGCTAAATTTCATCAAAGAAATGGCACATTTGATAGCGAGGCCCCTACAGCTTCTATACCATTCAAGCCTGATGAAATCCGAGGGTTCCAGAAAGGTAGAAGATTTCTGTAACTCCCGTTCCCAAAAAGGGGCCCTACGCCAGTCCCTATAACTACCTCCTCATCAGCATTACATCAATTTTTGCTTCGAAAAAATATTGAAGAAACATATAATAAAGCATTTTGATTTAAATGAATTCATATCTCCTGCATGGGTTCCAAAAAGGAGAGTCGACGTGACGGCAATGCTGCAATCCCTAAATGATTGGACACGCTCCTTAGATGTTGGCAAATCCACGAAGGTTGTATGCAACGTCGCTATAGCTTTTGATAAGGTTTTGCACCAAAAATTAGTTTACAAATTAGAAATAGTTGGAGTATACCCGTTTATTGTTTTGTGGATTCAAGCCTTTCGTCCAATCGCACATTCAGAGTTCGTGTGAATGAAGCTTTTTCCAGTCCAAGATATATGACCAGTGATGTACCACAGGGAGGGGTTCTCTCTCCATCCTATCCAATTTTTACATTCACAAACTACGCGGACTTGTTTGCAACGCTGGAGTTTCATGCTATGCATCTGCTGAAGATTTCCAGTCTTATAGTGATGTATCAGGCCTCGGCGACAGAAAGAGATTGCAAGGAGCTCTGAATGCCGTGGTCAGTTGGTCAAAAGTGGGGACTACCCATTTCCCAAGTAAAGACTAAATCTTCACATAGGATCTCATGATATGAACACTTCTATCAGTTAGATGGTAAGGTGATAGAGTATGTCGATGAAGTGACGGACCTGGGATTTTTGACGGATAGTAAGCTCTCCTTTGAAGACATTGTGAGAGAATCGCTGGAAAGGGCACCGTTGCAGTACATAACCTTTTCAGAGCTCTTACAACTATTGATATGGAAATGTTAATGCGAGCATGTAAGGTTTATGTTCGACCGTTACTTGAATATGGTACTTTATTATTGTTATTTATTGTTATTTTTCCCTCTTCGAGTTACGTTGCCCACCGGATAGAGAAAGTTCAAAACAGCTTCACCAGTAAATTGCTGATACGTAAGGCCGGGTTTGTGTACTGTCAATCACCGGACTTCAACATTTGCAATGAAAGCGGGGCTGGAAAATCTGAGCGTTAGACGACAAAATTTTGATCTTTTGATGGCACATAAATATTATTTGGAGGTTGTCGAATGAATTCATCGGATCTTGAGCGCAGAAACTCTACAACTAGGGGCGGTCCAAGTAAGATTGTAATATTTAGAACGAAAAGGAATGTGAGGAAGAACTTTTTCGTAAATAGTGTCACCCGTGACCTTGATAAGCTTCTAAGAATGCAGATACTCCCAGTAAAATCTACTCAGTTTAGAGCTGCTTTCAACATCAAGTCGTTCGTGGCATGTGTTGTTTTGTTTTGTTAATGTTTGGATCCTCTTTTACCAATTGTTTTTTTGTTGCTATGTTCCTAGTTATGTTTCAACTATTCCAGCGTTAATTTCTTTTGTTTCATTGCCCATATGGGCTTGCCCATGTTAATAAATAAATAAATAAATAAATAAATAAATAAATAAATAAATAAATAAATAAATAAATAAATAAATAAATAAATAAATAAAACCAGTGCTGGGAGAAAACAAGAACTGCGGCGGCGCCCCTGGCACCGTCTTATCACACAGATACTATTTTTCAGGAATGTGCAAATAAAGGGCTTTTCAGGTTGTTTGTTGACGACAAGCAAGATCTTTTTTGAAGGGGGGGGGGGGTAAAAAGATAAAATATGTATTCCTGCATTGAACGGTAATCTATTTTTAATTCACATAAGTCTCTTAATTACACTTGCATGGATAGAAATTAACAACTAAACAGTAATTAGTCGATCAATAAACGTTGAGCTTGACGCATAACTGCACGCAGACACATCAAAACTCGTCAAACGCAGAACAGGAGGGTTTGCAAAGCACGGCTCAGCTTTTTTTCTGTGTGTGGAAGGGGGGGGGAGGGTGGAAAAACTTGGCCAAATCTGCATCAATGATCTGGCCTTTATTAAATTGATAAGTAGAGGGAAATATCCTTGTAAAGAAAAAATCGCATATGCATAGAGATTGGCTCCTTACGCAAACTTGCACACAAACAACCGCATCCTTACTTTGGGGGTGGGGGAGGGGGGGGGAAGAAGATTATCGTTGCTGTCTGAAAAATTCGTTACTTTGGGAACAAAAAAGAAGAAAATGACCTCGTAAAATAACTATTTTTGATGGGACGCCTTACGCAAAATTACACACAAACACGTCACTACACGTTACGTGCAGGTACTCTAAAAGCGACCGACTTTTTTTCTTATCGTAGAGACGGGGGATGGGGAGGAAATCAAACAAGGACTGCACTGTGTTTGATATGAGCTTCACCAATTTTTTGAATAAATAAGTGATAATCCTTTGTAGGCAAAAGCTTTGGTAAACGACTGGATCCTCGCGCAAAATTACACACAAACACCAGCAAAACGCTGATCTGCTGAATTTTTCCTTGTTTGATGGCAGTTTTTATTTCGGAGGGGGAGGTGGAGAAACTGAACAAAGTAGCGTTCTAAATATCTTCCCGAAAAAGTGGGGGAAATTTTGCGTCTGAGTACTGGCCCTCACGCAAAATTACACACAAACACGTCATAACTTGTCACATGCACAACAACAAGGTACTCTAAACTTGTAAACATAGCTAGCCTCTCGAAACTGCTTTGCATTTGGCCGCCGAATCGATTTGAAGCGCTGGGTTACCCTCGAAAGAACCGGTCCTCAACCCTCGAACAATAGTACTGTGTTTTTCTTTGCCACGTGCGGACGTACTCGACTCGACTCGAGAGATGAAGCAAAGCGTCTTAGCCAACGGTAAAGTCAATTTGAGCTAGCGTTTTCTTCCCAGGACCCAGGATTCCATGATCAATTCGTCTTATGATAAATTTACAATTTGCAAAATTTCTCTTATCTAGTTGGCGAAAACTCAAACTAATTTTTTCCCATAGTCTTGCTTGACCTCAAAAAATTGTAAATTTCTCCAGTTATAAAGGTAAATGATTTCAGGGTGTAATCTGCTTCCATAAGAGAAATGGAATTGTTACGTAAAAAATCTTTTGTTTGCGGGGAAACTGGAAATCCAAAATTTTGACGGTTTGGTTAGCACTATGCCCCTTTTTTAATTGTTAAAATCCTTGTCGCTTTACCATTTCCTCCATTCCCTCTAAAAAAACCTTTTTCGGATTGCTGGTTTCCTCGAATGGGTGTGTTTCAAGATTTTTTTCATCAAAATTCTTCAAATGCACATTAAATTACAATATTTCATGTCTGTATATTTACTGTATTCACTTCTCAAAAACTTACATTCTGAGACATATTTTTCAGAATATTTTATACATTTTGAGACTATTCAGAATATGTGATGTTAGAGTCATCTGGCGATAATATGATGAATGCTATCCACTGAAACAGCACTTCAAAATGTCTTGATTTCCATAATCCGTATTTTTTTGATGCTCCGTATTACGCAATCAATAGTCAGCATAATTTCCGGTCAAATACTCTGCCTACCTGGCTCGTTTCTTTTAAATCTTCTTTGAATTGCGCGTCTCTGATAAGAGCATTGAAGCTATCAGCTTTTATCAGAGAATGTCACCACGTCATTTTCCAAATTTTCTTTCATTGTTTGAAACAATTTTTTTTTATTTCTTGGAAAAAAAGACCAGCTCCTCGAAAAGTCTGCCTTAACTCGCATCCTCATTATCACATGATCTTTAATTTGTCTAGAAACAGGAAAGAATTGCTTAAAAAAACCGTTTTTCACCCCAACGTAGGAAACTCATTTTTGCTACAGAGTTTCTGTCAAAGTCAGGAAGATGATCTTATTCACATCATTTCGAGATCTGCGAGACGCTTCCAGGGGACCAGTTCTCGCTAATTACTCGCTGTGCAAGCCGAATATCTATGTTGTTTGAGCAGCCAATTTCTTGTAGAACATTTACCACACCGATATTCATGTTGTTATTGATAAACACACCTTTAAAAATATTGAGAAAATGGATCTTTACAATCCTGCACGGTGTGAGAGGTTCTCAGATATTTTCCTTTGACTAGTTCCTTCCGCTGAGATACAGTAGTACAAATTCGCATCTGCCAATCGATATATCGATCTTCTGGCCTGCATTTTGTCGTATACGTCTCACACTTCATTTTTGAGGGGCAAATGCGCTTTCTAGATCAGCGAGATTTCAAAGTGCATTTCTTCCACCTGCGACCCTCCTTTTTTGTTTCTTAAAAAAACGTGTTTCAGATCGATCCATGGTCATATTGCCCTGTACCTCCATTTTTCAATTTTTTTTACAGTGAATACATCTCACATTTTTACATGTTAAAAAGGCAAAAACAAGTTTTAAAGATTTCGAAAAGTGAAAGGTACATTCCGGCCGAACACTTTTGCATTTGCTTACCGATAAGCCGATAACGCATTCAGTCTGACATCACTATCGATCGAGCCGAAGAATTGCGGATCGTCCGTGTAGGGGGGGGGGGGGAGAGATGACGCATAAAACGGCTCAGTGCTTTGATAAAAAGCATTACTATCCTATGCAAACACATATTCACGTTTATCATGGCGCGATTGGAACGACTTTTGCTCTTTTTGGCGCTGATAACGGCTTGATATGGGATGCTAACTCTAAACTCCACCTCATCCTATTTAGCATCTCATTTTGTGCCGGTTTGCGGTCGGCTGTCTTTGGGACCAAAAAATACTAACATTTTCTGCATGATTAAATCTTTTATTTTACGAACTGCCTATTGCTAAAACCGTAACATCCCATGAATGCTATATTTTTCCCAAAAGTAGACACTAGATTTGTGGCAGATGTCCATGACCACAAATGCACAAAAGTATATTTGTTTCGTGAATCTAAGGCCTAACCTGAATGTCTTGCGGTTGGTGTAGTGTTTTTGCGTTGCCGACAACATTTGCGCGTAGATTATGGCGGCGCACGTTATGCGGCAACTTTTTGCCGCTGCTCGCCAGCAAGTTGCCAGCGTTCCCAAATATATGATTTGTTTCCAAGTAAATGTTGTTCCTTAGTTTAGAAGCACTAAACTGACCGTCATTCTACTAGCTATGTGAATTCTTCATTTTTTTCAAATTAGACCGTTCTTTTTTCGTCTCATTCAAAGGTACCGGTGATAATCATGAAAAGCCAACTACTCTTTCCGAACTGCTTAACTTGGACTGAATGCAAATTTTATTCTTACGTAGCTGCTTTGATTCTGGAAATCAAGGAAATTCCTATTAGTCGAATAATAATTATAATTGTAAATAGGCATGATTATAACCTACATATAACCCTTAAGATATTCAATCTGTCCCCCCCCCCTCTTTTACAACTGCGTCCGCCCGGGATCGAATGGATAGTTGCCAAATGTCCTAGATCTAAATGTACAGCATGTAATGTCGATCGCTAAAAATCTAGAACGCGCTGAAAATTAGCCCAACGATTTCATGGAAATAAGCTTGGTACGATTGTTTGAACCAGTTCTCTTGATTGACATTGTTTCTTAGAGAAATTTGATGGAGTCAACCATTCTTTGATAGTTGTTCAATAATGAATCAAAAATTCTAGTTAGCTATTCATTCTAATCATTTTCGAAAAATATTTTTGCAAATGTCTCATCACATGGCCAGAAACAGTTTTTCTCACGCGTGCCGATAGTTCACATGACTTGACAGATGTCAGCGAACGTTACTTAGTTCAAGGAACTCAAAGTAAAAATCTAGTTTACATAATAATTGAGACAATCATTAATTATCCATGCACATTTACTCTGCCACGAGGTTGTCTCAAGAATTTTTTACTCAATTTTAACTTTTAATCACATGGAGCAAAGCAAGCTTCACAAGACTGCCTTGTGTGTATGCTAAATTTGTTCCGCATCATTTGAAGCCAGAAACTAAAAAGTTCTTAATACTCGAAATATCGGAACATGGTCTTAACTCCATTTGAAAAATCCTAGGTTCTCCTTGCTTTCTTCTGCGTATACTCTCTGCATCACCATTCATTGACATAACTGTATGTTTTTCATGGCTAAAAATCAAGAAAATATTAGGGCGGTTAAAAAGTAAGTTCGTTTTGGCATGTAAATCATCATACAAAAATTTTTTGTTGTTTTCTATCTATTACTCTTTGGTAGAAGTAGTTTGAAGCTTCCTCTATCACATACCAGATATTTAGGATTTTCTATCATCAGTACAGACAGTTATGCCTCAACATGGCGAAATTTCCAAGCTTAATTCTTTGACTTCCTAAGCTTCGTTTTCATGCTGTAATGAATGTAAAGAACATTTGGTATTTGGATCCAGTGGAGTTTCCCCTATTCACTGAACAACAAAAGAAATGTGATCTGCACTTTGAAAATGTTTCACCAAGAAAAGCAGATTTCCTCATATTTGCGCATTATGAAAAAATTGCAGTTTTTTTTCGTTGAAAGATAAGTTCTACTCAAAGTGATTATATGTTGCAATACCCACTGAAGTGCTCTTTCCAGAGATACTAAAAATTGGAAAAAAATTTGTCTGCAGCATTTGTAAGAGCTGCAAAAGCGACCGAACTTATTTATTAGCCAACCTAATAAAATTTCAGGCATTTGCTAAAGCGGTGCTGGGCTGTTCACACATAGGCAGATCTATAGTATAAACCTTTGTAAGTATCATCATGAATTCTTAGCCTTCTGGGAGCTTCAGTTTTCGAAGAGTAAATTTAGCTCAAAAAACCCGCAAAAAGTCTATGTGGGAAGTCAAAAGTCAAAAATTTTACGAACTCCACTTTGACCCTAAATCTTGAACGTAAAAACATCAATAAACGAAGGTCGACTAGAAAAAACTTCGCAATTTTTGTGTCTTTTCGGCCTCAGAAACGATACCACCTTTGCTTTTTTTTCTCAGAAACGATATCCAGCTTCCTTACAAGCCACCTGTGCCGATCCCTGGAATGAGTATTTTTCGATTTCTGGGTCATAAAGGACTTTTGAAATTCTGGCCTCAAACTTGATGTGGAGCAAATTTGACGCATATACTTGAAAGTCTTCTTATAAAGCTTTGCTCTATCAAGCGATATGCTGAGATCTATATATTATCAAGAACAACATGACTTATTACGGCTAAAATCTGAAATTGAAAAAATTATAAGAGAACCTGATAGTCCCCTTACCAAAAAGCGTCTCTTTTGAGTAATCCAGGCAGATACCAGCATGTTTCGTGTCCGAAAGCCAGTCATCCGCTCAAGGTGCTTCGCAGTGAAACTGTCACTTTTAGTCCTTTGTGCTCCTGCCGTCGTCATTGAATTTCCACCTGCTCTTTTTTACTATAGCACATTCTCAACTCTATAAGATACTCTACAACCTAAGCATTCCATTTCAGAGACGATATCTTTCCACAACTTTTCTGTGATTGCACGCGCTAAGAACATAATGCAGATTCAATTTTTAGTCTTTGTCCTGGGCACATTACCATCACCTTCTTCTTAGTATTATCATTGACACAGATTACATTGCAGCTGTTATTCACCGATTCTGACAATCCGTAATCTAACCTATGAGCTGACAAATCTACGAGGAAAAAATCATATTGTCTATGCAAGAGTTTCGCATAAAGTTGACCATGGAGCACATATCTTCGAATCCTATGTAACTCGTTGTAATCAAACTTATTTTCCAATACGAATTCTCGGAATTTTTACGTTGCCGCCAACGCAAGAAGACGCGGAAAGTCATATTAAACCTCATCAAATCTACTACACTCAATCTTCCGTGCCCTTAAATTTCAAGTGGAAAAATGCTGTGAGCATTAGGGATCCTGTTTGTCTCTTATAGCCAGAATTATGTCATAAATTAATGTTGGAGCAGTTTTCCCTTGTAACTTTGTAGAAAGGTATTTATCTCGACTGTTTTATCTACTTTCATGATATCAAGTTGGTCCAAAAGTTCGTTCTTTCCTGGAAAATTTTTTGGGACCATGCTAACTTAACTTATTGTTAGAATAAGATAAATAAACGCAATGTTGGATAAGCAAAGTGTATCTTTACTGAGATTGGACGTTCCCATTTGATCAACTCGCTCTAACAGTGGGTATCTGAGGAATTTTTGTCCAGAGGGGAATGAAAATTTCTCTCGAATGCTCTTCAAAAAGATTTCTGGGAATCTCTTTGAAACTTCTGCGGTCGTATAGCCTCCCAATAAAGGTTTCTGACAAAGAAATCCGATCTCCAAAAAGTCAAAGATTATTCGCTTTATCGAAAGGAGACAAGTTGTTTTTCTGCCTCATGTACTTGCCTACCTCATATTTACTTATTGATCACTATAGAAAGCGAAGCAAACTAAAATAGCAGCATATTTGGGCAACAATAAATTAAATAAGTAATGAGACTGTAGGTTGAAAACATAGCAAAAACGTTTTTTTCCTGATTTTTGTGTTATATAATCTCATTACTAAAATTCAACGATGACGTCGACTAGACAACAAACAAACTGAGTCATCAGCAAAGATCACTGCGACGCGTTATCTCCTTGACAACAACAACAAAGTTCGAATCAAATACACAATCAAAACCTTACGAAAGCTTCATCAGTTCCGGTCATGTCGGGTGTTATCAGTTTTCCGCCAACTTTTGTCCGCTCCACTACAATTATCTTTCATTCCTGAAACGTATCTTTCGGCTTCTAGGCAAATCTGCTCTCGAACAGGAGTTTTTTTTTGGGGGGGGGGTTGAAAAAATTTCTGGTATGATTCACCTTCTGTCAAAACAATCCCTATCATGTCCTTCAATCGCATACCATTAACAGGGCTTGCTGATTATTTGTGAGTCATAAACAATAACAAGTACATATCAAAGCAAAGTTTTTTGAACAAAAACGATTTCTGCTGGAATTTTCGAAATATTTCGATATTCACTCGTCGTCAAGGACCATGTGCTCAAAATTGAGAAAAGTAAACTTATGCCCAGGAAAAAAGTTGGTGCTGATGGTTTTACTGGCACTGGGTCAAGCTGGGCGGTTTTGGGACAAAAGTAAAGGGGAAATTGTTTTTGTGGCTGAAAAGACACAAAAATTGTGACGTTGTTTTGAGCCGATGTTTCGTTTTTTTGAGGATTTATTTACGTTTAGGGTTTGGGGTCAAAGATAATTTTGTACGAAATTTTCAGGGTCAAAGGGGACTTCGTTTTGAAATTTTCCTGGTGCCAACTCCTGCTAAGCCCTGATCAAAACATAGGCATAACAGTGCCTTTTGGCAGAATATATGAACGAGAACCGGTCCTCAGGGCAGAAGGTTGCTTACTTTCTGATTGCCTTCATAAATCCATCAATAAAGAAAATGAATTATAGAATATCCTTTGATCAAACTCGATTGGCGGCTGAAAGGCGGGACTTCGTGACTTACTTAAGCTAGGGACTGATCAGAGAGCACGAGCGCGAGAGAGACGCAAACTGCGTCGCGAGGGCGAGCGGCCATAATTAGGTCACAAAGTCCCGCCTTCCAGCCGCCAATCGAAGTCAAGTCAAGTCGAACCAATACCTTGGTGAATTTCACTTGCCTAATGCGAAATAGACGGAGAACGCCAAACTGTTTTTTCTGTTAAGCAAAATGGCAGAAAAATTTGTTTGCTGTTCTTCTCGCGGCAAAAACAAAACTTATACTCTGGCAGTCATTTTTTTTATTTGAGGAGTGTCTTCAGGTTTTTCCTTTGTCATTTGCCGCGTCAAATAAATTAATTGCGGCTCGCAAAAAATGCCTGATAGTCCTGATGAATACTCCAGCTAATCGTAAATTTGTGATTGTAGTGCAAATTATTGCCCTCGCTGGATGACTGTGACTGAGTTCTAGTAAAGCTTTTTATTTATCTTTTTTAGGAACTTTTTTGGGTCTGTCATTTGCTTCGTTTCATGAAGGTCTGGTGACTAACAAATTGAAAACTTTTTTCTAAGAAATGATAATCGTCATTGACCACTCGTACCTTCTCTTTAGTATGAACTAATAGAAATGCAATATTCAGAAAACTCATGACAGTTAGAAAAAGCCGAAAAATTGGACGTTTGCAATCTAGCATTCTTTTTATTTCTCTTCAATTCGTCCTATCGCTACCGAAGCAAAAATATATCTAAGATTGATGGATTGATTGAGTCTGATGACCCTCTATATGTTATTCATAAATTTTATATAATGCATAAATGTACTAGTGCAATTACGACGCTGTCAACTGAAACATTGCAAACACGCCTCGATTTTCAACCTTGCTGCAATCATCCTTAAATAGAAGAAACTCATTAAACTTGAAGTCATATTTTCCCAATTTTTTGTAAGGTTTTTTCCTGTTCACAGGATCTCATGTGAGTGTTGGAAATGGAAAGTATTTGTTTCAGTGAAGCATTGATATTCAATGCCAGAAAATCGTCTATATATTACTTATTCCAACCCAAACGGTGTATTCTGTCCGGGTTCAAATGTCGAAGGAATCGTACATCTTGATCTCAAGGAAAAAATCAAGGTTTGTCCCGTATGGCGTCAACTTGTTTTCTTCTAAAATAATGTTGTAGTTCCTTTACGGGAATAACACTAAGGCTAAGTGCTTGAGAATAAGTACGCGTATTTTCTGTACTTTAGGCTAAGTCACTTCGAATTACGGTAGATGGACGAGCGTATACGCATTGGTCAGCAACCCACTCCAGGAAGATACTGTAAGTTTTTTCGTTCTGCTTCATGCGAATGTTTTCTCTGATTTTTAAAAGTGGATCTCAAAATCTACAGCAATCTCCTATCATTTTCATCCCTTTTACTCCATTTCATTTAGTTTTGAGTCCATAAGTTGAACTTTTACAATCTCCTCTTTCTATTTTCAGGAACAAAGATGGGTGAGTTCCATGGCTACTTTATCATTTTTCTCTGTTTGGTGTCTGGTGAGTTTGCACCGTTTCTCAAGTATAAGTGTAAGTTCGCTTCATACAAGGTACGAAACCCTTTTTGATCTAGTTTCTTCAAAAATCGAAGATCTCCTCTCGAGAAGTAAAAGGATACCAACTTCTATCTTGACGGAAAACCAAACAAATCCTACCCTTTGGTTCAACGAGATTGGCGGCTGGAAAGCACCGCTGCACCCGCGACGCAGTCTGCGTCTCTCTCGCGAACGTGCTCTCCGATTATTCTCTAGTTTTGGGTCACGAAGCCCCGCCCTCCAGCCGCCAATCCAGTTGAATCAAAGGGTAGAAGCAAAGTGCAAAGGAATACTTCTTGTGTAGTATCATAATGCATGCATGATTTTTTGTTCCAGATCTACTCGTATGGAAAACTATAGCGTACCATATAGTGCTACAGTAATCTATGTTACCGGTGATTCACTGGCTTGGGCATCGCCTCAAGGCAAAAAAGAGGTAGGGTTCTCTTACCTCCCTATGGGTTCGGTCAAATAAGGTGCCAAACAGGGTCAACCGTGTTGATGCGATCCGGGACCCCCATTTACTACCCCCCCCCCTTGAAGGTACCCATCCGTACGACCCCCCCCCCCCTCCCCATTTAACCCCTTACCTCCCTTGCCCACATTCCTCGCGGCAACCTGCATAAACGAATGTCAATCTCAAAAAACATCAGCGTGGAACTTCAGTGAGGTTTCGGAAGCAGAATTTCTAAGCCAATAGGTGCACCCAGCATGTGTAGCGCACATACACACCTTCAGTAGTGTTTGAGACTCTGCAAGTTTTTTTTTTGAATTTTCAGGCATACTTCAGGCCAGCTAATTCGGTTCCCGTAGGCAACACAAATTTTTGCACGGAGACAAAAAAATGACATTCTTGAATTACAAAAGATGTTTTCGACTAAAAAGCTTACTTCCTACCTCTTCCACATTTTTTCCCGCGAAAAAAACTGCTTGAGCGCCGTCCAGAACGATGTCAAAAACGTGCATGAGCACGGTAGTTTGAAAATTCGTAACTAAGGCCAGGAAAAGACTGAGAGGCTGCAAAACGCACGTTCTGTACTACAGTGCCCAGACTATTCATAGAAAAAGTTTCAGCTTTTGAGGAGCAGTAAGCTCGAAAAAATTTAGATGCGACTTTCGCAAATTTAGATGCGATCCTAAAAAGCAAAAACTGGGATTTTTAAGCTCAAAATTTTGTAACTCATCGGAGAAGCCATGAAACGTCCTGAAATTTGATAGAAAGTAGCAGGATGGCCTCCTATTACGGCAAAATTGCCGCCAACAAGCTTCAATAGCTCCGAAAAAATTTAGATGCGACCCAGATACGACCCCCCTTTTGTCATTTTTTGCCACCATACATAAAATCATAAGAAAATCCGAAGGCCATAAAGTGGGACCAAATTTTGCACAAGTGTAGTAGAGCACCTTTTAAGTACACATAAGTTGTAAGGACCGTATGAAAAGCATTACAAACAGATTTACAAATTATTGATAATTAGCGTTGATAGAGATATGCGCTTTTGTCGAGCGTGCGAGTCTTCAGTGAGCCTTCGGAAGCAGGATGTCTACATCAATCGGTACATCCAACATCTTTATCACACATACATGTTTTTAGTAGCATTTGAGCTTCTAAAAGTGTTTATTTTTTAATTTTAGTCATGTCAGCAGGGTTCGATCCCCGTTTGCGACAATATTTTGCGGAAGAAATAGTGAATCCCATGAAATTGAACCAAGTCATAATCTTTCAAAAGTGCAGCAAATGAAGCGAGTTTCTACGTTTGCAAGTGTTTTCAAATTATTGTTCACGTTATTTGATACATTGGACACGACATTCCATGAATTTATTGTTAAGAACATGTAATAATTATTTACCATCCGATTTCCTTCCATGCTTACGGTTTTCCAATCCAAACTACTACCTCCTTTTACGACCCCCCCCCCCTCAACGTAAGTACCCGCTTACGACCCCCCGTTGCGACAGTCGCATCACACGCTTGACCCTGGTGCCAAATACTCACATTGCTAGGAAAGCATTGTAGTGAGTTGGTATGGAATATCTGCATGAACAGGGGCCTTTTTTTTAAAGGACATGGGAGGGGGGGGGGAGAGGTCAAAACGATTTTTGGGAAAGTTGTGGCACCTATCAATCCCTCGTTTTATCAAGCACAGAAATATTTCGGGGGATGAACACCCGCTTCAAGATGTAAGTAGCTATAAAAAGCTATTTATCATAAAGTACATAATTTATCACCCAAACAAAAATTTGGACCTTGATCTCCCATTTTCTTCTTCCCAAAAAAATCCCTTTGCGAGCTCGATTTTTGTCGTGTGCTGTGTACTTAAACCATCCCACACTTTTTTCATTGATTTAGCAAATGTCCATATTCAGGTTTTGCGTTCAGGCTCCTACCAATTCCCTTTTGTATTCACTCTACCGCTTACCTGCGCTCCTAGCTTTGAAGGTAAGGCCTTCAACAAAATACCGAAGTTCGACTGTGCTTATCAAAACATTCAGGACTCTATGGATACATTCGATATATGGTAAAAGTAGAACTCGATCGACCGTGGCGGTTCAACAAATGTGACCAGAAACCATTCACAGGTAACAAGCAATTCTATTCAAACCCAGACTCAAAAAAATCGATAATCTTAGAGGGTTTCTTAAGAAAAAAAAAAGGATTGTAAAAGTACATACATTATAAGTATCGATGATCAATTTATTTTTTAGTGGTTCCAATTTTTGATCTCAACACTAATCCAACAGCTCGATTACCCGTGAGAGAAGTCAAAGTCAAAAACTTAGGAATTATTCTATTCAGAAGTGGTAAAGTTACGATACAGGTATGCTCTCTACAACTGCCACTCAATATGGTTAGAAATAATGAATTCTAGTGTGAAATGGCTAAGTCGGGTTTCGTTCCTGGTGAAACGATAGTAATCAACGCCACTATTGATAACGATAGTTCGAGTACGATAACGAAGGTATGATGTTCTTGATGTTCATTCATACTTTCACAGTAGTAAGGAGAAAGCTTTGAAACTGTTACCGTAATCCTACAGTAATGAGGAGAAACGCGTAGTGATTCTTTGCGTACTGCAGATCTATGTTGAAGCCAGCCCTGAAACATGTCATATGAAAAATCGGAAAAGCTATCCAGACAAGAGAATTACTAGCGGTCAAACATCTAATGCATATTTTTGAGAAACATACTTTCATCCGTTTCGCGATAGGTGCAGTTGCACACTTCTAAATCGTAGCCTTTATGATCTATATCATTAAACCATTGACGACGACGCCTAAATTTTGCGTGGCGGCGCTGAGAGACGACGCGATTTTGCACAACACTTTCGGCTTGGGAAAGTTTTGTGATTATTTACGGAATGTAAAGTGTTTTGTAAACAACTACGATCATATTCCTGGACGACAAAGTCTACAGGTTCCGATAGTGAAAAAAATTGGAAAAATTACTGAGCTGTGGTAAAAGTACTAGACCTAGAATGTATATGATTTTGCAAAGGGGTGTGCGCCCACCGGTGGTCCACATCGTCCTTGGCGGAAAAAAATGCGTGGGCCACCCGTGGTACACATCGTCGTCAATGGATTAATTAGTTGTGGTTGAGTTCGAAGTATGAAGCATCGCATCCTATCTCTTTCGTGGAAAGGTAGGAGAAACGCGCAAGGGATTGGGTGGGTCTCCCAAAGATTCATAAGTTGGTGCTTGGGAGATGTCGAGGTGGCGAAATGCTAAAGAATAAGAGGAAAAAATTACTGTTATAAACTCGAGCATACTCCTTCCTTCCTATACACTGACTGATGACACTTGGTACATGAATTTTGAATTACTCCTTTGGCTGTTTGGATTGTTGGGTCGATCGCGCCTTCTTCATCCATAAAGAGCTCGGTAGAACTCATTCGTTAAACATTAAACACGCATCATGGGCTTCGCTTTTTCATGGATTTTATAAATTTGCAGCCTTTATAAAATCTCAATCAGAAGAATGCTCGCTGTTGAATCGGATTTTGCAGGCGCATGTCAAACTGGTGGAGTATTCGAGATATGTTGCCTACGAACAGGGAAATATTATTCGTCAGGGTATCTTCATAAACGCGTGTGGACACAATTATCGTGAACTGAGGAGGAAATTAGCAACGGGTCATCAGGTGAGTAATAGGAGGTGGATATAGTTATATAATATTTTACAATGATCGGCCTGTCTTCTGTATTTGAATCATCATGTCTTGTAACTCCCAGCGGTAGAGTAGACTGAAGCCCATGCGGAGCCCTGTAGCGTACAACGTGGTCATCTGAACGCCTTTGTTTCTTTTCCTTGCCCTGCTCCTCATCCGTTTTGTTCGTTCTACGAATACATAGCGGGGATGGAAGTGTAGCTACTCTCTTATACGTCTTCTCTTTCCTAGTCACTAAACAGATTGGGAGCAACTTCAAAACCTGAAAATTGATTTGTTTTGTCTACTTTTTAAGATATATTGATTACGATATCGGATTAGAGTTTCCTCTGAGTTTCCCATACGATGGAAGTATGATTTTCAAATTATACTCCCAGCACATCCATAGAAAAAGAGGAAAACTTGCTACTGTGCATCAGGGTTAAAGTTACATTGAGGTTACACATGCAGACACCGAAGCCTTATAAGCACCCTTTTAACAACCATGTTATAAACATCATGAACAAAGCTTTCAAATCTGCAGGGAACATAAGATTAAAACATTGTAAGAGTGAAGAAAAGAGAAAGAGGAGTGAAATAGAAAAAGTTTGCAGGTCGATAAATTTGCAGCTACAGAGTTCCCACTCGCAGCAGTGTACTTTAGAGCTGAAAAAATCCAGAACCCCATGCTTACGTGGGGACGAAGTCGTAATTTCGCATCTTTTACAATTTCAAATGTCTTATGTTCTTTTCCATCAAACAGCTCGATATGAAATTAAGATGCATCCAATACATTTCCATGCAGGTCTTCACATTGGGAGCATATGCATTTTCTGTACCGTAAATTTCTTCAAAGTCGAGGTTCTCACCGTCATAAAAGTTGTGCCAGAGAACAAAATTTTTCTGCTCTAAAAACAGATTAACCACAGAGATAGCTGCCTAGACTTAACCAGCGAGACCACAGTTTCCAAGCTGGCTCTTCACTCCATGAGCATCTGCATTTTCTGTGGCGTGAATTGCTTTGAATTCGAGGTTTTCACCAATTTTAATGAAAGTGTTTGAAAGAACAAAACTTTTTGCTCCAAAATTGATCAGTAAGATAGCTTACCCAAGCTCAATCAGCCGGACCAGAGTTTCGATGCTGGCTCTTCACTCCATGAGTATGCATTTTTTGGGGCGTGATTTGCTTTGAAATCGAGGACTTCACCGATTTTCATGAAAGTTGTGAGGAAGAACAATTTTTCCCTTCAAAAACAGATTAACCTAGAGATAGCCTATCAAGCTCAATCAGCGAGAGCACAGCTTCCATGCTGGAACTTCATTTCGGGAGCTCTGCATTTTTTGTGTCGTAAATTCCTTCGAAATCGAGGTTCTCACCGGTTTCTTGAAAATTGTGGGAGAGGACGAATTTTTTTGCTCCAAAAGGATTGCCAGAGGCCTTCTATACTACAGAAGCCTCAAGCTGGCCATTCGTTGCCGCATTCGGAGACTTTCTAGCATGATGCGGAACCATAGGCAGGCAGGGCAGTGGCGGCTCTATTTGTTTCAGTACCATGTTATCGTTCTTCTTAACCTACACCAGTTTCTCTATCTTGTCGATACAAAGCAATGGCAAAAGCTCTTCAGCTGAAACAGGGTGAAGGACGGAGCACTTTTTGATGTGGCAGACGGGAATGCCAATTTGAACGAATTACAGAAGTTGCATGAAGTCCTTTACTCTTGATCTGAACCTGAGAAATTAGCGTAAAGGATTAATTTGGAGGAACAGTTATTCAAAGTCAGCCTGAGGAAGGAACCTCGATAAACATTATATTATAAACTGAAAAACTGCAAGACTCACTTCGATAAGCCCATATGCATTCTCCGCCGCTCTCTTAAAATTTTCAACACGGCTTTGGAGAAAAGTGCAATTCATGCAAGTCGACGCTCACGAGATACGAACAACTGACAATTGAGACAAAGAGGAAATAGCGAGGAAAGCTGTTGTTAAGAACAACGAGGAACTTGAATTCTGTGGTTGTTTTCAAAAGGTCGAGATTTCGAAATCTTCAATTTGATGCACTATGAGAGCGAAGGTCTTGCCAAACTTTGAACAGAGGGCGGCTGATAGCTCTTAGAGGCAGTGTCCCGGCAGGTTTTGCATTTTCATCTTTCTGCATGTTTTGGGCCTTTTCGACCCGTAGATTCCGAATTTGATTTGAAACGGGTGAAAACACCCTTTTCGGGGAATTTACCCAATTTCAAAGGACAGCTCGGACGAGAATTCCAATGGAAAGTTGGGAGGCTCTGGCACGAAGACCCTGCTGCCTGTAATTTCTGCTTTGGATAGCATGCCAATGCGAGAGAGCGATCTTGGGGTCCCATGCTGAACGGTAAACGAAGTCGTCCGAGCACGCGCCGGTCCAAGGGCTATTTTCTCGGCCCAGCGTGAACATCAACCAGCCGGACTGCGCCTGGAGGTCAATGGGATGACCGGGAACCCCACCATAGCAATATACTCCAGGGCGCAAATCTGCCGGAACAATACCTTTAAGATCTCCCGATTGCCGGCCGACATAAGCTCGGTCTAAAATGATGACTCGCCCGTCGGCCTCTTGTCGCTTGGGCGTCGGCTGAGAGTGCCTGAGTTGGGAAATTTCCTCTTGAAGTGGAACTTGCTCAGAGTATAAAAAGAAAATATCGACAACTAGCTGGCTTACCCGGCTCCGCCGTATGTTCCGAATAGAAAATTCCATTTCTCAAGATCCGAACCAAACTTTGCGCACATACACTTCGGGCCCCGGCGGGTGTCACAGTCCACTTTTCGTTATCGATTGATGTCGATTTTATCGATTTTTTGCAAAATTTGAGCTAGGGGGCTGGGATTTGGCACAGGGGGGTAATCGAGCATGCTGATTACGAATACAATATTAGTTTTCGAAACCGTGCATTACTTTTATCGATTTTATCGATTTTTTTGCAAAATTTGAGCTAGGGGGCTGGAATTTGGCAGGGGGTGTAATCGAGCATGCACGTGCTGATCATCCCCACGGGGGTGATCAGCATGCTCGATTACCCCCCCCCCTGTGCCAAATCCCAGCCCCGTAGCTCAAATTTTGCAAAAAATCGATAAAATCGATATCGATCGATGACGAAAAGTAGCCTATGACACCCGCCGGGGCCCGTAGTGTATGTGTGCCAAGTTTGGTCCGGATCGGTTCAGAAATGGAATTTTCTATTCGGAACATACGTACAGACAGACAGACAGACATACATACAGACAGACATACAGACAGACAAACAGACATTCAGCTTTATATATAAGATCTATAAGAAAAGCTCAGTTATATCAGGGGCGGAAGGGATGGTATTTTTGAGCAGGTCTTGAGTTCTGGCCTAATCTCTTTGAGAGATTTCAGCATCAACGATAAACCACAGTACTTGAAGAACAGCATGGGCGGACGGCTCAAGATTGGGTCATCCAACATCTGCCCCTGCCCATAGGCCCATTTTTGAATGATTTCATTATAACTCGTTATTGTGAAAGACAATCGCCTCCTCTGCACGTTTGAATATGCTACTGAATAATCATGTTCAGTTCAACTGTATTACAGGCTCGGTAGAATTCCACAACGCTTTCAGAGATTAGAGAAAAGTCGTAGTCTATGCTTTAATTTAGAAACTCTGCATTAACAAGAAAAGCAAATCTGTCGCTCAAATATACCTTCAAGTACCACCTACAGTGCCATCCTTCAATATGTGCCCAATTATTAGCGTTGAATATTATCTTGAGGTAGGTTTTTAAGCCTTTCATTAGTTAATAGGTGGACTAAGTGTTTTCAGGTCAAATTTGAAACTAGTGGAGCCCTCAATAGTGGTATCGAAAGTACTTACCCAATCGTCTTGGGTACAGTACCAGTGCAAGCACAAACTGTCGTCGTCACACAACCGACTGCCCCTCCTTTCATGGAATTTCCATCTTCATCTGCCGTTAGTCCCGCCATTCCATCCGCTCCTCCCATGGAGAGTCCTCCGCCATATATGAACAGTAATAATGGCGAAATAGGTAATCGGGATCTAATCTGATTTGTAAGTTTTTTCCATTCCGCTTAAGTGTATTTTTAGCCTTCCAACCGCCTCCACCCAGCTACGAAGAATGCATCCAAGGCGTTCAGGGTACCACAATGGATACGGAAAATATCGAAGTACGGTTTTGTTTCCAATGACTCTCAAAAGCATTCCACATTTCCAGCCGTTCGCACCGAGATATCCCTTCTACCCTTCGCTCACCAACACGTCTTCCAATCTTACTTCGGAGAAGAACGGAGTTTTAGGCTATAAAGTTTGATCTACGAGTACCTTCTGCGGCTTCTTATGTACAAACGTACAAATGTGCAATAAATATGTATTTATGTCTTCGTGAACACTGCTATCATGCTATAAAGGGGGAGGGGATGGAATGCTTAGACGACTGGTTATCTTTATCGCTGGTATCAGTTGTTCAGAAGTTTCTGAAGTAATGAGCAAGAACAAGCACGGAAGTCTAATGCCCATATGCACATACATCCCGCTGGGAAGGCACCTACAAGCTGAGGTTTTCATTGTTCGTGAGATTCTCTGGCGAATCTCTAGGGGATCAACCCTTATTTTCAAAGTCGCCTTTTTCCAGGTAGTCGTTGAAAACGTCGTAAAGCTGGAGGGATATGCTATGACACTATGCCAGGCATGTTTTTGACAAAACAAATTGATTGTGCAAGTTGTGCGTTTTTTTGATGAACCTCAGCTAGCAACGGTCAAGTATTCACAAAAAAATGTTCTTCTGTGAAGTTTGTGATAATCTCAAAGTGGCTTTCCAATGACCGTTTACGGATTTGAAATATCAAATCTCGAACTTTCCGAGTACAGCCTGGAATGCGTATAGAAACAAGATTATGTTGATTTTCTCACCAAGGAACTCATCTGGAACAAAAAGCGCTTGTTAGAGAAAGGTGAAAAAGTTGCATCGAATGACACCCGATTGCTCGCCAATTGTTGTTGTATGAGCTTTGAGATGACCAAACATGGGATTTGATATCTTCACAGAAATTACTTTGAAAAGCTTTCAAAAGAAAGCTATGCAAGAAAAAGAAGTGCTTTATGTATTAAAGGGTTTGCACTTTCTATATGTCACTTGTACCAAGGCTCAGCAGAGGTGGCGCTTTCACAGGCTGGATGTCGTTTTCTTGAGAGAAAAACAAAAGGGAACGCGAAAAGGGGTGGCTCCCGGAAATTTGATAAAATGTTAGCACACAAAGCTAACCTTAGTAGGCTTTAATCCAACTCCGACATCGTTTTATAAGCAATATGCAGCTTAACACGTTAAAAACATGACAAGTGCTGAGACCCGTGTGCAGAAGATTTCAACGTGTTAAAACACAATCTTTATGCATAAAAGAATAAATAATCAGTCCGTTTTCAACCGGTAAGCAATATTGAGCCACCAAATTTAGTGTGTATCTCCGCGGCGACGATTAGAAGGAAAGTATGAAAAATTATGAAAAAATCACGTGAATGAAAGGAGCTGTAAGTGTTTTTCTAATTTAGGTTGCTCCCGCGCAACCTGAGAGCACCCTGAGGTTGCGCGGAAACAAACAAGTCATAATTTTCTCCCTTCTTCACATAATTTTTCAAATTTCTTTACGTAAGTCTATTCTTCAGTTCAAGCTCCATCTACGAATACTTACCTTACCCCAAATTTCGTCTCCTGTGCTTTGCTAGGGCCCTTAAATAATTTGAAAAACCCGCCTTTTTTCACGCGTTGCTGTTTTATCTCCAATTTCCATGTCTATTCTTAACTTCCATTCGCTAATCGTTCGCTGCAGGTTGTCAATCGTACTTTTACAAATATCACAAAAGGTATTTCGTAATCTTCTGCAATGTCAAAGGGAATTTCGTTTTCAAATTTCTCAAATGCCACCTTACGCTGGACCCTGACTTGTACGTCTTCGGAGAGTTAGTTTAAAAATTTAGAAAACTAGCGAAACTTGACCTTGGCAAAAAGCATGGATCTCAGATTTTGGTAGTTTTCTAGAAGCTCTTTCATTGTACTGCAACAAAATCATAACCACTTGATAGAAAATGGAAAGATGTATTGAATAGTACCAAGATTTCCTACAAGTAGTTGTTACTCGAATATGGCAGCCGTTTAAAAAAGCAAAATACTTTGGAACGTTCTAATAATTCACAGTGCAGCGTACCTAGTTATTAACACTTGGGCTGACAAAACATCCGCTTGTTTATCTCTTGAATTCTACCAATCAATAAGGTCGATGGACAAAAACACTTTGACTGGTTCTCGCTGTTCTCTCGATATAAACAACTGTGGGTAACATAGCAACCCCCCAGCAGTAGCCACTGAATTCTTTGTATTTGCTCAATTTTTGCAAAAATGCAGTTCAATTTTCCCCGCATATCTACTTATTATTTTCCTTCCCTTGTCGTCTTCATTTCGGTCGCAAGCTTTTCGATTTCATCAAACCATTTTATCTATTTGACAAAAAAGCAAGACATGTAAGCGTTTTTCACAATATTTACAATTCCAAGTCTTACGAGTGACTCACATTGTATTCTCTCTGCGCTTTTATCTATTCCTCAATTACTTTTGAAAGTTATGCTATCAGAAATAGGATCTGACTCATATTACTAAAGCCGTTAACTGTTTTAAAATTGTCAAGATTAGGGCCTTTGGTTTTCGTTTTTTTTGAAATTCATGCCACCAAAACCTCTTTGTAGTAGACTCCAAGTCGTTGCCTTTCTCAGAAGAGCGAAGTTTGGAGACAAAAGAAGTGCCGGATTATTCATTGTTGAACAATGTCAATGTTTCAACAGAGTTTTTAGTTAGAGGATTTTTCTTTATTTTCCTTATAAAAATAGAACAACGAAAGATGTTTTGACGAAAGTATTTTTCCACAGAAAGAGAAAATTTGGTTATCAGCATCTTCTTACAACAGTAGGGTATCTCATATGTACAGGGTTGGGGGAAAGTCTTTGAACAATTTTTGATGTCATTGTATGTTCGGATTTTCCACATATTCTTGCATGCTAATTAATGTGTTTGCTTCTTATACTCTCGAGTACAAGCCCTCAAAAAACTGGACTATTAGTTTTTTTCCTGTCGGAAATATGCCTTCTGGAATGGAGTGAGCGTTGGTGGAGAAGATGCACGAGGAGAGGATGGCTGACCAGCAAATTGCGCGGGCTCTCCAAATTTTACAGATCAGGGTCTTTTCCACCTTGCGTCGTTTCCAGGATATGAACAGCACCCAGAACTGTTGTAGGAGTGATAAATTGGCTACTGCGGACAGTAACGAAATTCTGAAAATCGTTCGCCAACGCCTTCGTCGAAATCGTCGGCGAAGCTTGATTGAGCTGGCTTCAGAGCTGTCTATCTTTGGCAGGACAGTCTCCGACATCGTAAAAGAGGGCCTTGCGTTGAAGCATTTCAGGATGCTGATATCTCATGCTTTTTGGGAGGGCACGAAGCTGAACTGACTGCGCAGATGCCATCGACTGCTTGAACGTCCCTCCAAGGCACGCCACAGAACGGCACTCTTTTCTGACGGTAAAATATTTACCGTAAAAGAGGTTTCCGATTTCCAAAACACCAGAATCACATCTTAACGCTCTGAGAAGCCATCAGCAGGGATTGACACCCCAAAGGAGAGCCTCATCCGGCTTTTCTGATAGTTTGAGTGGCGATCACTTCCGGCGGCAAGATGCCACTGATCTTAGCGCCTCAGGGCATCAGGGTGAACGCTGCTACATAGTTGGATAGCATTCTGAAGAAGCAACTGATGCCCTAGACCAATATCCATTCTGCAGAGAAAGATTGGTGCTTCCCGCAGGTACCGCACCTGCGCACACAGCGAAGGTTGTTCAAACTTGGCTCCAAAGCAACATCAAGGTGTTAATAACTCCTGCGGAATGGCCTCCGTATTGGCCGGATCTGAATACCCCCGACTACAGCGTATGGTCAGTTCTTTAGGTCAAAGCCTGCGCTCACCCACGCATGACTGTTGTGTCTCTGCGACTTGCTCTTCAGAAGGCGTTGGAAGAAATCGACGTGAAGCACCTCCGTGCCACCATGGACAGCGTTCTTAAGCGTTTCCGGGCTTGTGCTCGCGCCAAAGGAGGAGTCTTCGAATTGTAAAGATAGTTTTGTGTAGCAGACAGTTAAGTGAACATTACCTATTAATTTCATATAATCATCTTGCTTAGCTTCATCAATACGACAAAAATACCGTGTTCAAAGACTTTCCCCCAACCCTGTAGATATCGCATTAGAGAGATAGAGTGAAAAATTTAGGCATCATCAAGATATAGAAAGATATGTTCATATGGGATACAACTAGTTATAGAGATTTAAAAACCTCGCTCCTACTCAGGCAAATCACCGGAACTTCCGCAAGACAAGCCAAATTTGCAGAAGTTCCGCAGGATTTTGTTCACTATTGCAAAAATGAAAACGTTGAAAATCGGGAATTCTGCGGGATTTTCATGCCAAATTGGCTGAAAACCGGAACTTCCGCAGAACCTTCTTCAAAATCCTGCGGAATTTCCAAAAAATGCCAGGGGTTCCGCAGCACTTTGGCCTGCCAGAACTTCCGCAGGACTTTGAATGTGTTGTCTCGTGATGTTGCCTCGCCAACAACTAGATTGCATTATCGAACATGTCAGCCGTAGCGTAGAGGATAGTAGATGGGTCTCACAGTCAATAGAGTGAGGTTCAAATCTCGCTTCGGTGTTCGCTTTTGCTGTTGTGGTCGGCATTCTTCGGAACTTCCGCAGGTGACCCGGCGGAACTTCCGCAAGCGGTTTGCGGAAGTTCCGGTCATTTTTCTGAGTATTTTCACTTTCTTATATGCACTGTAAAGCTACTGATATGCAAGTATCATTTATTCATAGAGAACGGTTTAAGCTAGCAACAATAGGCGTATTTTCCATCAGAGTCATTGTAGTATACAGAAAATTGACACAATATTGTTGAGTGTGGAAGCACCAATCACAGTTTATGCAAGAATATTCTGTCCAAGATACGAATGAGGAAATAGACGCTGCCATTGTGGTGCAGCATTTGTTGTGCAAGCCAGTACAATCTAAAATCAATGCGGATCACATTTGGAGTTACTGATTCAATGTATAAATTTACTACAACAAAAAATCTTCACCTCATCATTGTTTTTGAGAATTAGGTTGTCTGAAATTGTCTGCTTAGGAATGAGCAACAACACCAGAGTATGAGAGAAAACTGGTCAATGTCTTGAGCTGTTAGACTGTTTTATAGGCAAGAATCCATTTTGATCAGTTGTAATGGATTAGATCAGAGGGTGCCATAATGTTGCCTTAATGCAGCGTAATTTGAATTGCAATTTCTTGTCTTAATGTCTTCGTTCCATTTTCACTTAGAATCAACAAAAATATAGATTTGTGCCTCTTGGTATAGCGCTAACATCGAGACAATCCCTTTCATGCAAGCCTTGCTACCATTTGATTCAACTGGCTTGGCTTCGGGAAGGCGGGGCTCCGTGACCTAATTAAGGCTAGCTAGCGATCAGAGAGCACCCGCGCGAGAGAGACGCAGGTGCGTCGCGGGCGCGAGCGGCCTTAATTACTTCACAAAGCCCCGCCTTCCCGAGGCCAAGCCAGTTGAATCAAAGGCTACACAAGCTTTTGAATTTTGGAATTTTTACCTACTTCACAGTTGCGCTATATGTTGCAAGTTTATACCGTAATCCTACAGTAACGAAGAAAGATCGGGAGGTTCCATGCTGTTAATCTAAGTTGAGTTCGCTCTACAGAATGGTACCTCAAGCTGGTGAAAGACATGAAAGCAAGGGAATTATTAACGATTAAAAAGTGTTTACATTTTTTTTGAGACACCCTGTATGTTCGTAAACATCACGCTCACATATTCCCCGTTGTCACCTCCCAGCCCTGTAGCCCAATTTTTGCAAAAAATCTTTAAAGTTAATATCGATCGATAACGAAAAGTAGTGGCACCCGTCCCGCCTCGAAATATATGAGTGCAAAGTTTGGTCGGGATCCGTTTGAAAATGGAATTTTCTAGGAACAAACATACATTCAGATCTATATATAAGATTAACATAAGCAACTCAGACAAATGACCGGAACTTCCGTAGAGCGCTTGGGGAAGTTTCGCCTGGTTACCTGCGGAATTTCCGTGAACGTGCTGCGGAAGTTCCGAAATGAGGTCCTTCGGGAGTTCTGGCAGGCGAAACTGCCGCGGAATTCTGGCATTTTTCGGAATTTCCGCAGGATTTTGAAGAAGGTTCTGCGGAAGTTCCTGTTTTCAACCAGTTTGGCATGAAAATCCCGCGGAAGTTCCGATTTTCAACAATTTCATTTTTGCAATAGTGAACAAAATTCTGCGGAACTTCTGCAAATTTGGCTTGTCCTGCGGAAGTTCCGGTGATTTGTCTGAGATTGCATTAAGAACCTTCTTCGGATTATATTAGTTGAAATGTGTGCTCCTACCTTGTACATAGAGTCTAAGTCTCGAAAGCAGACCGATCTTACCCGTTCTTATAAGCAAATTACATCATATGCTATGTATGTATGTATGTATCTTATCCTACAGGAGCGTGCGGGCCATTTTGACCGAGTGGGCGGGGTTTCCAACGGAGTGGGCGGGACTTGCCGTGAGTGCGACTGGCCAAATGTTGAAGTCTAAGGAGGTTGCGCGGTCATCTAGTGCCTCTTCCATGCACTTCGTGCATGAAAAGAGGCTTCTAGAGAGCTGCGGAGGGGGCGGGGTTTCCAACGGAGGGGGCGGGTCGGCCAAAAGGGATGGTCGACCGCCAGCGAACCTCAATGCACTTTGACCGAACTCAATCGAGCCATTGGGCGCGGCAATACACTATACAGGGTGTCCCAAAAAAATGTATCGAACGTTTGATCGTTAATATCTTTCTTCTAAAGAAGTCTTTTGCCTTGCTTCAGGTACCGTTTTGTAGAGCTGGCTTCAACTTAGATTTGCATTGTAGAAAGAATCACCCATCTCTCTTCATTACTGTAAAATTACGATAGAAACTTGATTCATATGGTGTCAATGTGGAAAAAGCTGCCGTTTCAAAACTTTTCAAAAAATTGTGAAAACTTGTGTAATAGGGTTTTTATAGACGCTGAGTTCAATACTCAACTATTCGCAAGATTACGAAGCTTTCTAAACGGTGTAACCGCACTTTTTGAGAACATTGAAAAAATGGCCGCTACCTCTCACCTGGCATAACTCTTCAATGAAGCATCATAATAAGTTGGGAACTTTACAATTAGAATCAGCAACTCTAATTAGCCTAGTGTAAAAGCTTTCAGGCTGTTTTGTTTCCTTTCTGAGGCAAAATATGGCCTTTCATTGCTTAAAACCCTCTTTGAAGTTTCTACCGTGATTTTACAGTAATGAAGAGAGATGGGTGATTCGTTCTACAATGCAAATCTAAGTTGAAGCCAGCTCTACAGATTGGTACCTAAAGCAAGAGAAGAGACTTCTTTAGAAGAGAGATATTACCGATCAAACGTTCGATACATTTTTTTGGGACACCCTGTATAGAAGGTGATGGGTTCGGGTTGTAGATGCTCTCCTTGTAGACGTCCCTGGCGGCAGGGACCATGTCAGAGTGCAAAAATGGGGTCTTCCCGGCACGGCGGCCGGTATAATTACCCAACTTTTTGAAAAAAAATTTGGGCATAGTTTCTTTTGTATGGAAGTGTTTTTGTTAAAGCAAAAACACTGCACATGATTACATCTTTGTCGTATCCTTTGCATTGAGTAGTTTGACAGAATTTTATCAATAAAGTCTTTCAAGAAGTGCAGATACGTGCAGTTTTGGTTGTTTCCTATATATACGATGGCTTTTAAATAGAATTAGAGATGTGAAACGTATAACGTATAATTCATACCATTTGGGAGTTAAGTCTATCTATTTTTATATATTAGATTGATGCAAAATTAATAAGCGTTTTTTCAGGCTTTTTTCAGGACAAATTTTTCCAAGAAAGTTTCTTCTTGAAACCGATTTAGGATATCGCTAAAAAGCTCTTTTCATGCTCTATTCAAAAATGGTTAATTGGAATTTCTAGCCCAAGCCAAAAATTTACAGAGCTACAGCTGATTGCACTCGGAAAAGGTAATTCACAGCTTTTCCTTTTCTGGCTAGAATTCAAGCGCGAATGGTGGAGCTCTCTCGAAAATTTAGACTGTACATAAAAAAATTTTTCTACATTGTGCCTACTTAACAATATTTTTTGAAGTTATCCATTTGAGATTTCGGCGCCCCAACATGGATAATTATTGTAGTCATTCTATGGTCCATGACTTTCTTTTCAAGAAGGCAATCGCTAGAGCTTTGATTATTTCTGTAAGGCGTAAGGGTAAGGCATCCTGTTGATAGTTTGCAAGAACATCTAGGTATTAACAAACCGAAAATCGGAAAATAATTCCCTAATTTGTTATTTTGAAGCATACTGACGAACTGTTGAAATTCTGAGAATTTTTAATCCTATTTTCTCTTCGCAAATCTTTTTTGCACTTTGTACAACTCCTTCCTATCTTATTTTATACTATTGTTTTGCATCTGCAAGGCAGGCCACTTATCAGTTATAATAACGAGGCTTGAAGGGAGTTATGATTTGCCAAAAACGAGGTTCTAGAATAACCTTTTTTTCTATCCATATTCTATTGCTTGTGGTATGAGTATATTAGTTCAAGATGCCTATATTGCTAAAAGTTTGTTGCTTCTGAGGGTTTTTATCGCATTTGAAAAAATGGCTTCTCTAGGAAGTTATAGCAAGACAAAGTGAGAATTAGCATAACGCTCATTATTTTGCATTAATCTAATAATTTGGCTGTTGAATTGTTGCTCATGTGTGATTTTTGAATTCAGGTAATTATATGGTAAATACTATAGAAAAACGTAATATAACTCTTGATTCAACTGGCTTGGCGGGTATAAGGCGGGACTTTGTGACCTAATTAAGGCCGATCGCGCCCGCGACGCAGTCTGCAGCTCTCCCGCGCTCGTGCTCTCTGGTCAGCCTTAATTAGGTCACGAAGTTCCGCCTTCCAGCGGCCAAGCTAGGTTAATCAAAGGGTAGATCTCTTATTTGTTCCTTTATTAATTACTGAATTTATTGTAATTAGTGAGATTATTGTGGAAAAAATGCTCTGAGGGTCAAGAATAGCCCTTAGAACATTTTCCCTCATCAATCTCAACAATCTCACTATTTTGGAGTATATTCACCACTACTGCTTTAATTTATCCTGAAACATAAGATATTATTAGGTTGAACCGAAAGTTCTGTCGCACCATTTTCAAAAAATCATAACTTCTTTCCCTCACAACGGTTTTGCACAATTCAAATTTTATCTGAAAGAGTAAAGCATGTAGTTTCCAAAAGTTCTCTGAAGACTTTCCAACATGCTCAGATTGCAGAGATAAAAATGAAAGAACGAGATCATCCGAAATTCGGAATTTTTAAGCAAGAATTCTAAAAATTCAGAAAGTGTGCGATAAAATCCAGAAAAGCCATTATCCTAATTTTTCTTACATTTGATTACTATCTGAGTCAAGTGTGCGCTGATCGAGCCCTTTTTTCAAAAGTTATGATTTTTTGAAAAATAATGCCGAAAAATCAATTTCCTAAGAATTCTTAAGAAATGGATTTTTTAACATTTTTTTTCAAAGATTCATAACTTCTCAAAGAAGACCTCGATCTGCACAAACTTGACTCAGATAGTAATCAAATGTGAGAAAAAATAGGATAATGACTTTTCTGGATTTTATCGCACTGTTTCTGAATTTCTAGAATTCTTGCTTAAAAATTCCGAATTTCGGATGATCTCGTTCTTTCATTTTTATCTCTGCCGCCTGAGCACATCGAAAGCTTCCCAGGAAGCTTTTGGAAATTACATGCTTTACGCTTTCAGACAAAATTTGAACTGCGCAAAATCGTTGTGATCGAAAGAAGCTATGATTTTTTGAAAATGGTGCGACAGAACTTTCGGTCCAACCTAATATTAGGACCACTTCGTTCTGAATCATTTTCAAATTTTTTGGTCTTCTCTATAGCGTTTACGGCAGGCGACGAGGCTCGGCCTCGTTCGAGCCGTCCTTTGAAAAATTGCATTGCATGCAGCCGAATAGACCTTTGTTTTTCTGCATTTCTTGGTCATCGTCCTCTAGCCATAAACATTGCCTGGCAGAAATCGATGCGATGGAAAGCGAGTCACCAGCAACAAACCAGAAAAAATACGGGATACATTCTATTTCAGCATTAAACTACTCATCGCTTCTCTTATTCGTTTCATTCTTGACTATAGTTTGATTTCTCGATGGAATGAAAAAAGTTTATGCATCATCCGCTGCCGTAAAAATGCGCACTCTATTCTCTGTTGTCGGAAACGACATTCATTCAAACAATAGATTCCCTTGCTTTTTTGGTCTTTTGTTTCTGATCAGAAAATAGACAATGCCACTTTTATTATTATCCTTCATGCTTTTCTCGATGAATCATTGATAGAAACAAGAGGTTTTTGGAAGGTTTCCTTTTTGCAGTACTTGATAAGATAAAATAAACAGTTCCTATTTCCTGTTTCTTTTCACAAACTGATCCTTCTTGGTGCTGCAGTCTATCATTTTTTCTTTTTCCTCTTTGATTCTTGACTATGGATGGCTTATTTTCGTGGTTCTGACATATTTTCGAAACGTTTCAACTCCGCATGCATATTGACGTATTTTGTGAATAGGCTTACCGGGGGGGGGGGGGGGGGGGGTGGGGGTACGGGTCACATATTTTCCTCAATGGGTTGTAAATTCGTGCAAAAATTGCGCGCTTTGCAAGTTGCAACTGATAATGACTGGAATATTTTGTAAGTCCAACAAATTTGTAAAAACATTATTTATAGCCTGACGCGCTACTTCATTCCAAAAAAACTTCTTGTCGTTTCATCTCCCTTAAAAATTTTTTGGATGTCCACCGACATACGTTCTTGAATAAATAGATAACCTTACGTAAAAGATATGCTTGCTGACACATCAGGTCGTCCTATAAGTAATCTCATTCTTTTTGAATCGATCCCGCAAAACAAATATTAAAAGTAGGCGTATCCAATGCAACTTTTCATCCTCTTTCAAAAATTGTTCTCCCATTCCAGTTTATCCATCGAGCTCCTAGATAATTATCAAAAACTAGACGCATGGTTTTTGTCATCTTAAAGTTTCGCTAATTTTCTGAATTTTTGCCATAGCTAACAGTTGGCTGTCAACTTTCCAAAAGAACTATTTTTTGGTGCTATTAAATTCGTTTCTGGTTAACTCCATATGGAACATTAACCCACAAGCAGCTCACGTGTAAGATGCAGCTTTTTATCTTCTTTCTAACAGATTTTTTGTTTTTATCTCGTGAAGTCTTTGGAGACAAAATCTTTGTAGTCTATATTTCTGAGAACCTGGAAGCTTTAAAATCCGGAGAATTATTGGCATTTGATGAATTTGATAAAAGGTGTTGGTCTTAATAACAATACACAAGGATTATGAAGAGCTATGAAGAAGAGAAAAAAAAATGTTTCATGTTCTGTAGGGTTTACCCTTTCATCACTTAATCTTTGATTTAACCGCTTTGGCGGCTGAAAGGCGGGGCTTTGTGACCTAACTAAGGACGCTTGCGTCCGCGATGCAGTCTGCGTCCCTCCCGCTCCCATGCTTTCTGACCATTATCTAACCTTAATTAGGTCACGAAGCCCCGCTTTTCAGCCGCAAGCCAGTTGAACCAAAGAGCACGTGGATGCTTGACGGGGTCGGTATGAAGATCCACAAAAATAACGAATCTCGACGACGGCAAAAACCACGGTTCAAGGCTCGGATAAACTGAAATGCAAACCACTATTTAAAAGAGGATGAAAAGCTGCATTGATTGTGCCCGCTTTAAGCACCTTTATTCTGCAAGGTGTACCCTCATTTGGAAAAAAAGCAAAACTACTTTCGAAATTATAACCTAATGCATCCCTCAATATTGCTGAAAAATTATGAATAGTCTTTTCTAGCATTTCCATTAATCCTCGATAATCTTTTCCATTTCGCTACTTATTTCGTGCAATTATGATTCGTTACAATTATAGGTAAAATGCCAAGCTCTCTAAATATAGTATTATCACAGCCACACGGTGTCTATCATCCTGGCTGCAGTGTAAGCGGTACAGCTCAGCTTAACCTTGAGGAGCCGATGATGGTATGTTGTCATAGATGGAGATGTTTCAAGTAGCTATAGGAGTAAGCAACGTTTGATTCAACAGGCTTGGCGGCTGGAAGGCGGAGCTTTGTGACCTAGCTAAGGGAGCTCGCTTCCGACGCAGTCTGGGTCTCTCCTGCGGAGTGCTGTCTAATCATTCTTTAGACCTAAATAGGTCACGAAGCCCCGCCTTCCAGCAGCCAATCCAGTTGAATCAACGGGTACACTTGCGGATATAAGTGGAGTTTCACTTATCTGCATGCACAGTTTGGAAGGCCTTATTGTCAGTATTCTTTAGATTGAGCGAGGGCCTGAGGAAAAAATGAAGTTCCAAAATTAATTTACTACGCAATAATGGTTTTTTGGGTTAATTTTGACCGTCTGCATTAGCGCAATTCATTTTTGGAAAATAATCATAACTACAAATTATCGTTTCGCAGATATGGAAGACAGTATTCAAACCATCACTGAAAGGCGCATTTTTTAACATACAAGTCATTATGAATGGCCATACTCACCAAATATCCTTCCCTTGTAAGAAATTTATGATACATGAGAAAGAACACAGCGTGGAGGGGGGAGGAGGGTGGGGGAAGTGCAGGAATTTCCAGCTATCTTGCTCAGAGCCAAGCATAGAAATGTGCAACATATCTGCTTCTTCTTTTGAGTACCTCCATTCAGAGTGTTTTGAAAATTTTTCACCCTTGCATCATGTTTCGCTGCTAGTAGAAAGCAGATCTTGGTACGATGTGGCTTCAAAATGCAAAAAAAAGACGAAGTACCCCTTGAATTTCGCCAAACTTTACGATGTCGCCTTTGATCCCAAACTCTAAACGTAAAAGAGCCTCAAAAAACGAAACGTTGACTAAAAAATCTAATTTCTCGGCTACAAAAATGATATCCCTTTTGCTTTTGGCCAAAAAATCCACAGGTTGCAAGACTTTTTTTTTTATAAACTAGGAAATATCTCTTGTCTAAGAGGAAAATGTTTTGAAAATCATTTCAAAGATTTAGGCAAATTCTTTGTCGATAAGCATTGATGGCAGTGCATTCACCAAATGGAGTAAGCCACAAGTTAGGACGATAAGGTAAGTTGCATTTGTTTTGGCCTGAAAATTCTTTGCACATTCTCTAAAAATATTTTTCTTCTCTCTTTTATTGGAGAGTTCCTATGCGCTTATCAGAAATTGCATCTCGACATGAATGAGGAGCTCGCGCGCATATTGAATGTGTTACACAGTTTCATGAATGTATAGGTGGAAAGGAAACGCGAGGGCGGGCGGGGGGCAGCTTCATCGATTGTTGATAATCTAAAATCTTGTAATTTTTCTGAGGACTGAATTAGTCAAAAAACCAGGATTTTGAGGCTATTTGCTAAGACTTGGAGATCTTTCTTGAACGGTTTTTGGGGATGGTTAGTGCTTCCTCCCTAAAAAAATTTTTCCTAGGATTATCAATGATATGTTGCATAACCATACACTACTAGTTATCTTATCATTACACGTATTGATGCTTGATTTTTTTCAGGAGAAATGGGTGAGTCTGCAATGTTTTGATTAACAGAGGTACGTGCATCTTATCAGAACTACTAGGTTGGTTACAAAATGTTATTTTGATTGTGTTCAGAGACTGTACTGCTTACATTTTGAGATATGATGCGGGCGATAAGGTAAATGCAAAAATGGTAAGTACGTAGCATTTAGAATAAAGCAAGCTCTACAAGATGCTCTAACCATTTGCAAAAAGTTAGGTGTTGGAAGTTTAGAACTGTAGAACTTATTCTACCATATCGGTACTCTTCTTATTTTTTTTTGGCATCTACCTTGCCGCCAGCATCAAATATCAAGATGTAAAGCGACATGCAGTTTAGTTAAACCTAGTATTTAGCACATGTTCTTACCTTTCGTTTCAACCAGATCGGCTGCTGCAAGGCGGGGCTTCATCACCTAGAAGACGACTGCTCATGTCTGCGACGTAGTCTGCGCCTCCACCGCGAGCATGCTCTCTGATCATTCTCTAGCCTTAATTGGGTCACGCAGCCCCGCCCTCCAGCCGTCGATCTGGTTGAAGCAAAGGGTACATATGATTTATCTTGTGTTAATAGAATTTCTGCCTATAAAAAATTGAATCGTACAGAGTAGTTGAAATACAGCAATACACGGAACATTACGCGACTAAAGTGGTTTATATCAAGGAAGAGACAGTTGTATGGACCGCTCCTCACGGCGCAGAGGTAAAGAGCACTTGGTTTACAAAAAGTATTCAGAATTTTTACTCCCTCTCTCCCCGGATTCTACCCAAATTGTTTTTTCCTTATTTGTAAATTTTGTTGATTCAGGTATTGAATGCTGGATCTCATAAATTTCCATTCGCTTTCACACTGCCGGAAAATTGTCCACCTAGTTTCGAAAGTAGGATTTGCTGCCACATATTTTCTATAAAATCAAAAACTATTTGCACATTTCAGGCAGTTATGGCTACATTCGATATTTAATAAAATTGGAACTTGATCGACCATGGTTTTTCAACACAACAGATAAAAAGCTATTCACAGGTGAAGTTTTTTGCTTCAGTTCGTCTTTTGCAGGGTGCTATCACCTCTAACCCCCTCCTAGAATGGTTTATTTGTAAAATTTTGCTTTTGTTTGTAAGAACGAATCAAGATAAATCAAATTACAATTTCACAAATTTTTAAAAATTCAAAGCCCTCATTAAGAGTTTTTCTGGGCTTGATTCCACTACGCTTTCGAAAATTTCAAGGTAGATCCACTGATTGAGTGGGAAGCACTTCAAATAATTTTCGTAGGCGTGTCAGGTATAAGGGTTAGCTATTCCCTTACCTGATGTGTAGCGGGCTTACTAGGTCTTACTATAATATTTATTATAAATAGTTATATACAAAAGGGGGAAAAGGGGAAGGGAAGGCAACCGGCTACTGCCGGCGGCCGGAGGTCACTGCCAGAGGTTGGCTGTCTTCGGCCAACCTCCTTCTCGAGCAGCTGTTGTGGCTAGCTGCGTCCCGACATCTCCATTCCTTCAGGAAGCTCGTCCTCGAGCTTGTGGCATGGCTGAGGTTCCGAGACGTTGTAGTGGTTGGCGTTGATGTGGTGGATGTTCTTCCGAGTGACGTGCGTTGAAGTTTGCACGTAATTTACGGCGAGAACATACAGTTGAAGTGGTGTTATATCAAGATATGGCAGAAGTTCTTCCGAGTAACTTGTGTTGGAATTTACACGTGATATACGGCGAGAACGTACAGTTGAAGTAGTGATATAAAAATAGATACGAATGTGAGGATATGGATCCGGTGGACTGGAAGCAGACACGACCTTCACCTAGAATATCCCATGGCTTTAAGTAAGATCGTCCTCGAGCTTGAAGGTAGCTGAGGAGCGGGGGAGGGACTGCAGAGAGATGCAGTTGACGTGAATGAGGTTTCCGACATGATGTTGGGAAGGACTTGGAGTGGAGTTGTAGGAAATGGAGATGGACCGATTGATATATCAGAGGGGCAAATGATTTAACATTTGGGGTGGAGTTTACAGCATGTAGAGAAATTGTACTACAAAATTCGTGAACATACAAAGTAGAAGGTATAAGACTGGTTGACAACGAATTATTTTACGGTGATAATAATGGTAAATTAATGATAAATTCATGATACATATACGCAGAAAAATTTTAACAGTAATTTCCAGGCAATTATAAAACATAATTCAATAGTAATTTTACCAAATTACAAAATTTTGTTCACAGTAACATTTTCTGTGAATAATTGCATGTAAAACAGAGGCGTAACGAGTTCATATGTTGAATTGGGCACTGCACACTTTTTTCATTCAGCATGAGGGCAAAATTTGTTTGTTACAAAAAGGTTTTTGATGTTGAGCTGCTTAGTGCGAAAGATTTCTTTGAATTGCCTGTTCAAAGAAAATTTTAAGGTACGTAAATACGCGACGGTGCAGCAAAATGGGGGAAACAAACTAACCTTAGAGAATAAATAGCTACTCATTGCAAAATATCGAATGTATATAAAAATTTAGCGAGCAATTATTCATCCTCTCCTTCGGAATCGATGTTTGGATCCGCTGTAAATGATTTCTTCAGTTGCAAACGAGGAGTTCGTCTGGCAAACTGAGTTTGTTCAGCATTTTCTGGAGTTTCAGTTGGCGTATGTGATATAGTGAGTTTTTGGGGGGGGGGGGGGGGAAACTCTAGCCAATGTTGAACTATGAGAATAGATTTTGAGTCTATTCATATAGACACATTAAGTTTTAGTAGGTCCAATCAAATTAGAGATAGTGACATTCGGACAATCGACTTGCTGTCAGGTATAAGGGTTAGCTATTCCCTTACCTGATGTGTAGCGGGCTTACTAGGTCTTACTATAATGATTATTATAAATAGTTATATACAAAAGGGGGAAAAGGGGAAGGGAAGGCAACCGGCTACTGCCGGCGGCCGGAGGTCACTGCCAGAGGTTGGCTGTCTTCGGCCAACCTCCTTCTCGAGCAGCTGTTGTAGCTAGCTGCGTCCCGACAGGCGTTGCCCCTCTTCCCCTCCCCCCCCCCCCTTCTCCACCCAAAAAAGGATTTCTGGACCACCAATGATTTTTACATATCCAAGTTAATTCCATTTGTTAGCAAATGTTTTTTTTTAAATAGAATTCTTCTAAAAACAAGTTGACTCTTAAATTTTTGGAATTTCAAAGATAGATTTTCAAAAGTTACTGATTGAAGAGCTAATTCAGCATCTTCTCTATTTGCAGAGTTTTGTTGCGTATTTCGTCTTCTACACCCTCCCCCCCCCCTCGCGCCCCCTCAAAAGCCTATCCTACATACTACTAATATTCTATAATTTCAGTGATCCCTGTATTTGACCTTAATGCTACTCCACAAATGATAGAACCCATCACCGGCGTTAAAGCTAACAATTTGGGCGTTGCATTATTCAAACATGGAAAAGTCACTATGGAGGTTGATTCATACTTTTTCGTAAAATAGCGTTGAGATCAATAAATATTTTCAGTATGAAATACCCAAATCAGGTTTTGCTCCTGGTGAAATGATAGTGGTCAATCTAAAAATCAACAATGAAAGCACTAAAGTAGTGACAAGGGTAGGAATATTTATTTTTGTTGCGTGTCGATGTATAAGACTGGCATTTTAGGCTCGAGTAAAATTGATGGAAAACTCGAGATATGTGGCCTTTCCCACTTGGGAAACGGAAACTCTTCCACCTGGAACGTTCTTGAATGGTCGTGGTGATCAGGAAGAACTTAGCAGAAAGATAGCAACCGGAGAACAAGTAAGATTGCCGCTATCTTTTGTGTAGATATGTGAGCAAAGCACAAAATGTAGTTAAATGATTGATATCACTGTTCTTCCCACGTGACTTATCCTGGATTTAGCTAGCTTGGCGGTTGAAAGGCGGGGCTTCGTGCTAATTAAGATCAGATAATGATAAGAGAGCACGCGCGCGAGAGAGACGCAGACTGCGTCGAGGGAGCGAGCGGTTTTAACTAGGTCACGAAGTTCCGCCTTCCATCCGCAAACCAAATGAGTCGAAGGTGTATGCTGCATGAAAAAAATTTCCATTCTGCGTTAAAGGCAGAGTCTGGGCAGATATGATGATAACAAAGAAACGGCAGGTTGCAACAGCGCCTACCTATGCTGTTATAGCTGCTCGAATGGCATCTTCCAATTTGCTTTTAAAGCTACAAAACTGCTCCAGGAGCTGTGTCTACGCGAATTACTAATTATTCACGAAGGCACCTCGTATTTTTTACCCCGTTCTTACGCTTGCCCTATCCATCTTGGATGCGATTGAACAAGAGGTTTCGTTTGTGTTTTTACGTTCACTTCCTCGAATAATTCAATCAAAGCGTCCTGAGAGGCTCGCCCATTTGGCTCTACCTTTTCTAGAAACATAAGGAATTTTTCCGCAAGATAGAGTCGCGTTACCTAGTAATGTTGCGTTTTCATGTCTAGTTAAGAGGCTGGGCTTATACAAGATGATGTTTGCTGTTACGCTTTGTCTTACAAGGAAAGGATTTTTGCGTCAAATTTGGTCACCCGAGATATGATCGGAAGACCAATACCTCTGGTAGATGTAGTGTAGTGGCTAGTGCGATAGCCTCACAAGTTAATGAAGGTGTAGGTTTAGACCTTTTGTATTTCTCAGTTTTGCATTGCCTCAATTAAGCTTTTTTTGACAGGTTTCCTCGAAGTAAATGCGTGTCCTTACTCTTTGAAGATTCACGAGGGAGTCATTTCTATATGTGTGTTTCCTACATTTATTACAAGAGGTGCTTATAAAAATGAAAATGAACGGAAAATGAAGTCATGTTAACATGTTACCATGTTGGTGTTTGTTCCTATCGTATTTGCCTCCGCGGCCAAACTTGGCGCGAAAATATTTCGTAGCTTCTCCCAAAGATTAGCAAAAACGGAAGTCAGATTCGCAATCAGCGTTCGAAGACTAGTGTAATGGTAAAGATCTCATCTCAAAAGCTCGCGGACACTGTATCGTTCCCTTGTTAGAGGCAGTGTCCGGGCAAGAAAACTTCGAGTTTTTTTGCTAATCGGACCTACATGTTATGTTGAATTCGAGAATCCAAATGAGAGCGCGAAAACGACAACAAGAGCGCTTTAACGCAGTAGGTAAATCAGCAGGTGGTAGTCTTTCAGTCTAAGTCACTCTTCCAGTTTCCGGAGCGATCATCTCGCTTCTGTTAACCGCCGTAAGCCGACCGAGCTCAAACGCGTGAATCAAAGCAGGGATCGAGAAGATCGCTCACAAAGTTGGGAGGGTGACTTCACGGACCTTAACGCATAACTTTACGGTACTCTGGCATTAGTAGTGAAACAGTTGTTTGTGTCAACAATGTCGGCACAAGAAACTTTCTGAATTTTTGCAACAAGTATTGGGAACCTGTCATTATTCTCGCACAATTGCTTAACATTTCTGCGATAGTATGAAGATTTCCAACCATCCAGCGGGATAAGTGACAGTCAACTAGCAGGTGCTGACTATTAGTTCAGCGAGCGTTATCAATCATTTTCGACTCGCTTGTGCACAAGGATTCTCATATTGCTAACAGCACTACGGCTGAAATTGCTTGCAAAGTTCCGCTTGGAAAGAAGGTTGCTTGAGACCACAATAGTAAGTAGCGAGAGTCTGTTGCTCCGCCAGTATTACTGCCCTCTGGAGTGTTTGTGGCGACAGAGAGCTCTAAACCAGAGTTAGATTAACATGTGCGTGGCCCATTCTTACAACAAAAGAGTATTCGACCCTAGGGCCTCAAGATGTTTGTTGCAAAATAATGGTCTGCGCCCATCCTTTTGCAACAAAAACGTATCGGATCTATGCTGTCGCACTTTCAATTTTTAGAAAATTTTCATCGACAGTTACAAAACTGGCAAAGCACAGATTTATCTTCAAGTTCCACCCACTGTACCTTCCTTCAGCACCTGCCCAATAATTGCTGTGGATTATGTATTGGACGTAAGCATTTTGATTTCAAATATACAATCCATTTTGATCATTATTAAACCAGATCAAACTTGAAACAAATGGTACTCTCAATCGTAACGTTGAGACAACTCATCCTATAACAGTGGGTACAATACCCGTGAGCACACCAACTCCTGACACTCAGCCATCTGCGCCTCCCCTTGACTCACCTGCGGGTCCTACCGTTGAGCCCTCTGCTCCACCAATCGAAAAATCGGGTGAACCACAGGATACTCCCAAAATTTATCCAAGTAAGCCATTCAGTATCTGCTCATTGACAAGATTATTATCATTTGTTTCAGTATATCCACCGCTTCCACCACCAAGCTATGAGGAGTCAGTAAATGGAGTTGATGGCACGTCATTAGACGCTGGCGACATGGAGGTATCAAATCTTCATATAGCAAATAATTTACACTAACACTTACTTGCAGCGATACGTACCATGTTATCCCTTCTATGCCTTGCCATCCAAGATCTCTAAGACAAATGACTAATTCGTGAAGACTTATGTCGTGGTGACTGTGCACATACTTTTCTGTTCGTGAAAAGAGGCATTTCGCTAAACTTATTCGTTCGATACATGTTATCATTGCGTTCATGTAACATAAGATGATTTCAAAAAAGTGTCCACACCAAAAAGCGTTTGAAGAAACTCCCAGAAGAATCCACTAACTTACCGAAGTATTCTGCGTGAGCTTATATCAATAGCAATACGCCTAGATAGTGGTCGCAAATCCGGCGCTGTGACAACTGTTACGCACTCATTGCATGCTCGCGTGTCTGCCACGGCGGATTTGGTAGTCATCCGGCGCGACGGATCGCAGACCGTTTTTGGCTAGGGCATGGTTCTCCAGCGATAATGGCGCCGGCGGTAATTCGTGCAGAGCAGAATTTAGCGATATCGCGTCGCGTGTGCTGCATCGGCGACTGGGTGATAGCGATGAGGAGCGAAGGAGATTTGGGGCTTTCCTGTAAACACGCGTTGATGTTTTAGATTGTTTTCCTGGAGAAGGAAATCTTTCTTGAAATACTTGTGCAGATTTCGTAATGCGTCATGGGTATCCCTTTTCCTCTAGATCTAAACCGGTTGATTATTTAAAAAGTTTTTTCCCAGTGATTTGAGTAATGATTTATTGCTGCGTGCAGTGATGCCTTCTCATTCCGCTTGATCGGATAATCTCAGCATAAATAAAAGGCAAAAGAGACTTTATAATTTTTAAAAGATCGTAGAGGATTTTGTTGCTAACAACTCTAGTAAGCGAAGATGCCGAGCCTTGTCTGTAACCTAAAACATATGTGTGAAATGCCAGCCGGGTGCCTCCGTCACCATAACGATTCGAACTGTTAACCATAGGACCAGCAAAGCTAGACCATCTCACCTTGTTTGACGTCAGTCAAGTGATCCGACCGCTCGTGACCAAGTTGTGCAGAATGATGGTATGCGTCTTTGCCCTTCGTGCTGTTTATACTGTTACAATCAAAGCGCAGTTGCTTTGACATGATAATTCTTTGAATACGGAATTCATTCTTCTTTTTCGTTCGTTTTCGGGTTACGCTATATAATCTAAAATGCTCCGGATGTCTTGCGGGGATACTTGCTCGTAGGACAAGATTGTGACAGCAATATTAAAAGATTTGCTATCGTGCAACAGTTTACTAAGTGCAACTTAGGGGTGGATGATTTGCGTTTTACGAGTCCATTCCAAGTGCTCTTTGATCAGCAGACATCACGATCGTCCATTCCCTACATATTCTTCACCGCATACTGGGCAAGTAATGGGATAGAGTCCCGCATTTTAAGCAGTCACCTTGTCTTCCGAAGGGACATATCACGCATTTAATGTTGAGCAAATCTTCTTATACATAAAAACGGAATGTCTGTTTGTTGTCTGTGTACATACGTGCGAAATAAAAATTTTTATTTCTGAAATAATCCGGACCAGACTTGCTTGCATATGGTGTCGCAGGCCTTTTCATTATTGATCGACATTGATTTTATCTATTTTTATCGGTTTTGCCATATCTGCGCTACGGGTCTGGGAGATGAGCACTGGAGGGTAAGTGAGCATGCTGAGCATCTATTCGGGAATCACCGTTGGTGCCACTTATTTGCAAATATCCACTGGATAGCGCAATATCTCTGGACAAGAAATGCCATACGTTCTTGAGCGTCAGAAGAGACCATATACGCTGTTATGAACATGTTAATCAGAATAGGCCCTTTCATGTTTCGTGGATGTGCAGAACAGCAGTGAACTGACATAAAATGATTTAATTGGTAGGCTCTCAATACCACTTGGTTTCCAAATTCCGTTATGTAAATACTCCTGAACATTTAGGAAAGTCAACTAGTTTTGGTTAGCTTTGTGGGTGTATTCTATACTTCGTGACCGCACATCGAAAATGTCGAAATGTATATCGACTTCTTTTTGGGTGGAGCATTATAGCAATTGTCAGTGTATCTGCAGTACAAGAGAGTTTAAGCGCTAGCACCGATTTTCTACTTTTTCTACATGAAAACTATCGCCATCGTGGGTGCCAACCTTTGTCTCATGGCTGGTCCCTAACTTGTTCAGACTACTGGCCCGAACGACGCAATATGGAGCAATTCAAGCACTCGTTCAGCAACGTCATCACTTTCCATGTATGTTGGAGTCATACATATTACGCGAGCTGTGGCATTCGCATAGAAGTTTGTGTATGCTTGCATAGCATCCCGTTGAAAACCTTGGCAAGTGAGGTGACGTCGAAAGACCCCATATTACATCCACTTTCTAGTATTGCGTTATGCCGCCGCTCAAGAAACATTTTGGGATTTGTGAGATGCGCAGGAATGTGCAGTCTGCCCCAATAGGGATCAAGCCGAACCGTCGGTTGGATTTGCGCGCTCGCACCTTTAGGGGTTTACCTGCATACGCGCGCTGCCGCAGAGAGCGAAGAGATTGAGGAGAGAGTAGACTAGCTAGCCGTAAATTTGACACACTACCCACGCAACACGGATTCTCACCATGCCAATTTTGTCCTGAATGGGATTGGGGCAGACTGTACTTGAGTCAACCACGAAACTTTGTCAATGTTCTTCTGTGCAGCTTATGGTGGGTCTAACCTGGTAATCAGCGAACTAACAGAGGGGAAAGGCCATGGAGGAATTTTATGTGTTTTGACAAGGACATAAGTACAGAGCAGAAGGGTAGATCATTTTTTAGTTGTGAGAGTAGGCTTAGATAATCCGTTTCGCAGCTCGACCCATATCTTATCAAATTGTTTGATATGTTCTTGATTTCCCATTTATGACTTTTTGGGTTTTGAAATTGTTCTTACTAAAACAGAGCAGTAACATATGCTCTTGTGTTCTTCTGCAGTGTTTCGAGGAGTAATGCACAATGCACGCCGTTTTTCTAAAAATTGCATTGTATTGCTCCAATTAGACCTTTGTTTTTGTTTCTTGCTCTTTATTCGCTAGTCACAGACAGTGGCCGGCAGAAATCGATGCGATGGAAACTGAGTCGCCAGCTACAGGCCAGAAAAGAATATGAGATATTCATCAATTCAGATAACACAACCTTTCTAATTGTTTCATTCCTGATATAACATTGTTGATTTCATAACTCCCATGATAAGGGAAAAAAGTTGATGTGTCATCTTTTGTTATAAAAACATACGCATCCCCTTCTCCGTTGTCAGAAACGACATTGATTCGTACAAAGGATCCCTATGTTGCTTTTTTGGTCTTTTGTTTCTCATCAGAAACTAGACAATGCGCTTAAATGCTATTATAATCCCTCATGTTTTTCTAGACGAATAGATGTTAGAAAGAAAAAATTTTAGAATTTTCTTCTGCAATACTCGCGAAACGTACCAGCATAAGATTAAGAAATCCTCTTCTTTCCTTCTTACAGAACGAGTCTCTCTCTGAGTGTTTCAGTCTATCATTTGATTTTTCCTTTTCGGTTCTTGACTGTTGATGGCTTATATTGTGGTTCTGACTCATTGTGCCCGCATACGTATTGGCCTTTTTTATGAAAATGTGGCGCGTACAATGGGGGATGAGTCGCGAATTCTTTGGTAGTAGCCCCCATGGACTGTAATTTGTATAAGCAATTATACTTGTGAATAACTTGGCACACATACACTTCGGGCCCGGCGGGTGTCATAGGCTACTTTTCGTCATCGATCGATATCGATTTTATCAATTTTTATCGATTTTTTGCAAAGTTTGAGCTACGGGGCTGGGAGTTCGCACAGGGGGGTAATCGAGCATGCTGATCATCCCCAAGGGGGGTGATCAGCATGCTCGATTACACCCCTGTGCCAAATTCCAGCCCCCTAGCTCAAATTTTCAAAAAATCGATAAAATCAATAAAAGTAATGGACGATCTTGAAAACTAATATTGTATTCGTAATCTGCATGCTCGATTACCCCCTGTGCAAGCCCCAGCCCCGCGGGTCAATCTTTACAAAAAAATCGATAAAATCGATAAAAGTAATGGACGATCCTGAAAACTAATATTGTGTTCGTAATCAGCATGCTCGATTACCCCCCTGTGCAAAATCCCAGCCTCGCATGTCAAAATTTACAAAAAATCGATAGTATCAATAAAAGTAATCGATAATTCTGAAAACTAATATTGTATTCGGAATCCCCATGCTCACTTCCCCCCCTGTGCCGACTCCTAGCCCTGTAGGTGAACTCTGCAAAAAAATCGATAAAAATCGGTAAAATCGACATCGATCGATAACGAAAAGTGGACTGTGACACCCGCCGGGGCCCGAAGTGTATGTGTGCCAAGTTTGGTCCGGATACGGCGGATCCGGGTAAGCCAGCTAGTTGCTAATAAATTTACAAGAGGGACCAGGAAAAATACGGAGGTATTGTGTAAAAGCAAAATTTTTGCGCATTACAGCAGTACCATTGCCATGAATTGAAATGAGAAAGTAGGAAAGTCGAAAGCAAACGAACAGAAAAACTTGGAAGCGGCATTCATGAGCAAGCTTAGAAAATCTAAAAACATCACTGCGGAAATCGGAAAGATACGAACCTAAGTTTCATTACCTTCTCTTTCTAGCTGAGCAAAATTGGCACCGATTTCTTTTCTGACATACATCCTTTACCACCAAAAAATTACATATAGTTTCTTCTAGCATTTTCGTTCATCGTCACTCTTTACATTTTGCAATTTATTTCGCGCAAATATGAGTTGGTCACAATTATAGGTAACATGCCAAGCAATTCGCTTAATATAGTATTCTCACAACCACAAGGTGTCTATCATCCTGGCTGCAGTGTCTGCGGAACAGCTCAGCTAAATCTTGAGGAGCCGATGAAGGTAAGTCGGTTAAAATGCTGAGATCTGAAAAAGTGAGTAAAATCAACCCTACTTACAATAGTTGCCATGCTTTGTTGCTTTTTACTAGTTTGAAAAGCTTTGTTCTTACTTGCTAAGGAGAAATGGACTTCCACTTTTACATGCATACCCAAAATAAGTTCTTCCCCAAATGGAAATGGGGTAGATTGAGGGAAAGCACAGATATATTTTCAAAGTTTGTTTTGGTTCACTCAATATAAAGAAGATCTGTTGCAAGTTAATTTTTCCAAATACTAAAAACAAATAAATTTCTAGTTTCGTTTCTTTCCTACCACTACTAGACGGAAATTAGACAAAGATTACGACCTTCCCCGGAAGTCATATGAGAAAAGATCGTTAAGTACAAACAAAAAATAGATTGAAAATCAAACTAACCACAACCACTTCGATATTCCTTTCTGACTAGGATAATCTGAAAAATAGATACCAATATTCATAAATAATGCTGTAAAGGAAAGAAAGTCTATGAGTTCGAAAATTTGATTTATAAAAATTAACCTTTTAAGATGAAAAAATTATTCTAAGAGAAGGACAAAATGACCAAGCTGCGGAAAGCTATATTATAGATTCGGAAATTTTTGCAAGGCATGAACTTGAGATAAGTAAAACATGTATAAGTACAACTTCGATATGCCCATGAAAATAATGCATCTGACAATTAGAAAGTACATGAAAGGTGGGGGGGGGGGGGGGGGAGACTGCTTATAAGTAAAGTTTTTTTCTCAAATGCAGACTTTTGCTCATCTGTGCATGCAATCGTGCATCTATACAACTAATGTGCTCCTTCGCGTAATGTTGTGTAGCAATGTTTTGAAATTTTATTCTTGCTTTTTTTCCTTGTAGGAAGTTGAAGGTTCTTTTGAAATTCAATAAACTCTGCATTGAGAGTTGAAAAATATATTTAGGCAAGATCTTTGACAATTGGCATTGATGGCAGCGCGTTCACCAGATGGAGCAAGCGGCGAAGTCGGACAGTAAGGTAAGTTGCAGTGGTTCGTTCTGACTATTCAAAAACATAGTACTTTTAACTTTTCGGAATTTTTTGTTTTGGACCATTTCTCCCTTCCCTTCCCTCTTCCCCATCCGAAAATTTTTTCTGACCTTAGCACTAATAATATGCACCATATAATACGTAATTCATGTGTGATCGTGTATGTGGATGCTTGACTTTTCAGGAGAAATGGGTGAGTCTGCAATATTTTGATGTCTTTAACAGAGGTGCGTGTGGTCACTTATTACAAATATTTGAAACTATTTGTACTGACTTAGTGAAATTCCTACCTGTAAATTACCGAATTCTACAGAAGAACTGAAACTGAGCATTACACGGAGCATTATTCGGCTAAAGTGGCCTATGTGAAAGAAAAGACAATTGTGTGGACCGCTCCGCATGACGCAGAGGTAATGTAAAAACTCCTTTCCTCAGCGTGCATTCTTTCCATAGCTACTTCCCCTTCCCTAGATGCTTCGTATGTTCTTTCAAAGTTTTCCTGATCCAGGTGCTGAATGCTGGTTTTCATAGTTTTCCATTCGCTTTCACACTACCAGAGAATTGTCCACCCAGTTTTGAAAGTAAGCCTTGAAAATTTATTTTTTCCTGAAAAAGCATAATATTACGTCGGTCCGAAAGTTCGTGCCGTTTTTCAGACCCATGCTTGAACCACTCAGAATAATGACAAACCACTCAAAATAGCAATAAAAAATAAAATAACAAGCGCTTCAAAAAGTGTTTGATGCAGAATTTCCTCATGTTTTCAGTCATGTTTTTGTTCGGATTCCTTTGATGTCCGCTCAAATAATCGCCAGAATCTCTAACCCATAGTTTTTAAACATCATCTATTGGCTTATTTATACTTTCCATTTTCAACTACCGGACTAGCTTTGATAGCAACTGGATAGAATAGACAAAATGCAATACAACACATTTTTTGGCATCTTTTACTGGCTTCTCAAAATTTTTGAGAATATTTTTCAGAAGCTATCAAATCCCATAGTTGGGCATCTCATTCCTCACAGACAGGTAATGGCACCACCTGGCACGGATCAAGCTGCAGTGGCGGACCGAGGGAGGGGGGGGGGCGCCTCCCCCCCCCCCCCCCGAAAATGGGTCGCGAAATTTTTGAAACTTACCTATATGGGTTATAAAAATGTGCAAACGACTTGTTTATTTTTGTAAATAATTAAAATATTTTTTGAGTTTTTTTAAAAATTCAAATTAGCTTTATAACAAAAATTCTTTCGGGGGCGTGGCCTCCCGTCGGCACGCTGCCGGCGTTAGGGTGACATGTCTGAGGATAAAATTATTGTAATTCTTGTTTCCAGGCTCTCCCAAGGCTGTACCCAGAAAATTCGGAATCCCATTTTTCAAATTGCTTAACGCTTAGTTGCTTGCTAAAATTAGCTTTAAGTATCAAGCTGTTTGTGGAAGTTCCAAATTCTGAAGATTTATTGGTGTTTGAAGAGGATGTGTATTTAACGACTTCGCAAAAGTACAGGCTTTTAAAAAAATATCCTAAGAACTACTAAAAAGGTGGTTGAAGAAGCCAAAAAATATATTGTATTGCATTTTGTTTACTCTCTCCAGTGTTATCAAGACTAGTTAAAAAGTTGAAAATGGAATTGTAAAAATTAGCCCGAACCCAAGATGGTTACGTTGAGTTGGAGATGGCATCATTTAGGCGGACATCAAAGGATTTTGGTTAAAAACATAGCCTTTAGGAAGAGGAAGAAATTCTGCAGCGAACTGAAGCGCTTCTCTATCATTATTCCAGGTGGTTTGAGCATGGGCCTAAAAAAACTGCATGAGCTTTCGGACCGACCTAATGTTTGCATATCACAGGTTGTTATGGTTACATTCGATATATGATAAAAGTGGAACTTGATCGACCATGGCGTTTCAATAAAAGGGATAAAAAGCTATTTACAGGTAAAATTTTTTGCTACCGAGCAGTTGTTGAGCTTTATATTGTTAACATTTTTTGATAATCGGCTCCCCAAATCTACAGAGTTTCCAAAAATTGAACAACATATCTTTACAGGCAAACCAACATCTGGAATTTTTTATTTTTCGGCTGGCCTTATGTTCCCACAAATGAACCGAAATTTTTTCGGAAAAACACTACCCATCCATTTCTTTCAGTAATCCCTGTATTCGACCTAAATGCTATTCCCCAAACAGTGGAACCTATTACCGGCGTAAAAGTCAACAATTTGGGTGTTGCATTATTTAAACATGGAAACGTCACTATGGAGGTAGCGTTGCAACTCGCATCCTTTTAAAAGATCTCAACGATCAATATACATACTTTCAGTATGAAATATCCAAGTCAGGTTTTGCTCCTGGAGAAATGATTGTGGTCAGCATGAAAATCAACAATGAAAGTACCAAAGCGGTGACAAGAGTAGGACCATTTATTTTTTGTGTAGTAAATGAAAAGATTGGCGATTTCGGGCTCGTGTGAAATTAGTGGAAAACTCGAGATATGTGGCTTTTCGCACCTGGGAATCTTTGCCTCCTGGTATGTTCTTGGAAAACCGTGGTGATCATCAAAGGCTCAGTAGAAAGATAGCGATTGGAGAACAAGTAAGTTTCACGCTCAGCTAACGTAAGTAAAGCATGGTGGCGTAATGAAGTGCTTGGCAAACTGAAGCAAGCCAAAAATCTACGGTAACACTTCTAAGGGCTTCTAGTATGCAACTGTTAGTGTAAGAACAGCACAGGATCACTTTGATAAAAACATGGAAATTTTCGGTTTCTTGATTTCTTGCTGATAAAAAAATGCGGCAACAGCACATATGAATGTCTGATGTGGAATGTATATGCGTGGGCGAGCTAGAAATTTGTAGGATTCTTTCAAACGAAGATATGAAAATTTTTCGGTTTTTTGGGCATCCGAAACTTTTTAGATTTTGGTTTAAAACTCGCGATGGAGCAAAGCTTGTGCAGAATCATAAACGCCATCTTATCGACCTTGCTTTGCTCTTTCGAATGGTATCCTAATGTCTAATTAGAATAAGAAGTGAGTGACTTATTACAGCGAAAACTCAGAAATGAAAAGACTTATGGGACAAACTAATAATTCTTTGAAATCTTTTAGAAATTTAAATTGGCTTTGTAAAATAATTTTTTGGCTGCCGCCGCGTCCCTTTTTTTCTATATTTTAGGAAGGACTCGCAAAAGTTCTGAGAAGCATCCAAGAATTTTTCGGGCGGCGGCTGCCGGCGCGCTATGAAGGCACCCTTAGATTATCATATACGTGACCCATTCTCTCAAAAAAGGGTACTCAACCTTAGGGCATCAAGGATGCTTTTTGCAATATAATTGTCTGCGTCCGTCCTTTCGCAACAAACAACATATCGGATTTATGCTGTACTCACTTCCCATTTTTAGAAAATTTTTATCGACAGTTATAAAACTGGCAAAGCACAAATTTATCTTCAAGTTCCACCCACTGTACCTTCCTTCAGCACCTGTCCAATAGTCGCTGTGGATTATATATTGGACGTAAGCATTTTGATTTTGAATACAATCATTCTAATCACTATTTCTCCAGATCAAACTTGAAACAAATGGTACTCTCAACCGTAACGTTGAGACAACTCATCCTATAACAGTGGGTACGATACCCGTGAGCACTTCAACTCCTGACATTCAGCCATCTGCGCCTCCTCTTGACTCACCTGTGGGTCCTACCGTTGAGCCCTCTGCTCCACCAATCGAAAAATCGGGTGAACCACAGGAAACTCCCAGAGTTTATCCAAGTAAGCCATTCAGTATCTGCTCATTGACAAGATTATTTTCATTTGTTTTAGTATATCCACCGCTTCCACCACCAAGCTATGAGGAGTCAGTGAATGGAGTTGATGGCACGTCATTAGACGTTGGCGACATGGAGGTATCAAATCTTCATATAGCAAACAATTTACACTAACACTCACTTGCAGCGATACGTACCATGTTATCCATTCTATGCTTTGCCACCCGAAATCTCCAAGAGAAAGGACTAATTCGTAAAGACTTATGTTTTGTTAACTCGCGCATATTTCTATTATGTTGCTGAAATGAGACATTTCGCTAAGCTTATTCGTTCAATTTCATGTTATATCATTACGTTTCATGTAACATAAAAATAAGGTCTAAAAAAATGTTCACACCAAACAACGTTTAAAGCAATTCCTAAAAAAGTCTACTCTATTACTGTACTCTATGTAAAGGCTACTGCATAACAGAGGCGTAGAAGCAGTATTTGTTGAGTGCGCGCGTATGCTCATCGTTGCAAATCCTGCGCCTCAAGCGCTCCGCGGCTAAGGGAGCCTTCAGATCGCGCCGGTTGTCGCGTTTGCAGACTGATTGCCACTTTTGCAGCCGCGCAGTGGGTCAGAGCTTTTATGTGGGGCACGTAGGGGGGACTTCATCGCATGTGATATTTGCATGGTTTTTAATCAATTTCCGTTGTTCTTTCGTCTTGAAGTCTTTCTTTCATGATATAGGAAAAAATCTCGTTACAGATATGATTTACTTGATGTGGTTCCCTTTTTTTCGCTAACGTGCGGTGCTGTAGGAGCGAATGTTTGTAAAAAGAAATACGCTTTTGACCTATGCCACTACAGAGTTGCTTTAGGCGAGCGTGTGAGCAAAGTAATGCTAACCGTAATTACTCCTCAAGGTTCTCATTTTCAGGCTATTTCTATTCTCGTCCAATATGAGAAGAGCGATTTGTTTAAGACAATGTTCATCCTGTCTTAAAGGCAGTGTCCAGGCAAATCTGGACCCTTTGGTTTTTTGCGTGGAAACTGATGGGGAGCCACTGACTAAACCACTGCCCGAGTTGCAGCGCACGGGATTCACTCACCCCAGAGAAATCGGCCGCCGAGCCCGTCGCCCCCGCGCCGTGACCGTACCACTTCAACAGCCCAAACGCACATCACGGTCACGGCGCGAAACCATGAGGACAGGGTGTAGCGCGGAAACTCGTTGGGAGGGTACGAAATAGCACGGAAAAACATGCAAAAAACCAAAGGGTCCAGATTTGCCTGGACACTGCCTTTAAGACTCGCCTATGCTAGGCGTATGTTGCGAAACAATGTTTTTTCTTGCACTCTTCAATAGACGAGCCTCCGACGAACACTTCAAAATGACTCTGGGACAATAATTCGCTCAGCTTGGTCAAGTAGAACAACGCAAAAATAGTACGTGGAAATCTCGTTACACAACGATTTCATTCACGAAGCACAGCAAAACATGGAAGAACGAAAAACAGCGTTTCGCAAAGAAATTGCTCCCAGCACTGAATATCGTCAAGGCGAAGGCTAAGCCGGAAAAAAGCATCGTATTGCAAAGACATTCAATTCATTGACTAACAGATTAGAAAATGCACGCCTTGCACACTGTCTAAACTAACCTAGATTAGAAGACAGATCGCAATTATAAACTTGTTAACCACACAATGAAGCTTGGTCTGACAATGTGTGCGGTTTCTAGTCTCTTAATCACAAAATAGATAATAGCTCAGTCTAGGTAATGACATAACTTCAAAACTTCCAAACGAAATTGGAAATGAAATTGAAAAGTAGGTGAAAAAACTCCTTTCAGCACTATTCACTCAGTTCGGAATTAACATAGCTCCTAGCAAGAGACAGATGGAAACAAACTACTTTTGACGATTAGCATTAGCACCGTAGAATAGCGATGAAAAGGAAACCACATCAAGTAAACCATATGTGAAACGCGATTGTTTACTGCAACATAGAAAAGAACCTCCAAAAGAATAGCGGTAATGGGATCAACAAACCATGCAATCATTACATCAGTGCGACCTCCCTACGCGTCCCACATACAAAATCTGACTGAGTGCGCTTCAGGTGCAAAAGCGGCAATCGGCCCGAAAGCGGCTAATGGCTGCAAAAGCGGCAACCAACGCAATCTGGAGGCTGCCTAATAAAGCCGCGTTCCGAAAGATACTGCGCCTTCGTCATGCAGCAGCGTATACGTCAGTAGCAAAGGCCTAAGCATAGTGGTCGCAATTCGCTTGCATGTCCGCGTGTCGGCCACTGCGGTTGTCGTATTTATTCGGTGCTACAGATGCAGCCCGTTTTTGGATAGGGTATAGTTCTCCAGCGATGATGGCGGTGATTTGTGCAGAACTAGCGATGTTGCGTGCGTGCGCTGCACCAGCGACTAGGTGTTATCGGTGAGGTGCGGAAAAGATCTGAGGCTTTCTTGTAAACACGCTTTGATGTTTTAACTTGTTTTCCTAAAAAAGGAAATCTTCCTTGAAATAGTTGTGCAGAGTTCTAATACGCCATGGGTGTCCTTCTTCCAGATCTAAATTAGTTTATTATTCTCGATGTTTTTTTCCGATTCTTCAAAGTAAATACCTCTATTCCGCTTAATTAGGTAGTCTCACATTTTGGTCTCCACATAAATGCAGGAAATTTTTGTTTATACTAACGCATTCTTTGTGTTTTTCGTTATTTTTGCAGTGCTTTACCTAAATTTTCCTTAAGTAAGGCATTACAATAGCCCACGCCAGCTTTCTGAAATTTGATTCTTTACGATTGTTCGCTTTGCCAAAACTTGATGAAGAGTGTTTTGAATGTGGCTGCTAACTTTTGAAGGCCAACACTGACAGGCGAGAATCGGCAGTAAAGTGGAGAGCTTGTGAAAAATTTACTTGCTGAAAGGCTGGGCGGATTGTGGAAAACTTTTTATTTTAAGTTTCATCAATCGGCATGAGATTGGCTAGATGGAAAGAGTGAAGTACTTTACGACAACAAATTATGTATACCAATTTAAGTGCATCCAGTTACACTGTGTGCAACGACATGGAATCGCGTGTACTGTGCCCATGTACTCAAATGAGCAGTTCCGTCGTCTCGTTCTCAAAGCCGAACCATCGAAATTCCCGCGCGGGCATGTGCAACGAATATGCAGCCCTATTTATAGCAGATGTGCGTCTTGTGACAGATGTCCGCGGAGTGCCTCTCCTTTCGGCCATATATAGTCCTCTACTCATGATTAATTTCAAGATAATTTTTGGTGCTGAAATATGCTCCAACCTTTGGTGAGTGGTCCACTATTACATCTATGAAGGCTAAAATCACCTCCACCACTGACCGCATACTGTTGCGATAGCGTAAATGCGCGCCGCTCTTCTGCATCTTCAATCTCGCCTCACCTTCTCAGTATCATGGTCCACGAGCAGCGCCATAGTTTAGCGCCGATTTCATGTAGTGAGAACACTTGGGCCAGGAGCACGAATATGCTAATGCCTTTCTTGACATCTGCTGATTTGTCGGTCCACTAATTCTTTTCCGAGTTTGAACGGCATTATGCTGGGCAGGGAATGCAGCTTACACTAGAGGCAACTGTGCTCTCAATTTACGTCTTGGCGACGATCGGCACCAGCATAGATACCGTTTCTTATTGGCTAAAGTTTTCGGCGCTGACGCCGTTTTCACAACCTAGGACCACGGCCGTGTACAGATCGGATGGAGACAGGACTGCGTTTTTGTTACGAAAAGCAAAGGGGTATTGTGAGTCTAAAGGGCGGGGCTTCACCCAAACTCATTGCAAATCTGCTCTGTAGCGTAACTACATAATGCAGAGTAGCCGACCTTAACTTGTTCAGCTGAATCATTTTGATTACTTATCTTCTACAAAACACAAATGATGTTACCTCCTCCAACAGCTTTGCTTTTGTAGCAGCTGTGCTCACTACCGCTTTTTTTCCTTTCGAGATCATCCCTAATCTCCGCTTTGGTAAACGACATCTTGGGGATCTTCTCCAGCTGCCGCGTGTGATGCGCATTGTCCATAATAAGGCAAACACGCCAACCAACCTACACGTTCTTTCATGTGCGTCAAGCCGTCCCGCACCCAACACCCGAAGAACGTGTGGTTCATTGCCCTATGGTGGTCTCCGTCATCTGCCAGCCTGCCCTCGAACATCCTCGTGCATTCGCTGGTCACACCGTCTTCAGCCAGCGCTCCAATCACTATAGCTCTTTCTCCCTTCTTAACTGCTGTTCTGCCACCATAGGAGTATTTGGTGAAGGCGGATTGGAGGGCGAACTCTGGGATGGTTTGTCGTTCCATCCCTTCTTTTTAGTCATGCCGCTATACACCCATGTTTCTTCCATGTACCCCAATACTCCTCTTTCTCTCTTGTCAGGCGATAGCTATCAAATAGCGCTCGCTTTGTACGGCCTTGTGCCTTTGGTTTTTGTTATAAGAGAAGCCCGACCCTCTGATAGCTGTACACGGTAGTTGAACAGGGTGAAGTTTTCGTGGTTTGAGGACAATTCTTAAAAAGGTCCCTCGTGGTAACGTCCTCTTCGTCTCGCAGCTTTTGATGTATTGTCTGCTTAACGATTTCAACCCCAAAGACAGAGCAATGTACGCCTGACAAAAACATAAGTGAAGTCAAAAAAGCTGTTTTGGAGAAAGTACCAATTCACCTTCGTTTTCTTTGATGATACAGCATACCTACAACCAAATAATGAAGAAGTATGACAGTAATGTCGGCTCCGACTTACCTTCTTATAGATTGGCGACACGGCATAATTGCCTGATTACAAGCAAAGATTGAGTCAAACAGTTACTAATGTACCAAATACATACCTTCATTCTCGATTTCATCAACAGCACTTATGAGCTGAGTTTGTACTCTGCTGAGTATGCAGCGATTAGAATTGTCCTATCAATATGCGAGTTTCGCAACATCTAGAACACAAAGTCTCATAGATCAAAGACTCAAACATAGCAAAGGTTTCTTTCAGCACACGTTGAGTTTTGCGGGAGCAAGCGTTGAAGTAAAGTACGAGTAGAGCAGCACCAGAATGAATGAACACAGGTTTCGTGCCACTGGAGACAAGATCGGTAGCCGATTCCGTCGCAGTCCACCAATCGAAGTAGAAATCGCATACACACGTAAAGCCCAAGACGCACCATATCATGAAAAGCAAACCCTAAGCGAAGAAAAGAAAATAAGAGAGAAACGCGAAAACGAATTTGCTTGTGACGGGCCGGCAGCGTCGTATCGATTGGAGAACCTGCAATATGCCCTGACGATGCAGCGCAGCCGCGATGCAGGTCCAGCGAGGCAGCAGTGGTCGGAGGGCGGTGCCCCGCAGCCCCGTCTTCAGCCGTCGATCTGGGAATCAGAGGGTAAGTAAGCATACAAACATGTGAGCGCACATTAAGTCGAACACAAGCTTTAGGGCAGGTCACACGGTTAACATGCTCCATAGTGTTTTGCGAAAAGCGCGCGCGAACTGAAAGTAAGAATAAAGCAAACAAATCGCTTGTTTACAGCGAAAACAAGTATTTGACACCAAGATTGGACCGTATACTTAGAAAATTATTTGCGAAAAAAACTATGTAAAAAGTTCTGGAAACTTATGTGATACCTTTTCCAAGATTAGTCCGTTTCCAGACGGTCAATTTACGAAGTGAGATTGTATGGAACATAACTACATTTCTCTTATTTACATAAGCTTCGGATTTTTCTGTCATGGACGGATTCCGCGGCCGAGAATCTATCCCTGAGCATGAGGACAATTTTATATCGCCACCCGTTCGCCGTTTTTTGCCCCTTTTTTCAGAAATCACGTTGTTAGATATTGTGCTCCAGCGTCACATTTGCCGCGTACGCTCCTTCTGAACTTTTGATTTGGTCTAACTTCCATTGTCGCCGTATCTTGCTGACCTTGACTTGGCATGTTGTTGAATAAAAAACATCTTAGAGGAAGTGACTCGGCAAATTCTCTATCTGGAAAATTCTCGCTCACGTGAGTGTGCGATGCACTGGATGTCAGAGGATACGGTGGGGGTACAATAAGGGCCAAAAAGGACTTTGTAATATTCCAAAGAGTCATAGAGGACTTCGTTTCTAACAACTCTAGTAAGCGACTCATGCCAGGCCCTGTCTGTATGTTTCTAACAACTCTATTAAGCGACACATGCCGAGCCCTGTCTGTAACCAAAAAATATATGTGTGAAGTACCTGCTGGGTGCCTCCGTCACCGTAACGATTTGAACTGTTGACCATCAGACCAGCAAAGCTAGACCATCTCACCTTGTTCGACGTCAGTCAAGTGATCCGACGCTCGTGGTCAAGTTGTGCAGAATGCAATGGTACGTCTTCGCCTTTCGTATTGTTCATAATTTGACAATCAAAGCGCAGATGCTTTGATACTGTGGTAAATCTCTGAATAGGGTAGTTCATTCTTTTTTTGTTCGTTTTGGGGTTACGCGATGTAATCCAAAATGCTCAAAATGTTTTGCGGGTGATATCTTGCTCGTAGGACAAGATTGTGACAGCAATATTAAAGGACTTACTATCGTGCGAACTCTGCTATGTGCTCTGCTTAGGGATTGGATGATTTGCGTTCGCGAGTCCATCCAAGTACCCTTTGATCAGCAGACATAACGGTCGTCCAGTTTCACATACATAATGTTCACCGCATAGTGGGTAAGTTAAGGAAATAGACAACTCCTCATTCTAAGCAATTATCTGGTCTTCCGAAGAGACATATTACGCATTTGATATTGAGCAAATCTTATATATAAAACTGAATGTCTGTTTGTTGTCTGTATGTATTAGGTTGTAACAAAATTAATGCAGGTTTTAAATTCCAACCGCAACAAGTCGTCCACTTGTCATTTCTAAGTAGGTTGCGAAACACCACTCGATAGAGCAAAGCAATCTCTACAAGGTGGCAGTCTTGCTTTAGCAACAGCTTTGATCCACCTCGAGTTTCGAGCCAGAAACTAAAATGATTTAACTACCCGAAAAATCGAGAAAAATCATAACTCAATTCATAAGAGACCTAGAAAAATTCTAGCTTGCTCACGTAAACACTATTCACATAAGACATCTATATACGCCTTTGCCGTATTTTTTTCTCTGTTAAAAATCAAGTAAACGGAAATTTTCGTGCATTTGCCACAGTGTTGCTGTGCCGTTCCCACATAAGTAGTTGTATTCTACATATCTGTAGAAGTACAGACGTGAATTTTCAGCTCTCTACAAGCTTTAGTTCTCGAGAAATTTGAATTTTAGCTTGGACCATTTCACTAGAGAAAGCTGTATTCGATATAACTCGAGAACTAAAGCTTGTAGAGAGCTGAAAATTTGCGTTAGCACTTCTATAGGTCTGTAGTATACAACTACCTATGTGGAAAAGGCACAGCATCACTGCAAATGCACGAAAATTTCCGTTTTCTTGATTTCTAACAGAGAAAAAAATACGGCAAAGGCGTATATAGATGTCTTATGTGAATAGTGTTTACTTGAGCAAGCTAGAATTTTTCTAGGTCTCTTATGAATTGAGTTATGATTTTTCTCGATTTTTCGGGTAGTTGAATCATTTTAGTTTTTGGCTCGAAACTCGAGGTGGATCAAAGCTGTTGCTAAAGCAAGATTGCCACCTTGTAGAGATTGCTTTGCTCTATCGAATGGTGTTTTGCAACCTTACTTAGAAATGACAAGTGTATGACTTATTGCGGTTGGAATTTAAAACCTGCATTAATTCTGTTACAACCTAATACATATGTGCGAAATAAGAATTTTTTATTCTGGAACTAATCCGGACCAAACTTTGCGCGCGTATAGTGTCGCAGGCTACTTTTCATTATCGATCGATATCGATTTTATCTATTTTTATCTTTTCTTGCCATAGTTTGGAAGTTGGACACGATAGGGTAAGTTAGCATGCTGATTACAAAAATAATAATGGGTAAAGGAATCTAGCGAGTACTGGGGCAAGGTCAGGGATAATGTATTGACACGACCGGGCGGGGCCGAGTATGCCAGCTAGTACTCTCACATGCGCGATTGCGAATTAGCTGCGCCTTCAGATTGGAGGAGGAATATCTACAATTCTTACATAACCTTGCAAGTCTGCTTGATATAAACTCCCCCTAACAGTTTTGCTAAAGAGTCCGTTAAGAAAGGTATGCAGAAGGAAACGTTTCGAGTATTATTCTTCTGCGAAGTGCATCTAATCGAAAAATCAGCGTTGGTTCCACTTATTTGCAATGATCTGTTGGATAGTGCAATATCTCCGGTCAGCAATAAGAATGCCATACGTTCTTTAGCGTCAGAAGAGATTTTTATGCTTTTTTGAACATATTACTCAAAATAGACCCCTTCATGTCGTGGATGTGCTAAACAGCAGTGAAGTAACGTGAGATAATTCAATTTATAGGCTTTCAACATCAATTGGTTTTCCAAATTCCGTTACGTAAATACACCTTAACATTCAGGAAAGCCAACCAGTTTTAGCTAGGCTTTTAGCGGGTGTACTTTATACTTCGCGACTGCGCATCAAGAATGTCGAGACAATTATCGATTTTTTTGGGTGGGGCATTCTAGCAATTGTCAATGTACCTGCAGTACAAGAGAGTCTACGCCTAGCACCGAATTTTCTATTTTTGACATAAAAACTATCGTCATGCGTGCCAACTTTGTCTCATGGATGAACTGTCTCATGGCTAGTTGGAACAAAGTATTGGCCCTGCTGACGGAATATGGAGCAATTCAAGCATCCAATCAGCAACGTCAACATTTGCTTTATGTTGAAGCCATACATATCAGACGAGCGGTGATATTCGCATGTTGTGTACTGCTTGCATAGCGTCCGTATTGGAAACGTTGGTGAGTGAGGTAAATTTGAAAGACTCCATACTACATTCACCTTCTGGTATTGCGTTACGCAGCCGTTTGTGAAACATCTTGCCATTTGAGAGATGCGCAGGAATGTACTTGAGAAGCTGGGTTAATATCATATTCAGCAAAAACAAAACTTTGTCATTCGTCCTCCTGTGCAGCTCATAATGGTCTAACCGGGTAATACAGCGGTTTACTGGAGGAGAGAGATGGAGGAATCTGCGTGACAAGGACATATAGTACAGGGCAGATGGGATGACCATTCTTTAGTCGCGAGAGTAAGCTTAGAATAATCCGTCTTTCGCAGCGTTGACCCATATCCCATCAAAGTGTTCGATAAGTTTCTTAATTTCCCACTTGCAAATTTTCAGATTTCAAAGTTGTTCGTGCTAAAATTGTCAACAGAGCAGTAGACATATGCTCTTGTGCTCTTCTGCAGTCTTTCGAGCAGTAGCGCTCAGTGCACGCCATCTTATGAAGAATTGCATTGTATGGCTCCTAATAGACCTTTTCTTATTTCTTGGTCTTCATTCGCTAGCCACAAACAGTGGTTATTGTTGATTTCATAACCCATGTAATAAGAAAAAAAGCTGATTTGTTATCCGCTGCCATGTAAACGTACCACTTATTCTTTGCTGTCGGAAATGACATCTAGGCAAACAAATCCGTGTGTTGCTTTTGGTCTTTTGTTTCTGTTAGAAACTAGACTGCGGTTCGAACTGTGTTAAAGGCACCGTCCACTCTAAGTTGAGGGTGTTGAGCTTTATGATTTATGATTTATGATTTATTTGCCTTTCATATTATTACAATATGCGGCACCCAAACAAACTGATTCCTTTTTTTCTAACGTGAGTGATACTCTTTGCCATTTGCAGGTGCCAAGCTTCTTCTGGAATTCGTCTCTCCATCTCGTTAGGGCCAGTATATCGAGTTGTGCTCTCTTCAGGGCTTCTTGCAGTTCGTCGGACTTTGTTTGACAGGCGTCTCACGTTGAATATTCTGATATATATACAGTCGTTGTTGGGGTGGAACATACTTGATCCTGCTGTTCCGAGGCTTCCTGGATCAAGAGGGTCCGGTAGGGTGGGAAAGAGCCGTCAAAATGACCGACCAGTCGAGGGACGTGTAGTGAACTTGAACTGTTGAGATTTTGGTGCATATAATAGTAGGGCCCCTATCAATCCAATGCCCAAGTCGAGGCGCAAAGTGCCGCTTCGGAAGCGAGAAAATAGCTTCGGAATAGCGAAGATGCACGAGGACCCCCATTCATGCCCGCCCACTTGTGCGCGCCCATCCAATCACCGTTCCGGAAAGCCGGCCTGTGGATTCTCCGGAACGGGGATTGTCGGGGTTTTCGAGCATCCTCGACTTCATATTCGGAATCAGGGACATGAGAAGGCTCTGAAACGACAAAAACGTGGAAGTCGAAAATTTGGGTAGACGGTGCCTTTCCTCGTGATTTTCTAGACGAATCGTTAATAGGTAGAAGAATTTTTGAAACTTTTCGAACCGACGCTCGTATAACGTATCAGACACAAAAACAATATTCTTGTTTCAATCCATCCTTTTCGTCTTTGTGTTGCATTATATCATTTTGATTTTTGCCATTGCTTTTTTATTTTTCATTGTCATTGTTTCGCATTCGTAGTTCGGAGTTGCTTCTGCTTACCATAGATACTAGCGTATTTTATAGACAGCTAGAAAAATAGATAGATATATAGTTGAATAGATAAATAAATAAACAAATAATATCAGAATTAATACTATTAAATACTAGGTGAATAGATATATCATACCCAATTTAAAACTCCTTGAAAGTCTTCTGCTAACATATCTTTTTTTTATGCTGAAGACATTGAAAAACGTTTTTCTACATTTGTTTTCTTAACGTCTGTAGTCATTAACATTTCATGATTCTAGGATTCCCTAAAACTCTTAGTTCTTTCTTTTCTTTCTGAATCTTAATTTTATGGTTTACTTTCGTGGTTCTGTCACACACATTTTTTTTGTATTTTCTGCATATATTGATAGATAAATAAATAACAATTATAGGTAACCAAGCCAAACAATTCGGTCAATATAGTATTCTCACAATCACAGGGTGTTTATCATCCTGGTTGCAGTGTTAGGAACAGCTCAGCTGAAACTCGAAGAGCCGATGAAGGTAAATCGATTCAGCCAATGCCGCTTTCGAGAATCAGTAGTTGTAGAAAGGCCTGTTCCAGTAACCTAATAACCAAAGGGAAAGCTGCCTTAAAAATCAAGTCAGGAATTCTGGAAAAATCATCAACAACAAGCATTAATGGCAACACTTTCACTAGATGGAAGCCTGTTAGTACAGTAAGGTAAGTTGCATTTGGTCTGACCTAAGCGCTCTTTTGTATTAGGTTGTGTAATGAGTTCTGTTCCATTTTTTCTTCCTCAAAATTTACGGTGCTTTGCAAAATGTGGGTATGCATTTGAAAACTCTAACCCTGCTCTACAATTTTGCTTTATTTTCCTACATTAGAAGATTTGGAAAAGTTTTCCAGTAATTCGGAAAACCAAAGAGGAAAAATCTATTTTTGACAACTACATTACGACAGCCACCTCTAAATAAGTCAGAATGCGTAAGAAACAACTCGAAAAATCTGCTATGTATAGGAAAAGGATACTGTAGCTTTCACAGCGCTTTAGGGGTACTAAAACGAAATCAGTTTTGTAGACTTCAGAAGTCTTTTCCTAACGTCTCTTCAACTTTGGCGTTGACCATCTGAAGGCAGTCCTCAGAGAGGACAGTAGACGTATAATCCAGAAAAGATAGAGGACAGGTCTGTGGCTACAAAACTTTCATAGGTAGACTACTCAAAAATTCAAAGCGTGAGGGTGGAACAGCTTTGATAAGCAAGACGGCGCGACAAAATCTTCTTTCACGTTTTGAAAAAATAGCAAAAGTCGGTAGAAGGAAGGGAACAAGCACAAACAGTGACAGTAAAAACTTAGAAGTCCAGTAGGTTGTTTTGTTTGTCGTCAAGCTTGTTGTATGAATTTTACCAGTAGAAAATTAGAAAATTTGGAGAGAAAACAGATGTATGGATTTTCCGTCTCCTCGGTTTCTTTTGTTTTGATGCCAAGAAATTTCAGTCTCTTGCTAAGTTGCAGATGACGTATATGTCGTGTCGTTCTCAGAGCAGACTTGTAGTGTTCAAATGCATGTATATTTTGCAAAATACTGTGCAAAATATTGAGAAAAAACCACAGAAAAAATGGGACAGAACTTATTACACAACCTTATGATTTTCCAAAAATAATTTTTTTGTTGGGAGGGAAAGGATAAGGGAAATAATTTTTTCACTTGTTAATATTCATGAAACAAACGAAAGTTGAGTCAGAAATATAATGAAAATCAAATCAGGCATGAAAATTTAAGTTCACAGATAAAATGTTGTTTTTTTTTGAGGCATTCAAAGTCCTTTTCGGAGGTGCATTGCCCATTTCGACAAAAAAAATATTTGTCGAAATTCCTTCTTCCACCCCCCGCCCCCCACTCTTTCGCAAAAAAAAATCCTAAGAATGACGCACTGACATGTACTAGGTCGTTTAGAGAGCAGTTTCGCTTTTTCGAACGTGAACCACATCCCGCGATTGATTTCGGAAGGTTTGAGTCGAAATGATACAACTTTCCATCCTCCCTCATAGTTATGATTGCAGTTTGACCAACAAGCTCCCAGAAATACCAAAGATTATAATACATGGATGTTCTCGTGGTCAGCTCTCCCTATTTTTTTAAATTTCTGTAAAGACTCCTCGAAAAGACTCAATCGATGATGGATGGATAGAACAAACCCTGAGAAATACACTTTTTCTCCTCTTCCCATACCTCGTAGTAATTTTTAATGGAATTTTATTTTCACTGGAATTTCAAAGTGCAGCGTTTTGTTTCCCTTTGTGAATCGAGGATGAAATCGTCGTAATGCATGTCTTTTTAAATCACCTCAGTACCCGGAAATCTCGAAATGATATTATGAATACTTGAGCGCTAATTGTTCCGTAAAATTGTTGTTAAATTATATATCTTTCTTGGGATTTTCAATTTCGAATATTTACCGTTGTTTTATGCGTTTTTGCTAACAGTAGACCTGCCAAAATCCGGTAGATTTGATAATTCATCAAATCAGGACGAGATGTGGAAAGGAGGCCCATTAATTTTTGGTTTGCTGTGTCCCTGGTTGCTTGGACGTCTCCGAGGGATCGGTAGAAAAACAGAAAATAGCGAAAAAAAATTTTCCTTGCATTCTCCCGTCACTCGGGGTCTGCCGCTCTTGTCAATCTTTTCCATTCTTCTCGGTTTAATGCCTGTTCTTCTCTTATACCAAGCTCTCTCATATCTGCTTTGACTTTATCCAGCCATCTCATCTTAGGTCTTCCTCTTGGTCTCTTCCCTGGCACTTCCACTAACATGGCCAATCTCGTAATGTGGTTTTATTTCTTCGGCTCACATGTCTATACCACTGTAGACGTCTTTCTTGCATCTTCTTTACAATGGGTGTCACTTTCAATACGCTTCGTATATTGTCATTCGGGACATGGTCTAGCATCGTCACTCCTGTGGTCTATCTCAGCATTCGTGTTTCCATTACACTGATCATTTTCTCTTCGTCACGTGTGCATGGCCAGCATTCGCTTCCGTATAGGGCCGTTGGTCGGACTATCGTGCGATATATCAGGGACTTCAGCTTTCTTGGCATCCGCTTATCACATAAGTCTCCTGTGATACTTCTCCACTTCATTCACGCTGCGTTCACTCTACTGCTTATCTCATCGCGGAGGCCATCTGCGGAGATAGGGCTTCCCAGGTACTTGAAGGAGGTGGTCTTCTTGAGTTGCATGCCTTCGATCTGGATTGTCCCGGGTGTCTGTGTTCCCAGTTCCATATACTCCGTTTTCGTCGTGTTCAGCTTCAGTCCATGCATCTCAAGCTGATCCTTCCACTTCTGCACTTCCATCTGGAGCTCTCTTCTGCTTCTTGACAGTAGGAGAACATCGTCTGCGTATATGAGCGTCCTTGGTGGTTGTCGTATAACGCCGTCGACCACAGGTGCGATAGTGTGAGAATTTTCTCACCCCCTTTCACACCTGAGCCGGGACCAAGGTGACCCCCTTCACCAAAAGCCGAGAAAAAAATCAACAGCGAGGTAAGGTTAAGCAAAGGAGATATTTGTACGTAAATTGTTTATGTATAGGAAAGGAGGAGTCTGTTGAAGAAAGTGCTTGGTGACAGGTGTGAGTAGTGATTTCTGAACATTTTCGAGTTTTTAAGATAAAAAAATTCATAACTTTTGTAGACGAACATCTTTTACGGCGAGATAATCAGTTTTATTACCGCCTCGTCCTCGTTTTTCAGATGATATACAGTGTGTCTCAGATCCGTCCAAAAAACTGCCTGGGTGAAGGGTGTGCTCAGTGATTTCTGGAGATTTTCGAGTTTTTAGAATATAAAAATCCGTAACTTCTGAAGATGAACATGTTTTACGCCGTGATGGTCACCATTGGAACCGTCTCGTCCTCCGCTTTCAGAAAATATACACATTATCTGGAGCTCATTATAAAAAGTGCCTGGGTGAAGGGTGTCCTAGTGATTTTTAAAGATTTTCAATTTTTAACATAAAAAAATTCATAACTTTGTAGATGAACATTTTGTACGCCGCGATGGTCACCATTGGAACCGTCTCGTCCTCCGCTTTCAGAAAATGTACACTTTGCCTGGGGTCCGTTAGAAAAAGTGCCGGGTGAAGGGTGGGTGAGACTTTTATAATGGGAGTGCTCAAGTAGACGTCTTTTTACAATGGTAAAAAAGCCTGTACTTGAGCACTCCCATTATAAGAGTCTCACCCACCCTTCACCCGGCACTTTTTCTAACGGGCCCCAGGCAAAGTATATATTTTCTGAAAGCGAAGGACGAGGCGGTTCCAATGGTGACCATCACGGCGTACAATATGTTCATCTACAGAAGCTGTGAATTTTTTTATGTTAAAAACTCGAAAATTTCCAGAAATCACTAGGACACCCGTCACCCAAGCATTTTTTTAATGGACTCCAGGCAAAGTATATATTTTCTAAAAGCGGAGGACGATGCGGCTCCAACGGTGACCATCACGGCGTAAAATATGTTCATCTTCAGAAGTTACGGATTTTTATATTCTAAAAACTCGAAAATATCCAGAAATCACTACCCACACTCTTCACCAGGCACTTTTTCAACGGACTCCAGGCAAACTATATATTCTCTTAAAGCGGAAGACAAGTTGGTTTCAAAAATATTTCCCTTCCTGACATTGCTGTTTATCTACAGAAGTTACGAATTTTTTCTTTTAGAAAATTCGTAAATGCTTAAAAATTAAAGCTCCATTTTAATCAGATACTGTAGTCCACTTGAACATAAGATACGAGCAGAGTGCATGTTTGCAAAGTATTCCTTATGTCTTGATCAACTGAAACACCCTTCACCCGGAGGGGCTGCGACCGCTGTGACCCCCTTCACCCTGGAGAGGTCGTTCTCACCTTATCGCACCTGTGCCGTCGACCACTGCATCCATGACTGTGTTGAACAGGAGCGATGAGAGTACAGAGCCTTGGTGTACGCCGGCTCGTATCTGGAATTCTTTCGTTGGTCCCGCTGCTATCTGTACGTGGCTGGTAGCATTCTTGTAGATCATGTGTTCGTCCATTGCACGTACTCTTCTGGCACCTTGTGCTTTCGTAGTGCCCACCATATGATGTAGTGTGGTACCTTGTCGAACGCCTTCTCCAGGTCGAGGAACGCCGCATGTAGTTCACATTGTTTCTCCCTGCTTCTTTCTATCATTATTCTTTCTATCATTACTCATTTTTCCAATACTAGAGAATTGTGCACGTAGTTTTAAAAATAAGGATTGGAAACTTTTTTTTCAAAAAAGCACAATATTTGTGTATTAAGATTGTCATGATAGAAAGAATAATGAATAAATAATAATAATAAGAATAATAAATAAATCCATTCTGTCTGTGGTCATTCCGAGTGGTTGCCTTCATTTTCCCTCTATGTCAACCTCACTGCCACAACTTCCTAAAAAGAAGAAACCGACTTCCCCACTTGCGTCCAAAGCCAGTCCCCTTATGGACGAAGACGCTATTCAACTATTCGATCGCATTCATTCAATCATCAGCAAGAAAGCCCCCGAAGCAATTCCATTGCTTGAAGAACTGGTCAGTAAGTTACCGAGTTTGTCCTCGACGCTGGTTGAGAAAGAAAAGCGTGAACGATCTGTAGTCATCTTCGGCGTGCCTGAAGCTGACTCCGCTTTGCCCGCAGTGTCGAGGCAGGAACATACTGAGAAATTCATACTCGGTATGCTCAATGATTTGGATGTTGAAGCGCGGCCAGCAGAAGTTGGGGAGGGCGAAGGAAGGTAAACCAAGATTAGTCAAATGTGTTTTTCCAGCAAGTATTTATGCACAGAAATGCTTTCAAAATCTCGTCGCCTCAGAAATATTATGCCATATAAAAATGTTTATATCCGAAAATCGATGACTGCAGAAGAAAGAGCGCGTGATAGAGATCTGCGCTCAGCCGCACGTGAAATGAATCAAAAAGAAGGTAAACGAATTTTCGTTGTATATAAAGAAGAGATTGTCAAAGCTGCCGATATTCCACAAAAAAACGGCGCATCAAAAAACTTCCTGTCAAAAAACTGAAAAGCTTATTGATGTTTCCAAAAAACTGTTTTCTTTTGAATGCACGCAGCCTTAAAAACAAAATCACACATCTTCAACATTTGTTGTCTACTTTCAAACCTGCCCTTTTGATGATTACCGAAACTTGGTTGAATTCGCACATAACTAATAGTGAAATCTGCGGTAATCTTTCTTATATTTTGCTTAGAAAAGACCGCAAAAGTAAAAAAGGTGGAGGAGTCTGTGCGCTCATCCATAGCAGCATTCTTTTTGAGGAAGTTACTTTCAAAATGAAGGGACTCGAAGCGGACGTTCTTTGATTTGATGTTATCTTACAGACCTGTGCTGATAGATTCAGATTCATTTTGATCTATCGACCACCACGGGTTGGTGGTAAGCAGGACGAGCTTATTCGACTTTGATTTCTGACCTTGTTTCCTCTCAAAAAACCAAGACTGTAATAATCGGAGATCCGAACCTCCCTATTGACTGGATTCATAGAACCGGATCTGATTACATTGGGGAGAGATACCTGACAACATTTGATGCTTTATCCATGACTCAATGGGTCAATTTCCCCACTAGAGGTGAACATATACTAGACCTAGTATTATCGAATGCTGAAATTGTCAAAGATTTTTTTGCTTCTCCCCCGCTTAGTACTTCTGACCATAATATTGTGGGTTTCTCCATTGCAGTACCTAACCAAGACACCCAAACCATTCATTCTTTCGACTTTAAGCATGCCAAAGTCGATGAAATCAAATGTTTGTTGTCATCTTTGAACTGGTTTGAGATTTTCGGAAACTTTAGCGATATTGATGACGTTTATAGTCGCTTTCTTTACATCATGCATGATATTATCAAGCAGTATATTCCCCTCAAAAACGCCGAACAGCTTAGTTTTTTCAAATATCCGACCCATATCCGCAACCTTTTTGAACAACGACAACGACTTTTCAACAACACTCCTGATCCTGTGCGGCACACCCCCTTAAAAGCTGCGGCGGCCGCAGCTTTCAAGGGGGGGGGGGGTGTACCGCACCCCATTAACTGTATCAAAAAAAAAAACATTTTTAGCGGACAGTATTTATATGAATCGATAGCCTAAAGCTTGTAGATTCCATAGGACTGTTTGGAGCTTGATTTGTCTTCTTAGCTCTGAGTAATACTTGATGAAAGCACAGCGATCAAAAGCAAAGAATGGGAAAAACGAGATTTTGGTTGGCTTCTAATTCCACGTTTGGAGGTCTTCTGAAGCGGGATTCGAGGTGGGCAAAGAAGGAGTAGTGCTTTGTCTTGAGTGCAAAAACGGATAGCTAATTCACCTTTGAAACAAAGTTAACCATGTTGGAATTTGACCATTTCACTTAGATAGGCTGGTATCTTGAATCTTCAGAATTCGCTCACACTTTGTCTACAGGGGTTATTTGACTGCTAATTATGGATAGGATACGAATATCATGTTATCACCATTATCAGATTACCCAACTACGACCCCCTCCCGTTTCGACTCCTCAATACGACCCCCCCCCGGTATGGTGTGCTGCACCCCACCGACCCTGGTCATGGTGTGTCAAGCCTAGACACACCATGTGTGTCAATCGGTCGTCAGTGTTTAAACCCAAGCATAGAAGAAGAATGGTAAGGGATTATTAGGCTGCTGCATAAGTTCTGTCCGTTTTGAATTTTTTGAGTTCAAAATGTCATAACTTCTTTCAAAGTCAATTTTTTTTTCAAGATCTTAGCTTCTATATGTTGAGCCATTCCTTGGCTATCAGACACATATTGAAACCTGCGAAAATCCCTGTTAAGGAAGAAGCAAGAACTCAAAAATTTCACAGCGTTTTTCTTCGAACCTGTATTTTTTGACATGGCAATGCTCCCTTATGAGAATTAGAGAAGTTTCCGTAACTTATTTTGCACCATAAGAGAGCCCATAGGTTCTGCGTTGCCGAGAGATTTTTTGACCGAGCAAAAAAGAGGCCACTTTTTGACCTCGCTTTAGCACATGTGTGCATACTTATTTATGAATTGTGAAAATTTTACAATTGACGTGAGCGCCGGAAAGGAATTGGTGAATAGGCTCTGCTAGCTCTCTTTACCTTAGCATCTCCAATTTTGAATTCATCGACCACTTCTCACAGAAAATTATTGCTTGTAAGACATCTATATAAAAAATTAATGTTCGACAATAAATTTCACTAGCAAGATGTTTTCTTCATGTAACTGAGCTTCTGCATATACTAGACTTCTATCATACATCCTTATTCCGCAACCAATGAAAGAACTTGACTTGAAGGGCGCATTGTAGAGATTTCCTCGCAAGAACATATTCCGAGGCTGATACCTCGACCACTTTGAACTCATCGATCACTTCTATTTCTTTTCTTGGAGATATGAGGCCTGAAATCTCCCTACATTAAGTAATTTGTTAACATTTGATATGCCTTAGAAAAAGCAAGAAGGGCACTTTCTAATGATCCCAACAAGACCGCATTAGAGAGGAAATTCTCTTATAACTGCTGCTTCAGACATTAGGCAAAAAAAACGGACAGAACTTATGCAGCAACCTGATACGAAGGAATCTTCATTTTTTTCCAAATAAAGCTGTTCTGAAGCAACAATGACTATCGGCAGTCGACGACCTTTACACTTAGAGTTTCAGTTGCGCATCTTTAGTTAAAGTTGGACTAAGATCTGGTAGTAGTTTTTGAAAGTAGTAACTCGGGTTTATAGCCAAAGCACGTGGAAAATCATATTAAATGGGAGGCAGAGATAAATGGGATTATTTGCAAGAGATTGCACTTTTATTATCTTGCTACCTTGATGTTTCTATTGTGTTCTGAAATTCAAAAATATTTGTATAGATTCGTGTCGATTACTCAATGATATTGCCGGTTCCTACCGGTGTAGTCGCTGATACTTTTTGAAATAATCATTTCCTTGGATCTCACATTTCCTTCAGTCATAACATCGGCTGGTCACTATTCTCTTTCACATAAGGAAGCAAGAATGGAAAAAACAGCCACAGAAATGACTACGTAGGAAAAGTGAAACTCGTAGGACGTAACCATACTCAAAATGCAGCGCAGGGCCCGGCACCGATGGTTTGGGGTCAAACTGGACTTCGTTTTTGGAGTTAGAAGCAACGGGGACATCGTTTTTATGAGGTCCTGGAGGAATCGCCACAAAAACACGACGAACATGTCAGGTTTCACGAGTTGAACGTGTTCTTCTTGCAAGCGCGCGAATTTCAAATGCAAGACTCAAACAAACAAATGGCTTGTTTACAGCGCACAAACAATCACATGGCTCCGAATTTGTGCCATGTGTATACAATATTACCCCAAACTATGTTATGTAAAAAGTTCCCAAAACTTATGTTTCCTAATATCCGTTCTCGAATTTGTTGGTTTCTAGACCAACTACCAAACCAACTGGGTTGGTTCGGAGCATAAATATCGGAGAGTTCACATAAGTTTTGGACCTTTTTGATTTGGACGGTTAGGACGGTCAAAAATCTATCATATAGTGAAGAGAGCGGATCAAACCGTTGCCTCTCCCCTTTTTTGAGTCAAAAGTAGTATAATTCTACGCGTTGATAGATATCGCGCTCCAATCACTTGCGGTGTCTTTTGAAATATGTGGGGAAAAATGCATCGCACGATTGTTGAGGCTACAGATTTGGTTGGCCTAAGAGATTTTCGACATTCCCAACATCAAAATGGTACTATACCCAATGGCAGAGCCTTTAAAGGCAGCGTACACCCAAAATTTAAGTTACCGAATTTCCTAGATCTTTCTATACCATTTATATACTGGGCCCAGAAGAAGACCAACTGCGTTGGTCCGGTCTCCCAATGTTGCTTCTGAGCGGAGAAAATCCCCCTCAATTTTCTTTCACTACGCCCCTTTTCTTTCGCTCCGCCTCCTCCGGCCGAATCACGACAGCGTAAGCTTCAGTTGCCGTTGCAGTTGCTGTTGCAATGCTGTTGCATCTGCAACTGCAGTTGCAACAGTGCAGTTGCTTTTTGCGGTGCGCCTCCTTCGGGCGACGAACCACGACAGCATATGCAGCAGTTGCGGTTGCAACTGCAGGCTGTCATGCTGCTGCAGCTGCTGGCATGCCGACAAGGACGAGCAGTTCGAAACTCGTCCGTCCCTGAAGAGAGGGTCCCCGGAAATCGGGGTTTTTTGGGACTTTTGGAGGTTTTCAATGACATAACTGTAATCAGCGGCACGGAAAGGCCCCAGAATGACAAAAACATCGAAGGTGAAATTTTGGGTGTACGCTGCCTTTAATCGACTCGAAATGTTTTCTTTTTGCTTTTTTGTTATATTGCATACCTCAAAATGCGCTTTTTTCGCTTTTTTGTTGCTATTTTGGTTGACTAAGGGATTCCTTACTGATTTTCACGTCGAGGGGGACTTCGTAAATTTTCGCAAAGTCATGGGGGACTTCGTTTCCGAAAAACCTCCTAACCAACGCGTGCCGGGCCCTGATGCAGCGCCACAAACAGTGTTGATATGCTGGTGATAACGGTAACACGCTATATAATATCGCTAAGGCGGCCGTCTGTGAGGTTCTGAACTTGATGTCCATACTTAGTTAGGACCATACAGAGACGGCTCAGCTGAGCAAGTACCTGGATCAAATCTTAATCGTCTGATTTCAAGGTTTCAGATGTTAGTTTTGTACGCATCGTTTCCGTTTCTGCCCAGTCTAAGGAGACCGCTTTCGTCCAAAACAGACTATACGTTTTCTCAAATTGGAGCAAGCACCCACTTCGGTGTTTTTCTCGCCAAGTTCTTCTTGCTAGAATTAATACAATACTGCTCATTGCGGAACAAGTTATGGATGGATTGATAGCAATTGGTAGCCTGATTGCTTACTGTTAGATGTACGGCAAGAAACTAATAAATCGGTGGAAGGAAAAAGTGATTTTTTTACGAAATATTGTATCTTATGTTCTATGCGTGGCCTATTTGTATGGGAGCGAATTCCAGCTCAATCGGTCCAATCGAGAATCTCTAGGGAAAACACACTTTTAGAAACTTACAGGCAAAGTCTGAGTTCTAAATACGTTTAGATACTGAGCAAATTAGTTGTACAGCATATAGGGGCTCTTTTGAAGGTCTAGGGTAGAAATAGGGATGCAGCCAAGGTCACAACATTTGCTTCAAACTTTCTAGAGATGTTATTGGACATACAAACCAGCAATACAGCCACTCTTCACAGGAGATGTGACTGCGACAAGTGAATGGAGTGTGACCCTATCTCAATCCGAAAAATCCCAACTTCAACAAACAGCTAGACGTTATGATTAGCATTTCAAATAACCTCTTAAAAGTTTCACAGATTTCATGATTCTGACAGGGGAAGTTAGGTAATTTATTGTTAGGATCGCGTTTTGAAATGAAATACATATATTTGTAATCAGCTTCAAACGCTGATTCAAAGATCCGTCCCTAGTTGCGTACCGTCCCTATTCTGAAGCGAGTTATAAGTTTTTTCCCGTCTTAATTGGCATGCTCAACATGGAAGGCTGTATGTATGTAGAGGGAAATCTGCCTAAAAAGGGTGTTGGGATATTAGAATAATATCAAATTGACTCTTTTGTCATTTTTTGGAACTCTATGGAGTTTTTTAGCATTTAGATGATGATACCGTAATGCCAGTAGGTTAATAGCATGCAAATTTTGCACAGAAAAAAATCAATAACTCGCTTTAGAATGATGCGCCGCAGCTTGGAATAGCACATTTGGAATCAGCGTTTAAAGCTGATTCTAGCAAAACATTGTAAACCCATTGTACTTACACAATAGAGGCCATTTTGCAAAATGAATGTTTTTGTATCCGTATGTCATACGATCTTGACGCGTAAAGATTTGACGAATATGAGCTTTTGCATGATTGTATGAACTGAAGTACCCACAAACATACAGACACGCATTGAGTCGTATATATTAGATTAGTCACACCACATAGTTCCACTGAGTAGATCATATCAATGTTGAAACGGCAAAATCGCGTACCTCTTCCTGTAGATGATGAAGGAAGAACTGACTAAAGCTTTTGCCAGACATTCCAAGGTTGTGATGGCGGTTGCCGCAGCTTTCGTTATTCACAATATTAGAGGCGTGCGGCTTTGGAACGCTTTAGTGACGTATAGGGGCCATAGCCCATCATATCATCGTCCTTTGACAGCATTCATTTTCTTTATTATTTTTTCTCGTTCGCTTCATATCCTATTTTGTTTGTGCCACATGCCTACATGACACTATAAATCGTGTTATGCATCGATTCTCACCGATACTGGAATAATGTAGGTAAACAATGTGGGGTTGTCCCTCTTTATAATTTACTGCAATTTACATTTCTGTCACAGCACTAAGTAAACATTGTAATCGATTTACTCTAATTTCACGCGTACAAGGTGCACCTTTTTCGATTTTTCGACCAAGCCCCTCAGCCGCTCTAAATTATTTCAGAAAGCGATCCTTATGCCGTACGATTCTCTTGAGCAATATACAGCAAGGCATAGGGTCCTTTGGTTGCGAAGTTCTTTGGCTTATTTGGGCTGGTCAATTTGAAAAAAAATCCCCCGCGCCTTGTACGCGTGAAATTAGGGTAATTTTTTTGTCTTGACTACACTGTTCACAGTATCCAATGGAAGCTCTATTTTTGGTCCCATTTTTTGTGTTTTATTTGTTTTCTCCTGAGTATGTTATCCGTATCACATATCATGTGCCAAAATATTTGGTTTTGTGCATTCCTCTGTACATTATTCAGCACTTTATCATCTAAGCTCCTCTCTAACAAACCTACTATAAACATAAATCGTAAACTGGTATGAATAAAACCTTAGAATTAATGGTAAGAGCAAGAAATCGATGAATAAAGCTCTTAGTAGTAGAATATGAATAACCGAAGCATATCATGCGATGCAGTATATTTGAAAGTTGGAAACAAGCCAAAACGGACTCCCCTCCTAGACAAATACCACGATACTCGCGAGAACCTTTGACCATTTATCATGCAGCATGCTTACAAAAACTTCTGCATCCTACCCTCTGTATTATTGGGAGTGACGGGTGGTGGGTGGGCTCTGGGCTCTGCATCTCTAGCGCGAGTGTGCTCTCTAATCATTTCTCAGGCGCGATCATCGATTAAACTCCGCCCTCCACCCGCCATTCGCGATGAAACAGAGGGTACAAGCTTTGCAAGACTGTTGCAGTGAAAAATAGATGTCATCGATGTTAGAAGTAAATTTTCATAGAGAACATCAGCAAAACATGAAAGTACTCTTTGTATAAAGCGAAGGGCACACGGAGAAATCAATCAGAGCTATATTAAAAGTCACAACATAATAAGTTTGTTGTTCTATCCAAATCCAATGACATCGAATGATTTAAAAGCGTGGCGCATATGATGTGATCGGCTATGGAGCATTTTAAAATCATCCTTGCAGTGAGTTCGGAAGGGTACACAATTTCCACCTTCATAATTCATTTTTAGACATTGTCTCTCAGCTCCGTTGTACAAGCTCTATATATTGAACCGCAAACTCAAGATCTTGTACTGCAAACTCAGTTCCCTGTATTGCAAGCTGAGGAAATATGTCCGCAATCCGATTTCAACTGGGAGATAGTGAATCGAGGTGTACAATTTCGCGCAAAACTGGTACGCATTGTTCATGGACATACGAAACATAGCATATGTAATAACTTAAGTAGGCCACAAAATGAAAGGTAGCCTCGCTTATTATTTGCAGGAACTTGAATGTGATCTTCAACAGTTTGCTCGGGAGATTGCACTAGGAAAATTAAGACTTCGTAATTCAATCAAACTTTCAAGGTATTTGAGATCTTGCTTTCATTTCAACATTTAATCTCCTATCATAAATCTCTATTACTGCTTTATGATTACTATGATTACTACTCTATGCATGAGCACCAAACTACTTACAGACAGAGCTCAACGAGGATAGCTTTGGCATTGTACACCAGGGTGAGCAAAGTTTTTACCACATACGCTGTATTTCTGTAATATTTCATTCTTTCTCGTACCAGAATGTGTGAAAGCCTTAAGTGCACTAGAATTCAAAAGTTCTCAAAAGATCGGAAGTTATAGTCGGTGAATATCAACCGGGCCCGGCACAAAAAGGCAGAATGGAGACCTGCATAACGAATTCGCCCTCGCCGTTATCAAGTTTTACAACTTCCTCGCGCCTGTTGCGCTGCTTGTTGAATTTGTACCGTTTTTCCTCGAAGGTACAGACTTGGCAAGATGGACGCTTTCAAATTTTGGAGATAGAGGACTTTAGGTCGCCAGAGGGTCCACTCGGATGGATAGCACAAGACGGTAACTCTGAAGTTGTTGCAGTTGTTGCAAATATCCGCGAGGAGCCTCCCCTTTCGGCAGCCTAACGTCCTTTACCCAAACTTTGACAGCATTAAGTGGTAGATCCCTCAAGTACAGTGTAGCTCAATCCCTAGCCTCCAATTCATGAGCTAACATCGCCGCCGGGGATCGCGCTCAACAGAAAGCTTCTTTTTTAGAAGTTCCAGATAACTGATTTCACGCTGTCTACCTTTGCGTAAGTATTCCTACAATCTTTCACTATGAGCATATCGAAGGAGAGTGAGAAGTTGTACAAGCCGCATATCCAGCTTTTTGAATTATCCCCTAAGATATCCGGCTGCCGACAGTCTTTTCTTCAACATCATTTTTCTTTCTTCAAAACCAATGAAAACGTGTCAAAATTCTACTAATTATCCAAACGAACAGTGCTAAGCATGCTTCTGATGAGAACAGATAATGTATCGAAGTCATGATCACAAGTCGAAAGTTGGGGTTTGTCGAAAATCTCGGTATTTCAATAAAGTTCTTATCGGCAGCATGCTTATCAAGTAACGCATGATTGGAGAATGGAAATGGAGCTATGGTGCACTTGAGTCTATGGTCTGACACTAACGAATCTGACAAGCGCCTGTTCTGCCATCAACAATTCACGACAACACAACCCATCGGTGGGTCGTAAGAATGCTGAAGCTCTAGCTTTACCAGTTCATTTTAGAATTTCACGGGGTTCTGGCATATGATTGGGCACACTTTGGCGACGCTTTAGCCAGAGTGGTCCGGACCCGATACTGTAATATAATTTTACGATAGGTACACCGTAGTAAAGATAAGGCACAGACTTTATCTTGAATTTTCACAGAGTGGCGCTGTTTTTGAAAACTCAAGTTTACATGCACGAGAAGTACAGGGAGGGCACGAGACTGATGTCAGCCGATCAAAAAATATCGATTTTATCGACTTTATCAATTTTTTCATTGCACATCCCAGGAAGCTCAAATCTTACATATATAGGTCTTGTAACACGCTGTTACGAGATAGATGTTCTCAAGTTCTAATACCGCCTTCTTAAGTCAGTTTTTTGATTTTTACGAACATTCTATCGCACTGCTACCGTAGTCCCATGTGGGAAAGTGCTGAACAGAGCGGGCACTATAATCGTGATCGCATGTGAATTGTGGATTTTCCAAGGTGTCATTATAGCTACCGAATGCATCGCGTTTTTACACAAGGTCCTTTAACTCTTATTCAGTTTTCAGTTAACAGAAATGTACCTCCATAGCTATTGCATTCATCTTGGCTGATCGCTTAGCGACGCGATGACATCGTCTGCAGTAGCAAGCACTTTGATTCCTCGCCTTGCATCGTTCCGCAAATAATGAACAAGCTTCGAGATCAGCGTTTTAAGGCGAGCATTCTGGTTTATGACATAATTCAGAAGGCTGCGGTCGCCGATTAACTTCCCTTATTAGATGCAAGTGAATACCCGCAAAAATCATAAATTGTAATTAAGCTGTTTGTCTGTCTGTGTGTATGTCATGAAATTCCAGCTGTAGGATCATGCTTACGAACAAGCTTAATATACGCTTCTTCAAAACTGGGTGCGAAACGGATCCACGCGATTTTGGACCGCGGAACCGGGGCGGTATTCGAAGTTTTTGCAAATTGATGAATTTGTTCAATAAGCGATTCGCAAACCACAGATTTCAGCTCAAAAAGTAATCATCTATTTTTGCGCGAAAACGGTGCCAAAAAAGAATGATCGCCTCTTCGAGATGAATCCCACGGAATTATCGTCCTTATGACTTCCTAACCGACTATCAAGCCAAAATAATGAGGTATAATTCATATGCGCATTTGTTCATACACAGAAAAGTTGCTCTTCACAAAGTTCCCAGTCTTGCAAAGAAAAACTCAGGGAATGAGCACTTGTTTACGATTCATTCGCGATAGTCAGCATTTTGCGGTAATAAAGCGATCACGATGCAAGAATCAAGAAGGATAAGATGATACAGTACTGGTAACCTACAATGAGTTCCAGTGTCGAAAAGTGGGTAAAATTACGACTCAATCACACATGGACACACATACACCCATACACACATACACACATATCATTCATTCTCCGACTAGGAGCGCGAGCACGCTTTGCGTACATTTCATTAACAAGTTCACGAATGAGTTTTAACGCATTTTTGTTTGATTTACCATTGAAATTCGTGGAAGAACATTTTTGAGCTCATTAAACCACGCTGGCTTGAACACGTTACCTCACGAAGTCTGATAATAATCAACCAAAACGGGTTAGAACTCATTCATAAACTTGCTAACCAAACGTATGCAAAGCGTGCTCGGGAGACGGTCCTTCTAAACCGCTAGCATTATCGGCCTAATTACTGTGCGCCTCTGACTGGTCGGCGCTGCCGTGGCGCTTGGTAGGCGAGAGCTATGCTGTCGTTAGAGACGTCTGAGTTGGACTGCAAAGGCATTTTTATAATAAAAGAATCAAACCAGATTTAGAGTTTTCCATGAAACTCAAAAATGTTATAATGGGCGGCTTAGGTAAATTCTTCAGCTTACACGTGCAGGATTCATGGCGTCACGAAAGCCCAGTAAAAAAACATGCAACTCTTCCAACTTTTTGTCTTCATAACTCAAACATCGTCACTATCATTATTCATGTGCCTCGCTTGCTTCGGAATGCTCAGAAATATTTGCAAACTTTGATAGATTATAAGAAAGGCGAAGTAATTGCCGTCGCCCCGGCAGAGTGATTAGCGCTAGGACGAAGCGGTTCCGAAAGGCACAAACCCAGCGTGCTCGCGTCTCTTAGGCAGAGAATGAATGATACACATAACGTGCTTTCATCCTTGGAGTTTTGCAATCATAAGCTTAATTCAAATATTAAGCGTAGAACAGATTCATGTAAGGAAAGAATTTATTTACTGGAAGTTTTGCCACTCTCACGATGGCAACAAGGTGGCAACTACCACCCTACTTAGAAGAATACTTGCGCGCTCTTCTTTCAAGTAAGTTATTCGTACTTCATACTCCGTTCCTGTGCCTCACTGCTGTGTGTAAATTTGGATCATTGCGTTGCTAGTGCATTGCAAACGAGCCATTCCTTTTTACAGCAATACAACAACACAGAAAAGCCACCATTCAACCAGATAATTTATTAAGTCGTATTTTGTTTCCCTAAGTCCATATCTGCTTACCAAATTTGATATCATACGGTCAACCGTAGGCTTGATCAAGGCAATTGTACAATTGAGAGTATAGGGCTTATCAGACGCAATGTCGCTTGCATCAGCATATCCACTCCCGCGCTAGACTTTGCATCTCTCTCGCGAACATGCTCTCTAATCACTTTCCCAGGGCGAGCGTGGGAAAGGCGGAGCCTCAATCGGTTGCAAGTGATTATAAAGCATGTTCGCGGAAGAGACGCAGAGTCCAGCGCGGGGGTGGAGATGCTGATGCAAGCGACACTGCGTTTGATGAGCCCTGTAAATAACTTTGGTTGGTAACGGACGCTTTGAGCTAAATCGTAGTTTGAGCGCGTCAGTCGTGCAAGAGCTGGTTCGTTACCCATCTGAGCATATTACAGGATTATGCACGTATGAACGTGTATAGTTGATTGTTGACCGCACGGACTGGACATCACTGCGGAGCACGCGCCGCGAGGTGAAACGCTTGCCCCAGTACAAATTCGTCGTTGCACAAGTCGTGCTCTCGCGACAATCCAGCCCGCACCGCGCGTGGTCCGCAGCGTTTGAGCAGTCCGTGCTCAACGAATCGACGATATTTACGATATTCTCTTTGCTACTTTCAACTAACGATTTCCAGTCCAACATGAGCCAACCTCGTGCTTGGCCCTGCACCGTTTTAGACCCACGCGCGACTTTGAACGTACCAAGGTTGCTGCGTAAAATCACACTGTATACCTTGGACCGTACTGTGTAATTACACTGTAAAATTATCAGTATTATAATATTATGTTTTCACTACTTTACAATTAAAAGCAGATGGAAAGAAATCCTACAGCCAAAGATCTGTTTAGAATTTGCTTCACACTGTAAGAAAAGATCAGGGTTGAGCGTGGGGTCAGGCGCGCCCGACCTGGGGGGTCGCATTGAGGTTAAGAGCAAGGGTGGATCGTAATCAAGGAGCGATTCTGTTTGAAAGTGAGGAAATAGTACGGTGAAGGTGAAGAAGAAGGTGAAGAAGAAAAGCGCTCAACCGTTATTCTTGCAACTCCAAGAGGAATGACCATCATGGACAGCATGCTGATTAACTCGATTAACGAAGTCTCAGGCTTGCACATACCGTAAGGTCACTAAAGAAATTTTTTTATGTAAATTGGGTATAATATCCTTAACCAGCATGTTAAATTACCTTGACGAGCTCTACAAACTAGCACCTATCACATTTTTTAGTGTTTCCTAACGTCAAGAAAGCATAATTTTCAAACATGATTAGCTTGGTCACAAAAGTGGAAGAAGTCAGCTTTTTTGTATTCATAACCAAGTATTTCTCTTTGTCAGTCTATGGTAAAAATTAAACTTCATATTCTTTCAAATCATGGATTAAAAAGTGCTGCCAAAATGTTAGTCGCCGCGTTTTTTATTTCGAGTGATCAAACTCCATCGATCACCACAAAGCCAAAACAAGTCGAGATAAGCTCAAACACCTATTATAGAATATTTGAGGTTTATGCTAACGTAAATAAAACTAAGGCGGAGAAGCTTCTTACGTGATAAAGTTAATCGGGTCGGGCGCAACCCCACAGAAGATCAGGCTGCCTGAGCTTTTGAGGGATGAGGAATTGCGCCTAATCCCGCTGACTTGTTCACGTTCAAAATCCAGAAATCGCTCCATTCTTTGTACGAGTGTTGAACTCACACCTTTCTCTTGCTACAAAGGAAGTTTGGAGCTGAACGCCCTACCCCTAGAAAGACAGTGCCCCTTCAATATGCCCATCCAGATCAAAATCGAATGACAAATTACGTTAATTGTAAAACGCAGTCACAGAAAAATGAGCACACAGTTCAAAAATGTGAAATCTCTCTGAAAAGGATGATGTCCTCCAGGATGTCACACTCTGAGGTTGCGGAGATCAACAGGGGGAAGAATGGGCCATTTGAGGGTTTCATGGGAGGGGGGGGGAGTCGTTTTCGAAAAACTTGTGCCTGACGTCTTGCACAATTCTGGAAAAGACTAAAATGTTTTTAACAGCGATGCAAAGCGTTGCGTTCCATGCCAAGCACAGAGACCAAGGGAGCGAAGTTGCTGGCGGTGAGAGAACAAACGGGAGTTGTCGTACGTAGGTAGCGACACGCTCTCTACCGCGACGCCCTGTGCGGATCCTGTGAAGGACACCGGGCCACATGAATCGTCCTAGACGCAGTTTAAGTAAACACTTTTGAGGCGCGTCACGTTGATCATGTTTAAAAATGCTAGCTTTCAGGGAAAACTCGCAAGACCAGTAAAGTTCGGATGTTACAAACGAGATGACGAAACTTTCTGCCTTTTCGAGACTCGGGAGCAAAGGATATGGGAATGGGAGCAGAAAAAATCGAGTTTGTAAGATAAGTCAATTCACAAAGTGATGGAAGTTCAATAAATTAAATTTTTTCTTGTTACTAGTTTGAAGCGTTGAAATTTTGCACGTGGTCGAGGTAAACTATTGCATGTGGTCGAGGTAAACTATTGCATTTAGTATCGTTCGTCGCCATGCGATCATAACTTATAATAACCGGCTAAGGATATTTACGTCTTTGTGGTGTATGTCTGTTTGTCCGTTACGAAATTCGTAGAGTGTTTCAGCCAACGTCCTGAGCCCAAATTTTTCACGGTATATGCTACCAGCATGGAAGCCCACTATGCAAAAGCAGGAGCGGATCCGCTGAGTGGATCTCTTAAAAACAGCGCGTCAAAGGGATCCACCTGGCCTCTGACCAGCAGAATTGGGTCTGTACCACTATTCACTAGTCATGAATATGTTTAACAAGCTAATGTGGAAGCCTAGACTTTAGCCCAAACAATCGAACTATCGACTACTTTACGAAAATGGCGCCAAAAGAATCAGTTGCGTAAATGTTCAATTTGCCACGATTTTACCTAATCATTTGCGAAGATTTTTGCACGGAGATGTAGCCCATGGTGCCTATTGTCCTTATGGCGACTACCAAGCCATAAGAAGTCCAGAAACCGATTCAAATTAGCATTTATTCTTCTTAGGAAACGTTTCATCCTCGCGAAAATACCGATCTCATACGATAGAGCTCTTAAAATTAGTAATTGTTTACAAATCATTTGTAATAGCTTGCATAGCGCGGTGAGTTTGAATGCCATTACTATGAGGGAATGAGTAAGGCATACAGTAGGACCAGCGCGAGTCTCTGCGCAGCAGAGGTGACGCACTGGTTAAAACATAAGCGGTATAGACGTTCAAATTATTTGGTTGTAAAGAAAGTTCTGCCAATAAAGGTTAAGCTAATTTTATTTTTTTCATCATGAGTGGCTGCCAATTAACGAAATTTTGGTTATGCACTGTTAATCTTGGACTACCGATTATGTATATCATGGATGCTCTTCTGCAAGAAGAGTGCCGCTGCGTTTAGGAACAGGTGGGGAGCTCAATTTTTTTTAAACCCTGAGATCGATGAGCCATTTCTTGCTTGAGAAAAGGCCCAGATACCGGAGCAAGTTATAGTTGGGTAGTGCTTATCTAATCAATACGAAGGGTATCAAATTTTCAACTCGAGCTTCTGCAAGTTCTGCGCGTCTACAATTTGAAAAATGTGCCTTTTCGCAAGGCTGATGGCAGCCGTTCACTTTTTGGGCAATTCTTCCTTGTTAATCAATATCTTTTCAAGCTGCATAGCTATTTAGTAGCTGAGGCCATCGCACACTAAGAACACATCACAAGCCAGCCCCTTGCATTCGCATTCATTTTTGGTGATTATTAGCAGGTTCAAGCAAGGGGTGTGGCACACGATCGCTGGTTACGACCCCCCCCCTGATTGCTGTCTTAATAAGCCCCCCCCCTGAACTATATACCTAAGATAGCATTACCAGAGTTGAGAAAGAGGTCAGGCTCAAATCTTTCGACCCCCCCCCCCCCTCCCCCCCATGAAAGCCCTCATACGACCCCTTCTTCCACCTCTTAACCTCTGGACCTCAAAGTGTGACATTCTGGAGGACACCATCTTTTTCTAGAGAGTTTTCAGATTTTTGAGAGCTGTACGCCCGATTTTCTGTGACTGAACTTCACAATCACACGTAATTTGACGGCTGATTTTGATCTGAATGGGCATATTGAAAGGGCCATAATTTTCTTATGGGTGGGGCGTTCGGCTCCAAATTTCCAATGTAGCAAGAAGAAGCTATGTGCTGAATACTCATACCAGCAATGGAGCGCTTTCTGGATTTTGAAGGCAAGTTAAGGGGGTGCGGCACACCCCCTTAAAAGCTGCGGCAGCCGCGGATAGCTAATTCACCTTTGAAACAAAGTTAACCATGTTGGAATTTGACCAATTCATTTAGGTAGCCTAGTATCTTGAATGTCAGAATTCGCTCACACTTTGTCTACAGAGGTTAATTGACATGCTAATTATGGATATGATACGAATATCATGTTATTACTATTATCGAATTACCCAACTACGACCCCCTCACCTTTTGACTCCTCAATACGAGCCCCCAGGCAGGGCCCGGCAGGAGGTGGCATTTCAGAATTTTGAAAACGATCCCTTGAAGCCAAAATTTCTTACGACTTCCCCTTTGACCCTATTTTTGACCCCCGTAAGTCCCTGACAAACAGATATATAGAAATAATAAGATGGGCGGCCTTAACGCTTATTATAGTAGTACCACCTGGCTTTCCTGGTCCAGCCCGGGTCATCGTTTGAGGGGATGGCCAAAAACCACACTTTGTCCTTCTACCTTCCCGTCCTTTTGGGCCATATTCTCCACCCCTTTTCTGCAGTATCAGTACTGCACTCAGCCCTCCCCCTTACCCTCCTGCACGAGCTTACCCCAGATAGGCTTATTGGAGTGACTGCACCTTCTAATTTTAAAGTGGAAATGAACTTCACTGCATTGTTCACACCAAAATGTGCAAGCAGTTTGTTAGCGGCTGGTAAGTATTCACTTTCCTTGCAAGGTGCCAAAAATCATTAAATCGATAGAAGAATTCCACGAATTGTTTCGAAGGGTAGCTTAAAACTATCTACCGAGGCCGAAAACATATGTTTTCAAGGTTTCAGCTCAATGGGTTCATCCGCAAAGGAATCTATAAAAAAACAGAGGGTCGAGATTTGCACAAACTTTGACGTTTATATATCTAAGATACCACTCATTTATTAGTCAGCTGCGAAACCTTACAATTTACAATAACCGATTGCGATTGGAGCGCGCTTTCCGAGGCCGATCATAACGCTGTGAACCCTATTTGGGGCTGTATCGAAGCGGTGACTTGGTGGTTTTGGAAGCGGATTCGAACATATAGTAATACTCTCGACCTAGTCCACATTTATGTAAAGAAATCCGGGAAATTATGTGAAGGGAAGCAGGGAGCCACCCCAGGTGGCTCCCAGGTGGCGAGGGAGCCACCTAATTTCGAAAAACACTTACCATTTTTTAAATTCACATAAGTTTCTCATAATTCTTCATACTTTTTTGTGCTCATGGTCCTCCGACTACACAGCAAATTTGGTGCTATATCTTTACTTGTGCATTGAAAACGAGCCTATTTTGTTATTTTCCTCTTACAAGAATTGCGATTTGAATTCTCGCCTGCGGGCAGGCTAGCGATCGGAGCACAGAATCTTCACATTGCTGGAATCTAAGTTCATAGGAAAGTAGCATCAACAAGGAATGATGAATAAAGAATGATATGTGCATTGTTTATCGGTAAACAAAGGGGAAGTCGTATTTTGGGGTCCGGGGCTCCGCCTCGGATCCCAAAATACGACTTCCCCTTTGCTTTTTCGGGCCAAAAACGATATCCAGCTTGTGAAAGCGCCACCCCCGCCGGGCCCTGCCCCCAGGTGTGGCGTGCCGTACCCCACGCTTGACCATGATTATGAGATTAACTAACACAACTTTCGGTACCTTTTCCTTTATCCGTACCCATTTTTTTAAAGAGCTCTCATATTATACGTTCTTTAGTCAAAGCATAATTTTTCACAGATTCTACGAGGACGGCCTCCTTGCCATGTGTCACGAAAAATTTGACATGCTTTGATCCATTTTGCCATGTTTTTTTTGAAATCATTTCCGGTGAGATAAAAGAGAATTAGTGATCATTTTAAAGCTGTTTAACTGTTTTATATAAGCGCAAATTAATCATGAACTTATTCTAGAACACATTGCTTGCCTTCAGCAGTGATTAAAAAATGTATTTCTCTTCAAACCCTGTTCTCCATGCGAATTTAGCCGAAAAAGCTGTAAATGACAGCATGAAGTACCTTGCTGCTGCTTATTTCGCCTCTTAAATGACGGAATTCTAGAGCACTCTCTATTCTGAGCAAGTCTAATCTGTTCATCGATGATAGTATGTGCTATCATTATGACAATGTTCACTTTGAAACTGTTTGATCAAAATGAGATTAAAATTAACTATAAAAACAGATTAAACTATTATCGCTAGGTAGGGTAATACAAACTCTTGACAAAGCCTGTTGAACATGTAGATGACATGTCAAATTTTCTTGACACGTGGCAGAAGGTTGACACTCTTTTCTGTGAAGCTGGAACAAAATATAGTACAAGAATTGAAGCAATATCGTTTTATGAAGAAGTGGTCCGGATAACGGAAAAGTACCCAACTTTCTTTACACCTTATGTTTTGTCATCTGTAGCTAACTATGGCCCTTACATAGCTAGCCTTTGAAAAAATTACCTTTTTGTATTCTAAGCTTCGTTCTCAGTCAGCAATAAGTGTATAGAGCAGCACAGCTACGACTTCCAGGTCATACCGAATCAAGCAAAAAGCATATCACAATAACCCTCTCATCACTGGGCACACCACCTACGCCGGCCTTGAATTCGATATTTCTCACAGACGGAAAGCGATGTTGAAACGCACCAGGAGCCGCCGTCATTATGTAAGACATGGGAAGATGTGCAAAACCTCACCTGTGATGTATATGAAGATTGCAAGTGTGCCGCAGCCGAAACAAAAATGATGTGCGATTGCAAAAAGGTAAACCTCATTCCCCTAATCAGCACTCCACTACACCATTTGCCGATTATACGACCTAACCTCGAATTTTGTGCTATCGATGAAAAGGTCACAGCTCGGATACCTCAACTGCCGACAGCAGAATTCATACTTCGAATGAGGAGCAAAGTTCGCATCACAGCGCTGCGATCCGACGCTATCTGTTCCGTGGAGAACGCCTACAGCATAGGATGCTACAACTGTGCTAAAGGAGCATAGCATTATTAACGTGCAGAGCATCGGTAGCGGCAACAAAAGCTGAAGTTGAGTGTGAAGACAGCTTATTTGTAATTCCATGCAGACAGGAAGGAACGGAGACAAATGTCACATTTATTGCCGATAAAGCGCGCTTTCATAGGAACTGCACAGTGCGATGTGGAAAGGTTCAAATTACATTCGAGATCTCGGGTATCCTACACTAAACGGGCAACTTAAATATGGCGGCGAGAAGAGTTCTACACGGCAAAAGTGAATTTTTCTCGGAGATAAACTTACCAGATTTCTCGCATCTGTCACATACATTCTTGATGTGGTACAGGGTACTAGGAGCGACAGTATTGGTAGTAATCGTTGCCTTGGCAATAACGTAATTCTACGCCTCCAATGAGTGTGTTTTCGGTCATTGAACACTCTGTGGATTATTCTATGCACTGGCTAGATCATGCATGGCATATCGAATGTTTCGAATCTTTTGGCTTTACCCTACCGATTTATTCGAATTCTCTGTTCGCCGAGGAAGAAAAAAACCAGAAGGAAAGAGCTTGTGAGATCACCAGAGACTACAACCACAGCGACAGCGCAGCAACGACAAACTAGCACGTCTCAAACTCTTTGGTGATGCCGGAGTATACGAACATCGTAGTTCGTATTGTTCTTTTCTCCCCAAGAAGTATAAACTCATTACACCCATGTGGTCTAATGGTACTTTGTCAGTTGCAGAGCATGATGAACTCAGTAGCTCGCATCGTGCAGATGTTAGCATCAGATGTGAATTGCTCATGGTTTGTTGTAGGTATCAGTATGATATCGCGCGCAGCTGTGGCTTGATGATGTGATCGTACGCATACAAGTAGCTACAGTGCACAGTCAGAGTTATTCACATGTACGACTCTTGCTCATTTGCTTTAACATTAATTCACTCATATAATTGTGCCTTTTTCCAATCATATCATTCCTATTTGTAGTTCATCAGGTGTGCTGTGCGGATACGAAGTCCCGCGTGGCAATATCCTTGATTGTGCTTAGAGTAGTGAAGCCTTATAGTTCTGAGTATCCTCGACCACTAACCATTACAATCACCACCCTGGTCAATAATCAGGGAGCCGTCCAGGATGCCAGCAAGGATCAGTACGATCAGCTGAGCAAGGACGTGCAAAGATTCATCTCAAACGAAAAGACAGCTAACACCTTTGCCTACTGCTATGGCAGGTATGGACCGATCATTCGCGAATCCCAGCTTTCGGATCAGAAGAAGCGCGACTTGATCCTCATGAAGCTGGATGAAGAAGCATACCGGAAGTATGCAGACGAGGTTTTGCCTGCTCAACCAAACGACTTGGACTTCGACACTACCGAATCTCCAGAAGCTGTTCGCCTCCAAGAAGACGCCCATCAGAAGACGGCATGATTGCCTAAGGATAATCTGCTCTCCGCTTACGTCAGCGTACATACGTTTCGCGAGTACGCCAACACCATCAAGCGAATGGACGAAGATGTCCGGTTTAAGGAGGTCGACTACACGGCAATGAAGACGCTGCAGTTTGTTGTTTGGTGTGTTTTAATGTAGTCTCAGTTTCCCTCACTAAGGGAAGCTCGCCTTCGGATGATTTGTCGACTGGATGCTCACACGGACGAAGCACCGTTGACAGTTGAGGACTTAGTCACGGACTGTGAAAATTTCACTGCCTTGAAATTGGACAACACGGACATGGAAGGCACGCGCGACATCCATGCGGTGTGGAAGAAGAAGATAATTGTTCTACGTGCGGAGGACCACATTTTAGAAGAGCTTGCCCACACTTTGCCAGCAGGTCGGAGGAAGTGACGAAGGACAAGCGCAAAACACTTTGGTCGCAAAAGACAGTGCAGGAATGTGGTCGCTTTCGACACCGAGAGCGCGCGAACCTACCTCGACGTCGTAGTCAGAGGATGTAATCTCAAGCTCCAGTTGGGTAAGGGTGCAGACATAACCCTTATATTGCGTAGAGCTTAGAAGAGGATGGGATCCCAGCTTTGGAAACGTGTATCATGCCAGTCAAAACTGTAGACGGAACGCTGACACATTTATGGTAAATTTTCAACTGATTTCTCTGTTAAGAAACGATATACAGGGAAGATGGTTTATGGAAACGGCACGTGCTACGTTACCGAAGGCTCGAATCTACTAGGATTAGAGTGGTGTATTCAGCTGCGGCGTACAAGAAGCTGAAGGACAATTACCATTGCAGAAAGGAGACTAGCGAAGAGAAAATCCAAGCCGAAGTGGTCGCCGACTTGAAGAAGAAGTATGGGGTAGTCTTCAACAGCGACCTAAGAAAGTGCACGAAGAGTAAGGCAAAATTAGTTTTGAAGAGCGATGCTGTTCCAGTCTTCAAGAAGAAGCGACCGGTGCCTTTCGCGTCAGCGCCGAAATTGGAAGCCGAAATTGACCGCTTGCTAGCCGAAGGAGTCATTTCTCCAGTCGAACATTCAGAGTGGGCGCACCAGTAGTCGCTGTCAAGAAGAAAAACAGATCCGTCTCCGTGCGGAATTCTTGACAGGATTGAACGATACATTGCAGTTGCATCAGCACCCATTGCCCACAGCGGAGGAGGTGTTCGCAAAACTAAACGAAGGCCAGCTCTTCACTCAACTCGACTTAGCCGAAGCTTATTTGCAAGTGGAAGTCGAGAAAGCATTTAAGGAGATGCTGACTATCAATACACACAAGAGATTGTATCGCTACAGTCGATTGCCATTCGGAGTGAAATTAGTTCCAGGTACATTCCAGCAGATCATGGATTCCATGATAAGCGGAGTGGATGGAGTAGCCGCTTATCTTGATGACATAATTATCACGGGAAGGAGTTATGAAGAACACCGCCAAAACTTAGAAGCCTTGTTTAAGAGGATCAAAGACTATGGATTCCACTTCAGGTTGGAAAAATGCAACTTTCTGATGCCAGAGATTTGTTACTTAGGGTTGCATCATCGACAAGAGCAGTTGCAGGCCGGACCCAAAGAAGATTGACGTCATCAACAAGATGCCAGCGCCGAAGACATTGCGGACGTTCGTTCATTTCTCGGTATGATCAATTACTATGGGCCATTGTGTCAGAAATGCGCCAGCTGCGTGCGCCAATGGACGAACTGTTGAAGAAGAACGCACATTTCAAGTGCACCGAAGAATGCGACAAGGCATTCAAGCGTGCTAAAGAAGTAGCTTTAGATCTGTTTCTTACACACTTTGATGCGAGTTTGCAGATAGTTGTTGCCGCCGACGCATCAGACTATGGAATTGAAGCGGTAACTCGCATAAGATGCCGGACGGAACCGAGAAAGCAAATGTCATGCAAGTTGAAGTCTCACTGGCGCGGAGAAGAATTACGGACAGATTGGGAAGGAAGGACTTGCATTGGTGTTCGCCGTTCAACTTCCATCGCTATATGGACGTCAATTCAGACTGCTAACCGACCAGAAGCCACTTCTACATATCTTTGGACCAAAGAACATGGTGCCAGTATATACAGCAAACAGGTTACAACGATGGAAGCTTATTCTGCTTGCATACGACTTTCGACCTGGAGTATCGGAGGACGACTGAGTTTGGACATGCCTTGTCCCGGTTGACCCCATCCTCACGGCCATTCCAAACCGAGGACGTCGTGATGGCGGAGATAGAAGAAGATATGCAAGCCGTTCAAGCTGCCGCTGTACGAGCATTACCAGTGACCAGGAATAAGATTGAAGAAGAGTCACCAAGAACGAAAACATTATGCAGGTTTTGCAAATGCTACTACAGTCAGGAGCGTAGCCTTCCAAGCCGAAAGGAGAAATTGGAAACTGGAAAGCACCGGGCGAGAGTTTAACAGTGCACAATGGATGTTTGTATATTGGCCACATAGTTATTCCGGTCTTGCTGCGACAAGAGGTTTTGAGTCAGTTACACGAAGGACACCCTGGAATGACAAGGATGAAGATGCTCACGAGAGGATTCGCATACTGGATGGGCATCAAAAGGGACATTGAAGACTCAGTGCGCCGCCGCTGTAGGGAATGTCAAGAAGCAGCTAAGATGCCAGTGAAGACTGTACTGCATTCGTGGAAAATGGAAGACGAACCATGGAATCGTCTTCATTGATTACGCAGGGCCGCTGAATGGTAAAATGTATCTCGTGGTAGTCGACGCTTACTCGAAATGGCCAGAAGTGTTTGGGCTGCCTTCATCGTCAATTTCAGCTACCCTGAGAGAACCTAGATTGCTATTCGCTCGATTTAGAAGTCCGCGAGTGGTCGTGACGGATAACGGAACGCAGTTCACAGTAAGGGAGTTCCAAACTTCTGTGAAGAGCGTGGAAATGAACCTTCCATAAAACGGAGGGAGGAACGACAGAGAAGCTTGCCGAGTTCCTGCAGTGCTCTCGACAAACACCTTGTACAAGTTCATCAAGACAACGTTGATTGATTGATTATTATTATTACCAGTGCGTCACCTCTGCTTCGCAGAGGCTCGCACTGGTCTTACTTCATATGCCTTACTCATTCTTGACTAATGGTGGCAATGAAACTCACCGCGCAGTGCCGATTATCACGAGTAAAATGTAAACAACTACCCATTCCAAATGCTTTTGTATGTGGGATCGGTGATTTCGCGTAGTTGAAACTTTTCGCAGAAGAACAAAGACAAATCTGAATAGGTTTTTCGACTCTTTCTGATTTGATAGCTGCCATAAGGACAGTAGGCAACGTGAAACTGAATCAGTGAGTCACATCTCTGTAAATTCTTCTCGAATGCTCAGGTAAAATCATGGCAAATTGACCATTCACGCAACCATTTCTTTTTGGCGTCCTTCTCGTAAAGTTGTAAACTTTTGTCCACTTTTTTGGACTAAATCCATAGCTTGCATATCAGCATACCAAACACATCTCCGACTTTGCAAAAAGTGGTGATACGGAACCAATTTTGCTGGCCAGAACCCAAGTGGTTCCGTTTGACGCGCAGTTTCTGAGGGATTTACCCAACAAAACCACTCGTGCTTTTGCACGGTAGGCTCTTATGTTGGTCGCATGCGATATGCAAAATTTGGGTTCAGGACGTTGGCTAGAACTCGCTCTACGAATTTCGTTACAGACAGACACACAGACATACACACAAAAAAAAACACGTAAACAACCATAGCCCGTTATTATAAGCTATGATTATTATCCATTATTATTGATTACGCAGGGCCGCTGAATGGTAAAATGTATCTCGTGGTAGTTGACGCTTACTCGAAATGGCCAGAAGTGTTTGGGATGCCTTCATCGTCAATTTCAGCTACCCTGAGAGAACTTAGATTGCTACTCGCTAGATTTAGAAGTCCGCGAGGATCGTGTCGGATAACGGAACGCAGTTCACAGCAAGGGAGTTTCAAAACTTCTGTGAAGAGCGAGGAATCCAGCACATGCGTTCACCCCCTCCCCCCCCCTTCATCTACAGTCAACTGGAAAAGAGGAGAGGTTTGTGGATATCTTCAAGAGAACCTTCCATAAAACTAAGGAGGGAGGAACGACAGAGAAGCTTGCCGAGTTCCTGCAGTGCTATCGACGAACTTATGTAAGTTCACCAAGACAACGTTCGCCCGCCGAGCTGCTGCTAGGACGTCAGATGAGGACACTGCTGTCGCTGTTGAATGAAGATTCCAACGGAGAAGGAAAGATAGCCAATGAGAAACCATAGAGAAGCAGTTTAATTGTCATCATGGAGCACGGAAGAAAGCGTACCAACCAGAACGTTTGGGTACGTCATTTTCGCCTTGGATGTAAAAAATAAATTCAGCTCGTGTGAAGAAACGCTACGGAAAAGCCGTATACGATGTGCATACGGAAGACGACTAATTATGGAAACGATATGCGAACTAGATGCGCAGTGGATCAAGTATGGAGCGCCGTCGTGACTCATCGTACACCAAAAGTGTCGAAGATGGCCGATTGGACAATGATATGGATGTCACGGGCCGCCAAGCAACTTCGACAACTTTATTGACATCAACCAGACCAAGCCGCCATCGCCGCCGACCAGCAGGTCTTCAAGTGGATCCTCATTTCAAAATGTACCGTTGTTCATCTTAGGAGGGAGGTGTTGTAGAGCTGCTCAATGTTATTGAAACTCACTCATTATTGATAGGTTTGGCTGCGGCGTACCCGCCGCATCCTGAGATATTTACGTGTTGATGTGGCTGTTATTGCATTGATCCTAGTGAACCCGCCCATATACGCCGATGTGTATAGGGGAATCTTTGTGTTTTTTTCTAATAAATCTCGACGACTCAACGCGTTCCACTACAAACCTCTTCCTTAATTATTCAGGTTTAAGTGCGCGAAATTGACTGAAAGCCCCATAAAAATTTCTGTTGCTTTAACCCTGCACAAAAACTATGAGATCGCCACTGATTACTTCGAGAACTTCTCTTGATACGAATAAGCTAGTCAAGAGGGTCTTTAGCACGTTCAAAAATAAAGGCAAAAACCATTTTGAGACTCCTTTCAAGTCTCTGAGAAAGGCATTGTTGCCAAAGTTCCATCCGGGTATACATCATAACAGACGACTTCTTAGCCCACAAAGGCATGATAACAAAACAATGCCTACGCTTCACAAAAAGGAAACCTATGAAATATCGGTGACAAATGCTTACGATACAAACGTAGTCCGTGGCACATTTCATTCAGTGTGTGCAGCCCTTCAAGGATGATCTTTAGATTTCGAGCCTAAGAAACAATAATTTCCTTTCTCAACTCAGATACTTTATAATGACAAGCCATATAAGACAGCGAGTATTGCATCATTGCATTAATTATTATATTTCATGAATCATCAACTATTAATCAACTCCATTGGTTCATGGGAACAAGATGAGCTATTCCTTCAACAACTGATACAGGAGTATAAACATTGTCAGAATTTGTCAAAGGATATAGAGCAAGCTGACGTTGAAGAAATAACCTTGTTCTGTTCCATGTATCCGGGATGATTGGTCTTCGTGCACTCGTCCATTCAAGTGTCTAGAGACGTGTCTGTGCCTTTTTAATACAGGTGCGAGACTACGCAGCGTTTTTCTAGAGCACATGAAGCAGTTCCGAAAAACAGCGAAAAGAGAATGGACGAGCGTATGAAGGCTTATCTTCCCAGATACATGGAGCAGAACAGCATTCAATTTTCAGCCCCGCTTCAAGTTCGCAGCTTTTCTCATCACAAGGAGAAGCGGGGTAAAAGAAAGGACGAGAAGCATTGATATCGAAAAAGGAAAGGCGTTAAGATCCAAAAGCGAATCTCATCAGAAAACAAGAGAAAAGTCCCAATTTATGCAATTTCGGAATTGCTCGCACTCCCTAATTCATGGCAGGTGGCTATGGAAACTACGCAGCGGCTTTCTGAAGCAAATGGGAAAAAATAAGACGAGAAATGGACGAGCACAAGAACAAACGTTTTGTCGCATACGCAGAGTAGATAGGGCTCATTCTTCAACCCCGCTTCGAGTTCGAAGTTCTGCTGATGAGAGGAAGGTGGGGTAGAGTAATAAGAGCAAAATGAGAGAAATGTTTAAAAAACCGTTGAAAACGGTCAAAATCCTCCAACTCCCGCCATTCAAAACGCGGGCAATTGCAGCGCATGCAGCACAGTTTCGGCGCAGTTCCAGATCAGCGCGGGAACTGTCGGGAACAGTTCTGGAACATGGGAATCAGTACGAACCCAGCCTAAACAGCGCATGCAGTTTGAAAGCGTTGAGTGCTCAGAAATACGCGTATCAGCAATGTAAACTAATTTTCGAAAAAAAAACTTATTGATGTAAGAAATTGCTGGTACAGAAAAAGAACCTATCACGGTAAGAAAATGCTGGTACAGAAAAAGAACCTATCAAGCTTTGAGGCAACATAACTCGCCATCAAAACATATTTGCATTGAACCAATAGTTGCTCAGAACCATACTTTTTTCGGTTACACGCAACTGGAATTAGAGCTAATGACATCAATGTCATTTAATAGATATAAAATGCGGTTTTCGATATAGCACCCCGATACTGGCAGTTCGGTATGCATCCATCCCAGGTGACCACTGTGCTGTCCGGGATTGGGAGACGGTCAAGAGGCGCGATCTCTCCGGCTGTCACCAACTCAAAACTTCTTTAGTGCTATGGGAAGTATAAGCTTACTATCTGTCTGAGGTTACCGCTTTCTAAGCCTGGTGGCTTTGGCTGGAAAACGGACCGAAATATTTACGAATTTGTTTTCAACTGCATTTTCATGGGTTTTGACCTTCACAACTGCTGTTTCAAATTGAATATAAGGTTAAGGCTGGGCAACCCATGCAACTATCTATTATATCTTCTTCTGGATTTCAAATACTTTTAGAAAGTTATAAAACACTTATTATGTGCTACTTGGCGGCCGATTGACAGTAAAAATCGCGCCTCTTGACATACACATACACATATCTTGACATTAGATGTATGCCGAGGTGCTCGTATCGTGATGCTGAATCAAGGCTAGGCACAAAGGTGGCAATGAGACCTCTGTGAAACGAATACGCCTTCGCCACTTTGGTTTTACCTCTTGACCATGTCAACTGCGCAGCATATTGATAGGAGCGGGGTTTTCTACGTCTAAAACAGCTCCGGAACCTGGGAATCAGTGGCAACCCAGCCTTAGTTGCACAGAATTGGGGGGAGGGAGAAAAAGAAAGAGAAATGCAGCAAAATACCACCACGAAACAGCAGTAGATATCTAGATACCTTTGCGTCAGTGGCGTACCGAGGGGGGGGGGCGGGGGGGGCGCGCGCCCCCCCCCCCCCGAGAATGGGTCGCGAAATTTTTGAAAGTTACTTACATGGGTTGTAAGAATGTGTGAGTGACTTGTCTATTTTTGTAAATAATTAAAATAATTTTTAAAAATTTTTAAAAATTCAAATTAGCCTTGTAAAAAAAATTTTTTTCGGGGGCGTGGCTGACGCCACGCCCCCTTTTTTCAGATCTTAGGGGTCGGGGACCCGAAAATATTTTGGGAAGGACCCCCAAAATTTTTTCAGAGTGCGTGGCTGACGCCACGCACCTTCTTTAGAAAAAAATTTTTGTCGCGCCCCCCCCCCGAGCCGAAATCCTGGGTACGCCACTGCTTTGCGTACTAATGGTAGAAAGTGATGAAGTAAGATAAGTATTATGAGTGCAAAATGGATGAATAATATCTCGCAACCTTTTCGCTCGCAGCTGTCTATCAGAATAATTTCTTCCAATTATTCATGTTTCCAGCATGTACAAAATCAAGTCACTCTTCGTCATAATTTCCCCTCGAATCGGGTAGAATAAGATGGGCAGGTACCCTGAATAGTTATAATCAGCTATTCCTTTATCAGCAACTTGATTTTGCAAAGTAATCGAGCGTTTAGCTGGGAATATTATAACCTAAAATTTGTGTACACAACTGTTCACTACTATAGACCTCCAAAGGCAAATCCTTTGTGTTCAAAATGCCCGTATCTTCAGTTTTAAGAGATTCGGTTTTTTTTTTGCCCCAAAGAAGAAAATGACGCACTTCTGATACAGAACATTTGTGTGCCTCTGTTCAATCGGATTGAGCATAGGTCCAAGAAGCAGAGTTCCCATTACCTTTGGCTTACTTAAAGGCAGCGTCCAGGCAGATCTGGATTTACGGGGTTTTTACGTGGAAATTACTTTTGGGGCCCTAACTAAGGCACTGCCCAAGCGACAGCGCAGGCACTGCTCTAACGGCTGAAATATTTCCCTCGAAACTGGACCCCGCGATCGTATTCGCATGGATTCATGGCAGTTTCGCGCTAGGATCCACGCTTTGCGCCATGAATCCATGCGAAGTACGATCACGGGGACCAGTTTCGAGGGGTATATCTCAGCCGTTAGAGCATTACCTGAGCTGCCAGTTGGGCAATGGCTTAGTTAGGGACCCAAAATTATTATCCACGTGAGATCCCCATGTGTCCATACTTGCCTGGACGCTGCCTTTAAGCATAAAGCTCTCTTATTTCGTACATGTAGATTTTTTGAGTTTCAAAAATACACATATATGCGGCCTATAAGTGAAGAAAATGGAAGTCACTGTGAAAAAAAATAGCTTCACTAAAGAGGGTTTGAGTTGAAACGCGTCCTGCAGGGATGTTGCGTGAACCACGGTTCAGATCCTTGTCCTACTAGACACTTACTGAATGAAGTTAAATTTGAATTTAAACTCCATTGGCATTAAAATGGGTGCTCAGCCTTCAAGTCAAAGTTGGCGCATGGTTTTCTTTATATTTCATTTCTTGTTACCCTTCGTGTTGTGACAATGCCGTTATTTTGTTCCTTGCTGCTCGTTTACTTTACTTTAGGTAAGCCTGGTACAACAACGACGGGAGATTTTCTTTGAATCCGTTTTCTCGGGAGAGTGACATGTGCCGAAGTGCGCTTTAGTAAACTTAGCGTCATAATTCCGAAGTCGTTTTTGATTTGCAGTTGTAATTCTTCTTCTTTGATAAGCCTGCAACTTTTCTCAGAAAGTGTGCTTTTCTGTTTTACAGATCTTGGCATAAATTTTTACCTCTTTGAGCGAAAATAGCAGGTAATAGTGAAGAAAATGTAATTATGTGCGTTACAGATGGACATACTCCATTTTTTTGAACATTCCAATATCGATTTTCGAGTATTCGACCATCCAATAATATTCGGAAGCCGAAAAGTTCGAATGAATTTGGCAGCAAGTTATGCTCCCAAAAATTATGGGTAATTAGAAACTTGTTTTCGATCTTTGGTCCAGATAAGTAAGCTTGGTTCATCGTTTGTTGTAGCACCTTTAGTCAAAAAGTTTGCATTCTGAAGGATTGTGTCTAATAGTTTTTTGAGCTCGAAAAAATTTTGGAAGAATCATCATGATTCAATATTGAGACAGAAAACTTGCATCAGTTATAAGACAACGTGATATTTTAGAGGCGTCAAGAAATAAGCTAGAGCACTGAGATCAATGTACCAGTCTGCAAAAAATTTGTTCTATCTACTAGTCACTTATTGTTAGTAGAAAACCTGAAAAAGCTGAAATCAGACAAAGCAAAAACGATGGGTTGGACGCTTTGGCATTATCTCATCAGTTATTTGAAGAACACATTGTAAGCATAAACTATCAAAGGTTTTCGGCATGTTTATCTGCCTTAATTCTAATGGATTTGCATTTGAATCCAAAAACCGAAAGGACCTTTGCAAATCTACTAACAACGTTTAATCTGATCGTGAATATTTGGAAAACTCCTCGCATGGAGATTAGCACTATCAAAGGTAATGCTAGTTCGCTCACAAATGAAGTGCCACATTTATGATTTAGAACCAAGAAGTAAAAATGGTTAAAAACAAATGCAAATCACATATTCATAATATTAGATCTTATAAAAAATAGCAAACAGAGTTTCCCGCTTTCTTCTCCAGCAAATCCGAAAAACTCCCTCCGCGGGGGGGGGGGGAGGGAGTGGGACAAGTATTGTAGGAAGACAGAGGCGGCGGTGCAGGAGGAGCCAAAGGCCTGCCGCCTGTAGCCGCAAGAGATAATTAAGGCTACGTCCATACAATACCGCTCATAATTCGTCAAAAAAGTCGCCGGACTGCGGCGCACATCGCCACACTCCGCCACATTGCGCCGGAGTGTGGCAGAGTGCGCCACACTCCGCCGCAGTGCGCCGGAATGATTGTCAATTTAGCCATAACTCGCTTCAGAATGGACGGATTCTGAATGCGAGGACAGCGTTCGATTCAGCTCGGCGAGACGCATCATCTTATGTATAAAGCTGAATGTCTGTTTGTCTGTACGTATGTTCCGAATAGAAAAAGATTTTATCGATTTTTATCGATTTTTTGCAAAGTTTGAGCTACGGGGCTTGGAGTTTGCACAGTGGGGGGGGGGGGGTAATCGAGCATGGGGATTCCGAATACAATATTAGTTTTCAGAATTATCGGTTGTTATTTTGGTTGAATTCAGTGTGCTGATAACAGTATTACCATTGATCTGTCGCTGATGACACATAGACAGTATACTATAAAAGTATGGTAGAGAGCCACTCTGATCGAATTTGTTCTAAGATCTGCTCAAGATCACAATACCGCGCACAGAATGTCAAAATTTCCGTGAACTTCGCGGAATTCGGGGATTTCCGCCAAAGTGCGCGATAATCCGGGAAGTTTACATTTCAGGATCCGCGAAACCATGCGAATCACGCAGAGTACGCAACGCCATAACTTCCTTCGGAATGAATATATTCCGAATCCAGAAGCAGCATTGTGTTCAGATCGTCGAGGCAAATATTTTGATATACAGTATGCTCTCGATATTCCATTTCCAGTTTTTTCGAATTTTTTCTGTGGAGGTCTTTTCGCAAGGATGTAACGCAGCGTCTGTGTAACATAAAAGATTCCAGTAGGCACTGTTCGATAGTACTGTCTTTGTAGGTTATCGCGCGTTTAAGAGTAGCTGCAGACTGTTTCCCAAAAGAGATAGAAGCGTTGGTGAATTTTGGAAAAATCACGCGTTTCTAAATTCTACTAGCCGTAACTTCCTTCGGAATGAACATATTCTGAATCCGAAGAAAGCTTTGTGCTCAGTTCATCAAGGCAAGTCTTTCGATAAAAAGCATATCCTTGATATTCCGATTTCAATATTCTCAAATCTTTCTGTAGACTTCTTTTCGTGAAGGTGTAAAGCAGCGCGCATTGCCCCTAGTAGACTCCAGCAAGGACCTTTCGATAGTACTTTTTCTGTAGATTACGAAGCGCTAAAAAGTAGTCACAGACATCTTTCCATAGGAGTTAGAAGGGCTGGTGAATTCTGGAAAAATCACGTCGTTCTAAATTTTTCTCGACGTAACTCTAAAATATGAAGCTCTCTTGCTAAGCAGATGTGATTTTCGTAATCAGCAGGTCGGATAAGCCTTATAAGCAAGTTTTCCAAGATGTTCGAGTAATTTCATTTTTTCTCGTTTTACGCTCTGAAGCTGGCCGATGGACTTTGGCCAAAATATTCATGCTCTTAAATTGTAAGGAAACTTCGCTTATAGAGGTTTTCGAACACGCTCTTTACGAAATCGTGGTCTTTGAGGATTACAGGGTCTTCTTGGAGAGATACGGTGAGGTGACTGTAACTGCATCACGAAAGCTCGTCACTTCGCCTCCACCTCTCACGTGTCTGTCGAAGAACCTGCCTGCTTGCTTTACTAGTCAAAGTTTGGCGCAATACTCAGGCTCCAGTCTATAAAATTCGCCGAGTTACGAGCCTATGAAAACACGTTCGTCGAAATTCCACCATGAGTGCTTGTATGACACTCGAATTGCGGATATTATGTTCGCTTCGCTCAATAACTACACTGTATTGAATATGGTGCTATTACGATGCTTGCGTGTGCTTCAGCAACTGAATATCAAAGCTGTTTTGTGGTTAGAGCTCAAATCACCAAATGCCACAATAAGATCCATTAAGAATGTGAAAAGATTTGATCAGCGTGTTGTACAAGCACTCATGGTGAAATTCGACGAAATTTGCGATCTTTACATTTTGAGCAAAATTCATGAGAATGTGTTTTCATAGGCTCGTAACTCGGCGAATTTTATAGACTGGAGCCTGAGTCTTGCGCCATTCGATAGCGCATCTCCCAGTAACTTTGACTAGTAAAGCAAGCAGGCAGGTTCTTTGACAGACACGTGAGAGGTGGAGGCGAAGTGACGAGCTTTCGTGATGCAGTTACAGTCACCTCACCGTATCTCTCCAAGAAGACCCTGTAATCCTCAAAGACCACGATTTCGTAAAGAGCGTGTTCGAAAACCTCTATAAGCGAAGTTTCCTTACAATTTAAGAGCATGAATGATTTGGCCAAAGTCCATCGGCCAGCTTCAGAGCGTAAAACGAGAAAAAATGAAATTACTCGAACATCTTGGAAAACTTGCTTATAAGGCTTATCCGACCTGCTGATTACGAAAATCACATCTGCTTAGCAAGAGAGCTTCATATTTTAGAGTTACGTCGAGAAAAATTTAGAGCGACGTGATTTTTCCAGAATTCACCAGCCCTTCTAACTCCTATGGAAAGATGTCTGTGACTACTTTTTAGCGCTTCGTAATCTACAAAAAAAGTACTATCGAAGGGTCCTTGCTGGAGTCTACTAGGGGCAATGCGCGCTGCTTTACACCTTCACGAAAAGAAGTCTACAGAAAGATTTGAGAATATTGAAATCGGAATATCAAGGATATGCTTTTTATCGAAAGACTTGCCTTGATGAACTGAGCACAAAGCTTTCTTCGGATTCAGAATATGTTCATTCCGAAGGAAGTTACGGCTAGTAGAATTTAGAAACGCGTGATTTTTCCAAAATTCACCAACGCTTCTATCTCTTTTGGGAGACAGTCTGCAGCTACTCTTAAACGCGCGATAACCTACAAAGACAGTACTATCGAACAGTGCCTACTGGAATCTTTTATGTTACACAGACGCTGCGTTACATCCTTGCGAAAAGACCTCCACAGAAAAAATTCGAAAAAACTGGAAATGGAATATCGAGAGCATACTGTATATCAAAAATATTTGCCTCGACGATCTGAACACAATGCTGCTTCTGGATTCGAAATATATTCATTCGAAGGAAGTTATGGGGCGTTTGCGTACTCTGCGTGATTCGCATGGTTTCGCGGATCCTGAAATGTAAACTTCCCGGATTATCGCGCACTTTGGCGGAAATCCCCGAATTCCGCGAAGTTCACGGAAATTTTGACATTCTGTGCGCGGGTATTGTGATCTTGAGCAGATCTTAGAACAAATTCGATCAGAGTGGCTCTCTACCATACTTTTATAGTATACTGTCTATGTGTCATCAGCGACAGATCAATGGTAATACTGTTATCAGCACACTGAATTCAACCAAAATAACAATCGATAATTCTGAAAACTAATATTGTATTCGGAATCCCCATGCTCGATTACCCCCCCCCCCCCCACTGTGCAAACTCCAAGCCCCGTAGCTCAAACTTTGCAAAAAATCGATAAAAATCGATAACATCTTTTTCTATTCGGAACATACGTACAGACAAACAGACGTTCAGCTTTATACATAAGATGATGCGCCTCGCCGAGCTGAATCGAACGCTGTCCTCGCATTCAGAATCCGTCCATTCTGAAGCGAGTTATGGCTAAATTGACAATCATTCCGGCGCACTGCGGCGGAGTGTGGCGCACTCTGCCGCACTCCGGCGCACTCTGCCACACTCCGGCGCAATGTGGCGGAGTGTGGCGTTGTGCGCCGCAGTCCGCCACATTGCGACTTTTTTGACGAATTATGAGCGGTATTGCACTGATTCGGAAGTTCGGGAACAGTTTCAGCACGGCGATCAGTTCGAGCGCTGTGCTGGAACTGTTTCCGAACTTCCGAAGCAGTATGAACGCAGCCTAAAGGCGCGAACAACGCAGAGGAGTTTTAACAGAGATCCAACATAATTTGGCAAGAATATCTGTCTGGAAATAAATTCTCATAAATCTGCTTGGAGGAGATTTTGAAAGATTTATGGCACACATTTGGGACGAGCCTTTGCAGTTGCTTTTTTCAGTATACATCTACGGATAGGTAGAAATGCTTTTGCCATTCTAGTTCTATTTCATTACAGAAGACATCGCGGAGAAACAAATCTTTTGACCGTCAGCATTTAAATGAAAAGGTGACCAGTAATCTATGAAAGCACTCGCAAGTTTCAAAAATCTCAACGATTTTCGGAACTCTGTCTAAGTTTAAAATGATGACAGGTAAAGTTTGTATTTCAGCAGAGTTCTCACCAAAATCTCAATTACTGTTTGATTTGTCGAGTATATCCTTGGAAGTTTATAGATTACACAGTGTCGAGAAACTGGAAATCAAAGTCAGAAAAAATGGTGGAACTTTCAACAAATGATACGAGGATAAACTCTGAAATTACAAAGCGTTTCAGTCATGGTATCTTCGCTTAGACTCAATGTTTTTGCGAGATTACGACTGCGATGTAATTTTTTAATTCGAAGCGAACCATCAGTATAATTTGCAGTGGCCGTATTACGAACCCAGTGGGTTTCGGAACCCGTTGGGTTCGCGAACCCAGTGGGTTCCGTGGGTTTGCGAACCCACTGGGTAAGATCGCTATTCATGGTTGTCATTGTGCAAGGAGTAGCTAAGTTTTATAATATGGATGTTTTTGCTAAACATAACAAGTACAGGGCGTTTGAAAAGTTCGTGTCCTTAAGCACTTCAACTGCGAACGTTGACTCAATTTTTGCTATTTGTGTTCGCCAAACCTAGAAACCACTGAATCAACAAAGAGAAATATTTTTTGCCTCAAGATACCCCAAAAAATTTGGAAGTAAACAATTTTTTCAGCTTCCTTGGAGAGTGCGTTATCTGATTTGTTCTTTTTTTTTCAACGCCGGAAAAGGAAAACAGCTTTTGATTTTTTGCTACAAATAGTCCTAGATTTACACTTTCTTTATATAACAAAAGTTTTTCAGTAGCTTGCTAACGAAGATTTTTCTATGCGCTGAATCACAGCAGGCAGTTGCGGCACCCGTTTGCGTTGAAATTTTTTCAGTTTGAAAAAATTTTGGAAGTTTTGTTTCAATATATACTTGTAGCGCAACTCTCTGACCTTCGTTATACTTGTTTTCAAAAATTTTGCATGCTTGCAAAGGTTATGAAGATAAAGTAATCCTGAAAGTGGATCTCTTGCCTTTCAAAGGCACGATATTTCAAAACGAACTTACTTCTGCGAAAGTAAAAGCACACTTAAGAAACCTTAAAGAAAAAGCTTTCAGTAGGTACACCAAGTTTTTTGTAAATTATGCTTCCTTTTTTGTAACAAGAGTTTCAAAGAATGAGGTTTGGAAAGCTATACTGATGTGTTTCAATCTAATAAAATTTCAAAGAAACCGCGAAGAAACTTGATTCACTGAAATTATGGTATTTAGGTCTGTCATGAGCACAATAAAACAAAAAGCGCGTCAAAATTCGAATGGGAAGTACTTTGGGACACGAACTTTTCAAACACCCTGTATATCTTATCCTTTTTTTCAAACTCCTACTTTCAAACGGAATTTCATTAGCGACAAGGTGCATATTCGCAGGAAGCGCTCTAGTCTTTGCCCATTCGTATTCCTTGTGCGAGGACGCCGGAATGGCAGAGGGAGCACGTTTTCCTTAGATTGGAATATGCAAAGGGATCATCGACGAGTTCTAATTTCTAGCAAACTAATAAGTGATTACCATGATTGACTTGTTCCTTCCTCATTGATTTTTACTCCACGAAATTGAAGGAAAAAACAATTTTGATTAAAACCCCCTTTTTTCCTTTTATTTTGTTTCGCTTCTCCGCTGACTTGATCGAATTGAGGCCAAAACTTTTTTTCTTACTTTCATTATAGACGAACATAAACAAACAAGGACAAATATAGGGGAACAAATACATAAACACGAATGCAAGCAGAGGCTCTGTTTCCTACATGATTCTCCTCTGTAGTCGCAGCAGTACCGTAAAAATCCTAAAATAGCATAATCAAACATTGGCAGGTGCTTAGGCTCTAATTTACGCAAAATTTCTTGTTTGTGACTTTTCAAGGAGGGCCAAATCGTGACTGGCGACATGCTAGTCCTACATCTCAGCATTCGAAATTTATCCAAGAAACTTTCTACCAGTTAAAAGAATATGCAAAGTGTTTCTATTGTATAATTGTTGTTAATAGTAACCTTCACTGCGTATGAAAGTTCATAAAATGTTCAGCAAAAGAACTGGATTCACATGTTATCCACTGAGGAATTTGCACCATGCTTGGGTTCGCTAACCCAGCGCTCAGTGGGTTCCACAACCTAAGAGAACTGGGTTGCTTGTTTCGTGAATACCAGTATGCTCGCCCTTTGGGTTCGCGAATCCATTGGGTCCGTTCGTGAATATCGGTTGAGTGGCTTTTCTTGGGTTTCGGAGCCCATTGGGTAGACTTGACCCAGTGGGCTCCGAAATATTATTGGGTTTGGGAACCCGCTGATTTCGTTGATGAATACGGCCACAGAAGTCTGACTTTTTAACGACCTAAAACATGAACTTTATATCAAAGCAAGTAAGTAGGTAGTAAGGTAGCAAATCTAACCCTTTAGGTAGTGAATCTTTTGCGTTAAAACAGTTGTGATCTGACTTACCCCAATGCTCGAGTGCTCCTCTGGGTGACTAAGAACCTATCTTAACTCTTTCAAAAAGGAACTGATTCCACATAGATCTCTCTCTCTCTCTCTCTCTCTCTCTCTCTCTCTCTCTGTCATAGCTCTTGCGGACACAAGCGGAGAGAAGACCTTTGGTTTCTCCTGCATCAGATCCGATACAGAGATGGAAATTGGTTTGGAGGAGGACACAGCGTTGATCAGGCGCTTTCAGGGATTTTTCCAAGCTTCCGAAAATTCCGGTCCTCTAATAAGTTTATATATGGAAAGTATGGCGGTAGTACTAACAACTTTTTTCACAGCCTCAATTCAACTTCTTCATGAAGGCACGAGCGGCGTAGTGATGAGGCGCCGCTATGACCAGGTCGGATTGAAGTTCGATCCCGCCTTTGGGCCAGTGAAGCTCTTTCCGTCCGGAACGGTAAATTGGAACTAGCGCTGACTTTGTTATCGGCTGGCTCCCGCAAGTCACTGCAATAAGCCCGCATGCACTCAGTAGCCTCTTCAACTATGAAGTAGAGTGCGTTCGTGCCCCCGCATTGGAGACGCCGAATCCTTCATCCTTTTATTGTTTTATTTGTGGAGGCTCAAAGAATAATTTTTATTTACAACTGAAGACAGTCACTTTTACATTTTATGACCCATGCAACTCACTAGCAAAACGCTGACGCATTCTCGCAGCGCTGCCGCTTCGCTCCGCCACTGTTGTTTTCTCACACCACGTGTTTTTCAGAGAGAACGCAAAAAATAATTTTTTTGCCTCCGTAACATCCGAACTTTGCAGTTGAGTATCCTACCTGAAAAATTAAAATCATTATTTACAAACGCAAGAGTTCACTTAGGCTGCTTTCAAGTGGCCCGAGCAGGGACACCGCATGGGCGCCGCGGTTTTGTTGCGCTTAGCAAGGCGGCGAATTGTACAATCGGCATTTTTAGCTTATATGATCCCCTGACGAACTCCTGCGTCCAACCGTCTATTTGAAGTCATTCTTTCTCCAAAGTTTATGAAATCACTTTAGAGTTGTACTCACTGTTTGATACAATACTAAACATAGTTATCAAAATGAGAATGTCCACAAACCTCAATTTTCCACTTGTGGTTCATCGCAATTTTCGTGATTTCGATACATAGTTCTTATCAGAAACATGCTTAGTGCTGTAGGGCTAAATTATCAGTACAGCTTTGGAATGATTTCATTAATTTTAAGAAAAAAATAGTTCAAAGAAAAGACGATCAGCAGCCGGGGATCACAGAGGGTCATACAAAAAGATGAAAATGCGGCTTGTACAACTTCTCGCTCCTGCTTCATATGTTTGTAGTAATTGGTAGAGGAACATTTGCGGATGGATAGACAGCGAGCAATCCAGACGTCTGGAGCTTCAGAATTTGAAACCTTATTTTAAACAGCGTTTCCCCTTCCCAGCGGGGATGTTAACAGAGTTGAGCGTGGATCAGGCGTGCCCGACCTGGGGGTCGTATTGAGGGTGAGACGGAAGGGGGGGTCGTAATTGAGAACCGAATTTGTTCAGTTGGGGAGCTACTACGACGGTGAAGAAGAAATGCGCTAGTCCGGTGGATATCGCAATCGCCAGTACTGAAGGAATGACGGTCGTAAAGACGGTCGATAGCATACTGATTGTTTACACAGTCAAAGTTTCAGCCAAAATTATTTTCACCTTTTACCTTGACATATCATGAGGTCGACAAGGAAGCTTGCTGTGTGCAATGGGTATTATTTCCTAATTAGCATGTTAAATTACCTCTTTGCGCTCCAAACCATTGCCTCTGCAGTTTCTGGTATTTCTCAACGTCCAAAAAACGTGATTTTCAAACACGATTAACTTGGTTCCAGAAACGAAAGATGTAAGCTTTTCTATATTCATAACAAAGTAATGTTTAGTACAAGTCTATGCTACAAATCAGGCTTCATTTCGCTTTCAAATAGCGAAGTAAGAAGCGCTGCCAAAATTCCAACCGGCACGTTTTTCACATTGAGTGCTTCAATTCCTCGGATTAGCATAAGGCTGAAACAAGTTGAGCCAAGCTCAAACACTTACTATGGAATCTTCTAGAGTCGAGCTAGCGAATCATTCAAAACTTGCGTAGAAAAGCGTCTTCGGAAATAAAGTTAATGGGGTCAGGCGCAACCTCTCAAAAGGTCAGGCCGCCTGAGCTTTTGAGGGGTTGCGCCTGACCCCATTAACTTACCTTCAGTGCTCAAAAATCGCCCCTTTTTTGGAATGAGTATTAAGCGCAAATCCTCTACTTGCTATATTGAAAATTTGAAGCCAAACACTCCACCTCTGGAAAATTATAGCTCTAAAAAGAGGGCTATCCAGATTCACAACTTGCCGTCAACTTGCGTGTGGTGTGCAATCGCAGAAAGTCGGGCCTACAGACTTAAAAAAATAGAAACCTGCAGTGAAGGCTGGTCTTCTTCAAAATATAACACCCCGAGCACTTGGAGATGAAGCGGAGGGGTCGTTTAGGAGTCTTCATAGGGGGGGGGGGGTCGTTTTGAAGGGCTTGTGCCTGACCTCTTGCTCAACCCTGGATGTTAATGCATGCGACCCTTAGAGCCATACATACAATGCTTTTAACGGGGCCAGCGTCGCATAGTGCAGTCACACCCTATGCGCGAGCTATAGGGTGTGACTGCACTACGTGGGCTGCAGCGTGCAGGGACAATGCCGCGCAAAGCGGAGTGGTCCTTGTTTTGATACCCTTCCTGCTTCCTTCTTAACTTACTCGCTGTCCTGCTCAATTTCTGAGCGCTTTCTGAGATCTCTCGAAGTATCACCGCGCGAATGGAAGACAAAATAGTGGTGTGAGTTCCACGAGAAGGGGTAATCTAAATCATTTCCTTTGGGAATTACTGAGAACGGCTGATGCTCTTTTTCCCTGGCTAAAGGTGAATATGTGAGGTGTAGTCGTATATCGTACAGGTTGAGAGAACAGTTTGAGTGAACAGCGGGGTGGCGCTGTAGTCAGACCTACACGACATACGATTACGTCCGCTGAAACACGAGTCAATATAATGAATCATTACATCCAGGATCAGTCATTCGAAGAAAATCTGAATGAAATGAAAGATCTCATGAGGAAAAATGATCAAGGATCTAATATCTCCTTCCTTTGCTGCGAAAGAAATCATATCCGGTTTCAAAAGATCGCATATGGGCATAGAAGCAAGAAAAATGGCAATTCCCTACTACAAAAACGGAAAATTACGAGATATTAGGTTGTCCGGAAATTAATGCAGGTTTTGATTTCCAACCGCAATAAGTCATAAATTTCTCATTTTTGAATAGGCTGCAAGGTACTGTTCGATAGAGCAAAGCAAGCTCTACAAGAAGGCAATCTTGCTTTAGCAACAGCTTCAATCCACCACGAGTTTCGAGCCAAAAACTAAAAATATTCAACTGTTCGAAAAATTGAGAAAAATCGTAACTCAGTTCGTAAAAATCCTACAAAAATTCTAACTTGCTCACGTAAACACAATCCACATAAGGCATCTATATACGCCGTTGCCGTATTTTTTTCTCTGTTAGAAATCAAGAAAACGGAAATTTTCGTCCATTTGCTAAAGTGGTGCTGTGCCGTTCGCACATAGGTAGTTGTATACTACAAACCTTTAGAAGTACAAACGTAAATTTTCAGCTCTCTACAAGCTTTAGTTCTCGAGAAATATCGAAAACAGTTTTCCCTAGTCATGTGGTCCAAGCTAAAATTTGAATTTCTCGCGAACTAAAGCTTGTAGAGAGCCAAAAATTTACGTTTGTACTTCTAAAAGTTTGTAGCATACAACTACCTATGTGCGAACGGTGCAGCACCACTTTAGCAGATGAACGAAAATTTCCGTTTTCTTGATTTCTAACAGAGAAAAAATACAGCAACGGTGTATATAGATGCCTTATGTGGATTGTGTTTACGTGAGCAAGTTGGAATTTTTGTAGGATTTTTACGAACTGAGTTACGATTTTTCTCGATTTTTCGGGCTGTTGGATCTTTTTAGTTTTTGGCTCCAAACTCGTGGTGGATCAGAGCTGTTGCCAAAGCAAGATAGCCATCTTGTAGAGCTTGCTTTGCTCTATCGAACAGTACCTTGCAACCTGTTCAAAAATGAGAAATCTATGACTTATTGCGGCTGGAAATCAAAACCTGCATTAATTTCCGGACAACCTAATACAACATTAGAACAAGGCCTGTGATGTTGTGCGCAGCACGTTCCCTGCACGCTGCGCGTCCGTAATGCTTACATCTAGATGTGTGACTGCACTAAGCGGCGCCGGCCTCTTTAAACCCTCCAATGGTGAGAAGGAAGTTGCCAACTCGTCCGGGTGCGTGTAAGATTGGCTTGCGCGTGTAAATTTGAAAGGGATTTTCTTGACAGGGAAGGCATGCTGTAAAACCGGTATTGCACTGTTTTCTTACTTAGACGATAAGGAACCTACTGCGTTAAGATCCTGGGTTGTCAAGTTTTGCCGATCCACTGCCTTTGAAGGCAGTGGTCCGACAAATCCTCGGTCTGTAGTTTTTTTCGCTTATCTGGGGTAATGCGACGCGCTGATTCCGAAAATCTACCCTAAAGAGAGCGAAAATGGCGAAATCCAGCATTTCACAGGGCCCCTCATTTTGAATTTGGACGAGCAGAACGCTTGCTGCCATGGTTAGAGACGTAAATTCGTTGTGGTACCCCCATGTTCATAGCATTGCGGCATGCCGCCTCGGACGATGTGAGGGATATCGAGCTCGTCCAAGCGCGTATAAGAATGGCTTGCGCGCACGGGTCTAGGGGCAATTTTCTAGGTAGGGGTCGCATGCTGTACGCCCGGACCTTCGTGATCCCCAGGGGATCTCCTCTCATTTTCAAAGTGATTTATCTTCCTAAGAAGTCAATGAATCGCTACAAAATTGTACTGAGCATATACTATGGCACTGCTGAGCATGTTTTCGGCAGGAGATGGAATCTGAAGATCGTTAATTTTTCGACAATTCCTAGCTCTAGAGCAGTGGTTCATCGAAATTTTCGATATCCTAAGATTTCATATAAGTTTACTATACTAGTGAACCAGTAATTAAAGGTGCTAGAGTGCGTCCGCGCGCTTCGGGACCGCATCATGGTTTCCTGCTATTGGAAGATTTTTGTAGGTTGTCCCAAAAAAATGTGCACACTTTGATCGTTAATAACTCTTGCTTCAATGTCTTTAGCCGACCTTTAGATGATATACGTAAAGCGAAGTTCAACTTACAATTAGATTCAGAGAAGCGAGCGAAACATCGATTGCTCTTCATTACTGTAGGGCTACGATAGGAACATCGACAAAGGTTCTAGGCCATTGGAAGCCATATTTTGCCTCGGAACAAAACCAATGAAGTTGAAATCTCACATTATGGTAATAGAAGCCGCCAATTTCAAATATGAAACTTCACTTCATTTGATATCCTTTCTAAGTTATCCTAGGTAAATCGTAATAACTGAATTCCTAGCATTTGTCAGAAGTGTGATTACAACGTCAAAATAGCTGAAAACGCTCGTAAAAAGTTGTGTAGTGGGATCAGCCTGCACGAAAACCCTAATACACAATTTTTCAGATTTTTTGGAAAAGCCTTTGTCAAATGGCATATTTCACGATGGCTGCATATGCTGCAAGTTCTTACCGTAATAATACAGTAGCGAAGAGAGACTGGTGATTCGCTCCATGCTGTAAATGGCAATCAAACAGGTGCACATTTTTTGGGACACCCTGTACATGTTGAGAAGTGCCTTAGTATATCCTCAGTGCAACCTTGCAGCATTTTTATTGACTTCTTAGAAAGATAAATGACATTGAAAATAAGAGGTGATTCTCTGGGATCCCCAAGGGATGCCCAAAGGATCACGCAAAATGGCAAAGAACGACTCTTGTGTGACAGTAATTTGGCATCCGCTATATGCAGGTATAAGGGAGTGAGAACCCTTCATAAGCAAGATAGAGAAGGAAGAAAAAAGGTATCCGAAGTAGCAAGATATCATGCATCCATTCTCAGATACCCTCCCCTCCCCAGCGAGGATATACGTGCATATGGGCCTTAGCCTGACAGTTGAGCATATTATACCAGGATATCGCCACACAAGCTGAGATTTTCACTGTGTTGAGTGACTCTTGGGACATTCACAGGGGATCAGTCCTTGCTTCTAAAGCTTCCATTTTCCCGAGATTCGAAAAAACATCATGAAGTTGTACTGAATATGTATGGCATTGCTAGGCATGTTTATAGTACAGGAGTATGGGGCGGAGATTGCGGACCTGTGAACTTGGCAGTAACACTAGTGTTGCGAGATATTGTAGATTATCAATTTATCGAGACCGCAGTGACACCCCCCCCCCCCCCCCATACTCCGGGAAGTCGACAACAACAATAGGAACCTTGAGTAATCAAAATTTTCGATGAACATATCTAGACCTTATCTTCGCTCTTCGTCTTTTTCGTAAAGAAATACCGGTAGACTTACCGCAAATAAGTAGTGGATTTTCAGGCCTAGTAATAGGATGGGTGGGTTTAATATACACTATCCATGTATTTACAGGAAACGTTTTCTACGAACTTTTAATACTTTATTTTACAGAACACTTAGGTGGCTCGGCAGATTGCCGAATACTGCACTGTTATCTGGAAATTCAGCTACCTTCAAACGTAGAATAGCGCAAGTCGATCTGTTGCAAGTTAAGAGTTTTCATAACTACTGGGACTGTTCTTGCTTTTTTTCGTTTCTTTTCTATGAATCGTTGCGTTTTGCTCGTCTGTCGCCTTCAAACACGACACTTATGACTAGGCGTTATTTTTTTTTGATGATGGCAGTTTTCTTTGGTTTTTTGTTACTAACCATTGGACCACTGGCCGACCACACACCTCTACTATTTTGTCTACTGTGTCCGATTAAACATCTCTTCTCGCATTTCCTGTTATTTTTATGGCGCACCTTTGAGTGCATTGGAATAAATAAGTAAATAAATAAAGCACTGTTCTTGAGCTGGAATTTACAAAACTCTCGACCAGTGGCGGGCCGCGGGGGGGGGAGGCGCCCTCCCCCCCTCCCCCCAAGAATGGGTCGTGAAATTTTCGAAATTTACTTACGTGGGATATAAAAATGTGCAAATGACTTGTTTATTCTTGTAAACAATTAAAATAATTTTTGAAAATTTTCAAAAATTTAAAATAGGCTTATAAAAAAAATTATTCGGGGGCGTGGGTGACGTCACGAGCCTTTTTTCCAGATTTTAGGGGTTGGGGACCCCCACAAATTTTGAAAAGCACCCCTAAAATTCATTTGGAGTGCGTGGCTGGCGCCACGCACCTTCATTTGAAAAAAATTTTTACCCCTCCCCCCAGACCGAAATCCTGGAACCGCCACTGCTCACGACCTATACATTTTTTTGTCGTGTCGAAACTTTGCCTAGCAGATTCATAATAGATCATCACTACAACTTCATGACGTTTTGAGTTGAGTTGAGTTCGCTAGAAGATAAACGACCTTGAAAACAAGGGCTGAGTTGGGACTCTCGAATTCACACAAAACAGTGAAAATCTCAGCTTGTATGGCAACATTCTAGCATCCATTTGCTCGAGTAAAAGAGTGTGAAAAATAGAAAGGGAAGAGTATATTTTTAAAAGGAACGAGATATGACGCTTCCCTTCTCAGCTTCCCTCCATAGTGAGGATGTATGAGCTTACGGGCCTTAGTTTCACTTTCAAAGAGAAACTAAATAGGCTTTTCTGTCAAGCATTTGAACACATATCCGGATTTTATGCACAACTTTTGAAAAGTAATATAAAATGCAAAGTTGAAGTGAAAAAACTGCCAGTTGATTGTAGATTTCCCTTACCTGGAATGACAAGTATTCGGCTATCACCAGTAGACTGTCATTTCTATAAGTAAGCGCTTGAGTATAACCGCATATGATTAGACGAAAAGTTGGGAACAAAAACTTGAACACCTTGGGAACTCGATGACTAAGTATTTTCCTTCCTTCTCAATCTCCTTGGGAATTTTCTTTCCTTTTGCGACATCCCGAGCCAAAAGTTCGAGCTTACATTCCGACTTCTGTAATTACGAAAGTTAAGTACTTCTAATATATCAACTAAGGCTGACTTCTTTGGTTTCATCAAGATTCATCTCACTCTAGGGGTTCCGAGAAGACTCGCTGACTTGCAGTAAATCGCCAACTCGTCAGTTTGTGGAGTTGAAATGTTATGAAAGTATAGTAGAGAATGATTTACAATGCTTCAAGCATTTGAGAACTGCGTGTGGATATCGTTTTAGGGTTAAGAAGCAAAGAAAATATTGTTTTTGCAGGATTCGGGGCAGAGCCGAAAAAGTGGGCAAAATTGGAGTATTAGGAGTGTTGGAAATTTGAAAAACTTTATTACGTAAAACAATTTGAAACTGGATTTTTCATGTGATAACTCAAATTATAAGGCTTCGCAAAGCTAGCCATTTTCCCATCACCAATAAATTTTGCAGCCCCCCCCCTCTCCTTACAAACAAAACTTATCTCACCGCTAATTCACATTAGTCAAACATACATAGTCCCAACTTCCCCCCCCCCTCTCCCTACCACACAAACACCTCCCCCTTCTTTTTATACAATACCGCTCATAATTCGTCAAAAAAGTCGCCGGACTGCGGCGCACTCCGCCACACTCCGCCGCAGTGCGCCGGAATGATCGTCAATTTAGCCATATCTCGCTTCAGAATGGACGAATTCTGAATCCGAGGACACCGTTCGATTCAGCTCGACGAGACGCATCATCTTATATATGAAGCTGAACGTCTATTTGTCTGTTTGTCTGTACGTATGTTCCGAATAGAAAAATCCATTTCTGAACCGATCCGGACCAAACTTGGCACACATACACTTCGGGCCCCGGCGGGTGTCATAGGCTACTTTTCGTCATTGATCGATATCGATTTTATCGATTTTTATCGATTTTTTGCAGAGTTCACCTACGGGGCTGGGAGTTTGCACGGGGGGGGGGGTAATCGAGCATGGGGATTCCGAATACAATATTTGTTTTCAGAATTATCGATTATTATTTTGGTTGAATTCAGGGTGCTGATAACAGTATTACTATTGATCTGTCGCTGATGACACATAGACAGTATAGTACAGGAGTATGGTAGAGAGCCACTCTGATCGAATTTGTTCTAAGATCTGCTCAAAATCACAATACCGCCCACAGAATGTCAAAATTTCCGTGAACTTTGCGGAATTTCGGGATTTCCGCCAGAGTGCGCGATAATCCGGGAAGTTCGCGACATTTCAGGATCCGCGAAACCATGCGAATCACGCAGAGTACGCAACGGCATAACTTCCTTCGGAATGAATATATTCCGAATCCAGAAGCAGCATTGTGTTCAGATTGTCGAGGCAAATATTTTGATATACAGTATGCTCTCGATATTCCATTTCCATTTTTTCGACTTTTTTCTGTGGAAGTCTTTTCGCAAGGATGTAACGCAGCGCTGTGTAACATAAAAGATTCCAATAAGCACTGTTCGATAGTACTGTCCTTGTAGGTTATAGTGCGTTCAAGAGTAGCTGCAGACTGTCTCCCAAAAGAGATAGAAGCGTTGGTGAATTTTGGAAAAATCAGGCGTTTCTAAATTCTACTCGCCGTAACTTCCTTCGGAATGAACATATTCTGGATCCGAAGAGAGCTTTGTGCTCAGTTCATCAAGGCAAGTCCTTCGATATACAGCATATCCTTGATATTCCGATTTCAATATTCTCAAACTTTCTGTAGACGTCTTTTCGTGAAGGTGTAAAGCAGCGCGCATTGCCCCTAGTAGACTCCAGCAAGAACCTTTCGATAGTACTTTTTCTTCAGATTACGTAGCGCTAAAAAGTAGTCACAGGCACCTTTCCATAGGAGTTAGAAGGGTTGGTGAATTTTGGAAAAATCATGTCGTTCTAAATTTTTCTCAATGTAACTCTAAAAAATGAAGCTCTCTTGCTAAGCAGATGTGATTTTCGTAATCAGCAGGTCGGATAACCCTTATAAGCAAGTTTTCCAAGATGTTTATAATTGTTCGACCACCACCGATACCAAGCGGTTTACTTCCAAGGCGAAATATAGACAGTACAAAACGGGAGAATAAACACAATAACAGATGGCGAACACGATGGTTTTGACGCCGGGATCTTCGCGAGTCGACCCTTCTTCGCTGGCGTGGAAGAGGAAGAATGAAACTGTTAGCGAGCCACCGGCTTCTTCCCCTGCGCTTCTTAGATCCGAAGCGCGATATGTTCCTTTTCTCATGCGTTCTTCAGAAGCTTGCATCTTGGCGTTGGCTCTGCGATCCTTACATTCCTGATGATCGCTCTGCGATATTCCCGCCGGCAACGTGGACAGGTGAGAGGAGTTTTGTGAGGCGTAGCGATAAGTAGAATAAAGCGTGGAGCGAAGCGTATACAAATGGACTCTTATGAGGCGTAGCGACGAGTAGATAAGGCGTGGAGCGAAGCGTATACAAATTGAGCCTAACCATACTTTTTTGACGTCTCACTGCTGGCGTTCTTCGCGCAACTGACGTTCGATATTGCGTCTTCTTTCGCGGTTCCTTTCAAGTCCTTCGCGTGCTGATCGTAGCTGCTCAATGATTGATTGGCTTTGCTCGGGCAGCTCACAAATGGCTGAATGGTGTCCGTAACCACGGCAGTGGTAGCATTTCACTGCGTATTTTCGACAATAAATGTCTTCCGCGCATTCTGTGGTTAGACACATGACACAGCGAAGTTCAGCCCGCAGCAAATCTCTCCGTGTTGCTGCGTCCGCGACAATCTGACACGAGTCTGAATAATGATTGCCGACGCGTTTACAAAACACACACTGAATGGTTTGTTCATCATTGCGTAAAATGAAGCCATGTGTGAAGCGTCTTGGTGGGCAGGTTCTTCGGTGCGAGAGCTCATCTATTAGGCGTTCGAAGTCGCGTTCCGCTTGAATGGCTTGATCTAGGTCTGCCCTAAGACGTTGCCGCCGGTGTTCAAGTCTCTCTTCGCGTTCCTCTTCCATTTCGCGTCTCTCTTTCAGTTCGCGAGGTGCTTCGTCATCGCTGTTAGCTTCCTCCATGTATTCCAGCTCTTCCTCGAGAGGAATTTCCTCATCAAGATGCTCAGCTTCTTCGTTCGGCTCCTCATTGTGACTTCCTTCAACTAGCGCCTCGTCTTCCAATTGGAGTTCATCCTCGACCATTGCGTCGTCTGCTTGGTGGACATCTTCTTGAACAGCCTTTGAAGGATTTTGAATTTCTTCAACTGGCGCCTCGTCTTCCAATTGGAGCTCATCCTCGACCATTGCGTCGTCTGCTTGGTGAACATCTTCTTGAACAGCCTTTGAAGGATTTTGAATTTCTTCAACTGGCGCCTCGTCTTCCAATTGGAGCTCATCCTCGACCATTGCGTCGTCTGCTTGGTGAACATTTTCTTGAACAGCTTTCGAAGGCTCGTCCGTCGTGTGTCTTTCCATTCTTTCTTTTTCCTGCATCGCCAAGTTTTCACCGTCTGGACTCTCTCGATTCTCTGTGCCCTCGTCTGTCGGCTGCGATCTCTTGATAAAGGCCAGTATTTCGTCCAATTTTGCGTTGACCTTACTCATAACGGCGCTTACGACGGCATCGATGATTTCCTCCCTATGCGTTGAAGTCTCTTCTTCCGATGTTGATTGCGACCGTGTTTTCTGGACTTCCTGCAGCGTTGCGACTATATCCTGTAGGCTGGTTTCAAACTCTTCCATCTTTCTCGACGTGGATTCCTTACTTTCTACCAGGGTATTGACTGCTGCAAGGATCTGTGCCTGCCGACTGACCATCTCTGTGCGTTCCTCCTGTTGCAAGTGATTCCGAATATCTCTGAGTCGTTGGCTGATCGAAGTGACTGTGCGCAAATGGTCGTCGATGGCCAAGTTGACGATATCCTGGTCCGTCAGCAGTTCCATCCCAAGGGCGTCTCTCCTCTCGCGCGCTATCATAGCTTTCCAGGCGTCAAAAGAGATCGCGTTCGTAGCCACGAGGAAATGAGGCAATACAAAAAACATTCGAAACTGCGTTCTCAAATATAAGAGCTCTAATCTAAAGCGATCACATTCATTCTCTCTCATCTGCAATAGAGCTAGTCGATCAGACCATTCTTGCGGTGAACCTTCGATGCGTAATACATCCCATTCCAACTGGCTGACGTCTCGCAATGTCTGATTGAGCTGTACAGCGTGATCGAGGATTTGCTGGAGCACCACTGGTGGAGGCGGGAGCGTTGGAATGGCGTTGCGTAGGCGTTTATTCTCTTCTTTCAAGCGGGAAAGTTCATCATCTCGACTCATGGTCTGAAAGGGTACTGGTTCAAATATGATAATATATAGATGACCAATAATTCTAGTGACATCAGACAGTTTTTTGGTGCTGTGCAAGCGAATATGAATTGTGTTGTCTCCTATCGCGAAAAAATTGGATGAGTGTGTTCAATCCGCGTATGGGACAACAGAGGATAGTATGGATCAACTTTACAAGCAGAAATATCATGCGCAGCCCTAGCGATTGAATGGTCAAATAAGTGATCAACAGCGCTAGTACCACCCCTAGTACTGCCAGTAATATTGATTTATACCAGTCTATCATAGTTTTGAATATGTGCTCTAAATCGGGCCACTGGAATTCGTTATACAGCGTGCTGTTTCCTTGGATGGTTGCTAATAGCGGGCCGCGTAACGAGTTTACATATTTGAGTGTCCCAACCAATGTGAAATTTTTCAAAATTGTTCCACATTTAACCGAACAGCTCACCTCTTGCCTTGCGGCATTCAGCGCGAACACCAGGGTAGACTGGGGGTTTTTTGGACCACATGGAACAGCAAAGGCATCTTGGGCGCAATATATCTCTGCTAATCTTTGCGTTTTCGCCTTACAAGTGATGACGGTTTTTGCTCCTTGCGCACAGTTGTAGCAGCCTTGTAAAATGCTGTTGTCCACGGTACAGACATCGTTATGCACTTCAAGAATAACATCGTTGATCTTTTCCTTAAAGTCTACGATAAATTCCGCCATTGCCATTTGCGGAATTCGTGCTGCGAGTACTCCACGAACATTTTCTAGCTGCCAAATTGGGGTTTTGATTGGCAGGCTCGTCTCTACATCCTGAAAAACTCTTCTTAGGTCTGAGGATGAACACTGACATTTGACTCTACTCTCCGCGGCCTCGCAACGGCAATCGTCGCGCAGTGTACAGTTTAGATTTTTAGCTGCTTCCCAAGAGTCACAATGCAAGTGTAGATATTCCTGTTCTCTCCATATCGCGAAATTTTCACCATCGGTGATGAATCGATCATTGAGTAGTGATATGGGAGGTAGTGCCAAGGAGGTCATCACTATTCGAAGTGAAGGTAATTCGACTGGAACATTAGGCGTCAGCGATATAATAAAGCGTTGAAAACTTGTTTTCTTGTCCTCTCGCTCTAGCGTGACTTCCAACTTCGCCTCTTCTCGCCACCTCATGCAGCGGAAAAGTTCGTAGACTTTTGTTGATTTAGGAACTGCGTAGATTCTATAAAAAAGACATCCTGCACTTGGATAGAAGCAGTCACACCCCCATCCCCCGCAGGATTCTATACATCCAGTTCTTCCTGGTAATGCGTTCCCAGCTTCCAACTCGGGTATGAGGCTGGAGCTGTTTACATCCGCGCATTTGTTCCTTGAACAGGATCCCATGTGCGCACAACGCTTACTGTCGATTGTATTTAGTTGGACGGCACGCGTAAAGAGTAACATCTGCCGATCACAGTGAAGCTTGATACTTTGCCATCGAATCTTGATGCTCGTGACCAGTGATGTGTTGCTGACAAGATTGAGGCACGCTTCTCTTTTCAGTGCATTTATTTTTAGCACTTCTGAAAGCGTTATCGTGCATTCTCTCACTCCATTGGTTACCGTACAGATGGTTCGCTTGTGGTCGAAAATATTCATGCGTTGGCATGTTGGCGACACCATTTTGGGAGCACAAGTAAGATTCAGGAGGATGGCCAACGCAATCGTCATTCGTGCACTTCTCGTTCTCCTTCTTTTCGAGGATAACTTGTGGATTCCCCATAGGCAGGAGTAAGCGACCGCTTTGACTCCACCCATTAGGAGCCAATGTAAGCCCCGTAGGATGAGTCTTAATGGCTTCCCAACGGTAACTGGAACGTATAAAAGCGCATATACTATCGCAATGAACATGTACAGCAGGACTGCTGAGATGATGATCGCCCCTTGTGGCCAGCACTCAGGGTTTAGTAAGATCGTAGAGCAGAACCAGCAGTCTACGTTTTCACAGAAATTAAGCCCTTTACAGATTGTACTTATCGTCTCTGTATGTTCACCGTTTTTCCACTTCAACATAACCATATGGTCATGGAGTGTTATTTCTGCTGGAAAGCGTATCATTTGCGACTGGGCTCCTTGATGTTGTGTTTTGCAATAGTTGTCCGCGCAAATTTGAAATGACTCGTTTATAGCCGTATGAAGAAATACTCCATTGGGCGTACAACTGAACGTGATGGAATGCGAACGTTCCTGTGTTGTGGGTGAGAGTATGGTCAAGATCATGACATAGAAGAGGAACCATTTTGTGCGTGAATTCCTAATCAGAAGTGATTTCTGGTTGGTCAGAGCATTCTCAACGTACTGTTGCTGCTTGCGTGGTCGAAGGTCGTATCGGTGATGAGTCTCTTCCTTTTCGTTACTCCCTGTTTCGGTTGGTGTTTTCGAGGTTAACAGTTCTTTACCTTCTTCAATTTCCAGCGGAACAAGAAGGTTGACCGGGCGTCGAATTTTACGTTTGTTCGTTGCGAGTTCAACTTCGCGAACCTTCCCATCCAATCCCTGATGAATTTCCGTAATTCGTGCTAATTTCCACGAATTTCTAGGGAGCACCGGGTCACTCACCAACACTACCGAACCAACCGTAGGCACCTCTGTTCCTTGCCTCCTCTTTACAATGTTCTTCAGCTGTTTCTCACGTAGGCTGGTGAGATAATGATGCTGCCATATCTTCCAAAAGCGTTCCAAGAATTTACAAGATGACGTGAGCGCTTCTTCTACCTGCTTTCGTGTTTGTAAAGTTCTTAACTCGGCGGGTAGTAAGTACTCCGGATCATCGTCCGTTGACGGATTTACGCATAGTGGAAGAGTTATGACCCAGTCCTTCTGCAAGAAGTCGATTGGGCGGATCATTCCGAATGTGTCCGGCTTGACCTCTTGATATGTTAGCGGACGCGAGTTCAGACAAGCCTCTATTTCCGCCATTATCGTCACCATTTGGTCGTAAGAACGTATGATCACCTCTCTTGCAGCTTTGTACAGCGACTGTTTGATTGACTTTATGAGACGTTCATAAAACGCGCCTTGCCATGGGGCATAAGGCGTGATGTGGTGCCAATCAATTTCAAGATCGGTAATCTCTCGAGCTATAGCGTCTTTGAGGATCTGTTCACTCAAAAGAAATGTTGGAGCGTTGTCACAAGTGATCGACTCCGGAATGCCCCTGCGCGCTATGAATCGTCTTAGCGCGTTCAAGAAATCTTCGGTGCTCATACTGGCTACCAATTCCAAATGGATTAAGCGTGTGACTGCGCAAGTAAAGATGCATCCATAGATTTTGGAACTTTTGTTTTCGTCTACCGAGGGGAGATCAAAGAAGTCGAGTCCGATGTGTTGAAAAGGCCGCCCTCTCTGAACTCTGCGTTCTGGTAAATTTGTGGAGTCTGGATATTGGTATGGCAGTGCATTGAATCTCCTACAATTGACGCAGCCGTGGATCAAATGCCTCACTTGTTGGCGTAATTGTGGAATCCAATACTGCATTCTGACGTTGGCCATCGTGTGCTCCACTCCGCTGTGATAAGTACCGTGGGCCTCGCGAATAATCAGATTCGCTAGGGTCGTTTTCGGTGCTATAATTATTGGACTCTTAGCCTCTTCTTTTAGTGATGACATTTCCAGTCTCCCTCTCGAGCGCCATATTTGTAGGTGATCTTGGAATAATCGCAATGTATTTTCCATTGATTTCCTATATTCTTCTGGCAAGTAATTTTCCTGGTGATAGCGTATGATCGCCCTCCGCGCAGCGCGCTTCGATTGTGTTGTTATGGGGATGGGCGTATCTTGTATTTCTTTCAATTCGGCGATATTTTTTCCGCTCTTCTCTGGGTGCTTTCGTAGCATTTTTTTGATGAAGATCAGCACTATTGCGATTGTGCGTATTGCTTTTCTCAGTGTTGAAAACCTTGAAAGATCCCAAGGCTGTTGACTTGATGTGTTTGCGATGGGTCCTTTTCGCAATACTAGTGCTGCTGCTTTAACTCGATTTTCTTCTTTATACAGCGTATAATTTGGGTTCGTCCATTCAGTCAGAGCTTTGCGCAAGAAATGTGGCCCATGCCACCACATGTCGGTATCCATGCCCTCCGAATTTGTTCCTCGAGTGCCTAAATCCGCGGGATTTTCTTCCGTTTTCACGTATTTGAATTGTACGTGGCTTTCTTGCTTCTCTAGTTCCGAGACAATGTCGCGAATTTCGTTAGTTCTGTTCCTAACAAGTACCCCTGCTTTGTCCTGATGAGGGTTGGTCATAAGCCAATTCAATGCGATCTGTGAATCCGAAAGAATGATGATAGTTCGCGAAAATTCCTTACTTCTTTCTCGTATTGCTTTAGAGACTGAATTTGCCAGTCGTACAGCTATCGTTAACGCGTTTAGCTCCATTTTGGGCATCGTTGTATGACCGTTTATGGAAGGAAGTTTTGATTTGGCCATGACGAGTGAAGAGAACTGCTCATTGAATAAGTAGGCGCATACTGCCATGGCCATCTCGCTTGCATCCGCAAATACTGCGAGATGATAAGGTTCCGTACCTAGCGTCAGTCTTCTGGGAATCGAGTTTTCGTAACCATCTACGCTTGTCTTGAGCTGAACCCATTCCTCGCGTAGGTTTGTACCAATGGGGTCATCCCAGTCTCGCGGTAATTTCCAGAGATTTTGCTGGAATACTTTCAATTTCGTCATCAGTGGGACTAACCATCCCAGTGGATCATACACTGATGCTATTTGGCGTGCGACGCTGCGTTTCGTTACAGAATTTGAGGGCGGTATCGCACAGTTGATGACCAAGTTGTCCTCATCCGCGTTCCATGTGACACCCAGTACCTTTTGGATACGCTTCGTTGCGCAAAATTCTTCACTCAAGACCTTTTCTAGGATATGGGTATTCGAGAGATATTCGCGTAAGTTCATTCCCATATCTTCAAAGAATCGTCTTGAAGCCTGGGCTTTTTGTTGAAGTTCGTCTTCTGTATCCGCCGGAAGGATTAGATTATCCACATAAAGATTATCACGTATGTCGCTTGCGAGGACCTCGTCTGTGTATTGCTGCTCCATATGGTAGCGTATTGTTCCCGCTAGTAAATACGGAGAAACATTTAGGCCAAACGTTACCCTCGTAAAGCGGTAAGTGACAATATTATCTCCTTCCGGAGGGAGGTTAATGTCGCGAACCCACAAAAATCTCGTAGCGTCTCTGTCGATCTCATTGAGATGGACTTGCAAAAATGCCTTTTCGACGTCAGCTGTCGCTACATATTTTGCTGCGCGAAAGCGTATCAGCATGCCATATAACTCTGGGAGTATACTTGGCCCTTGGTGAAGTACGTCGTTCAAGGAAGGACTGTTTTTGAAGTGTGAGGAAGCGTCGAATACGATGCGCAACTTAGTCGTTTCCTTATGCGGCGTTATTACGGGCTGGTGAGGGATATAGTGTAAATGGTTTCCTTGCTGAAGTTGGTTGTCTGGGACCACTTCAATAATGCCCTTCCGTTTTTGTTCTTCAATGATGTCAGCGTAATTTTGAAGCAAGATTGTGTCTGTTTTCAGAGCTTCTAATATGCGACCCAAGCGTTTCAATGCTATAGCTTTGTTGGTGGGTAACGGCGGATGTGATTCTTTGAATGGTAGGCGCACATAATATCCGTCGGTGCGCTTCTCGATTGTTGAATTGAAAAAGTTTTCTACTTTTTCTTGTGTGACCATCTTTTCTTCGTTCTTCGTTCCTGTGAACTCGCAAATTCCCGAGGAGTCTATGGTCCAATATTTGTCCCAGCGTTCTCTATCTTCCTCGAGGCTTTCACTGAGGTTGGTAAATATTCGTACCGTAGAAAGCGAAGTTGAACAAGCCTTTCGTCCTTTCTTCGCAGCAGTCTCGGGCATTTGTTGTTTCCCTGTGATTAGATAGCCTAATTTGGAAGGGATGAGCAATAGGCCTGATGGAAGCGTGAATTTCGGCGACACATTTTCCATGAAGTTCCAAAGCTGGTCGCAACCGAGCAAAATCTGTGGGTTAGACTCTCTTACTTGGTTAGTTGTGGAGAGAGGTATTTGATGCGTTTCCAAGAACTTCAAGTCTTCGTCGCTTAGTATCACTTTTTTTCCTTTTTCCGTAAGCACAGGTATTGTATATAATTGTACGGTATGACCTTTTCCTTCTTTATCCCATATTTCGAGCTGCGTCATCTTACACACTGTTGGCTTCGCTTCATGCGAACCGAATGTAAACATCAGGAAGCTTTCTGTCCCCAAGCTGTCGAGGTTAAGTTTACTTGCTAAGCTTGCGCTGATAAATGACTGATCTGCTCCTGTGTCGAATAGTATTTCGACCTCAGTCCATTCTTTGCTGGCAGTGTTGTAGATTCTTGCTGAGCCTGTGAGAAGTAGTACCGACCCATCTCTTCCGAGCGTTCCCTTTTCTTCGGCGTGAAGAATGGTTCTAGGTTCCTGCGTTTCTCCCAGTTCCACGTGGTTCTCTTCTGGAATCTCGGTGCTAACTGGGTGTGCCCGTGTTTGTTTGCCTCTTTGTTGTTTAGTGCCCTCAGTCTTTCTAACCGTGAGTGGCGTGCGCGATTGCTGCTGCGAAGCTTGTCTTCGTTCCAAATCCTTGTTGCCCGTCGTTTTCGAAAAGCGTTTTGGGCAAATCGTGTAGTGATGCCTTTTTCCTGGGCAATTCCTACATCCTTCACCGGTACAGTCTCTGGCGTAGTGGTCCTTTCTTCCACAATTTAGACATAACTGTCTTTCTTGCATTAGTTTACGACGTTTTTCCATCGTGTCGTAAACCCTGCAGTTGACCGAATTGTGACCTATAGTATCACAGAATATGCAGGATGTGGGTTTTGGTGACCCGCGTGTGGCGTTTCGACGTTGTTGAATTTCGTCTTCCTTGACGGTGCCGTGACCGGTATTCCTGCTGACCATGTCGTTGACTCGCTCCTCCATGCTTATCAAGGAGTCCAAGTCCATGACGATGTTCTGGAGTTTCCAGTCTTGTTCTCCTCTTTCCCGAGACATTTGACGTTCCAGAACCTTGCGTTGAAGTTTTGCCGTAAACTTCGATAGCACCTTTTGTGCAAGAAAGGAACCATCTAGGCAAACCCCTAACTTTTCTAGCTGCGTTATGATGGGGTGTAGCGTTTCCAAAAGTTTTCTTTGCGCTGTTATGGTCCCTTGATCGGCCCTCGTATTTTCGAGTCGCGTCTGTAGTATCGCGATAAGTTGTGACTCATTACCGTAGTTTTTGCGCAGGAGTTCCACAGCGTTATCGTAGTTTTCGTCTGTAACCGCAAAGCGCCTTATCAGATCGCGTGGCTCTCCGCGTAATGCGTTTACTAAGTAATTAAATTTTTGGAGCTTTGAAAGCGGTTGAGTATGAACGCTCGCTTCAAACAAGGTCCAAAAATTACTGAATTCCCACACTTTCCCATTAAAAGTGGGGATGGGAATAGCAGGGAGCGTTGCTTTTGCCATTTCCAACTGCCCCACATTCCCTGACTGTTGTCTTTGTCCTGCGAAGTGCGCTGACTGCCCGCGTTCACTTGTTATTGTTGCATTTCGTGCGTCAAGTTGTATTATGAGCATTTCTGCGCGATCAATGGCGGTTTGTGTTTTTTCCATGTACTCAAGCGCTTGCGCTTCTTGTTTTTCGGTCAATGAGTCAGCTAGCGCGTCTACCATGTTCGCGAATTTACCAAGATGTTCTAAGACTAAATTGGAAGTCCCCTTCAATTCACATACAATAAGTGATAAGCGCTCAAAGGAATCTTCTTGTAAGGAAATGTCCCCTTCATAGCGCGATATTACATTGTTCAAGTTATTGCAGAAGCGAGTTAAAAGCGCTTTCTGAGATTTTAACGCAAAGGGCCCAGCCATTCCTCAGAAAAGCTTAATTGGCGTGAAAAAATGATCTTCGTCGAATAAAGGATAATTCAGCGTAGAAATTAAATGCTCGCTAATGACCGAGTGAATTGAGATTTCAGTAGTGACCGCGTGTGAATAGTTAGGCAAAAAACGCGGTTGTAATGATTCCAAGTACGGTGCAATAAGCAAAGCGGAATTGCATGCAAAGCTTAGCAATTGAATCTTACCCGTCTCCTTTTGACCGGATGCACCATATAATTGTTCGACCACCACCGATACCAAGCGGTTTACTTCCAAGGCGAAATATAGACAGTACAAAACGGGAGAATAAACACAATAACAGATGGCGAACACGATGGTTTTGACGCCGGGATCTTCGCGAGTCGACCCTTCTTCGCTGGCGTGGAAGAGGAAGAATGAAACTGTTAGCGAGCCACCGGCTTCTTCCCCTGCGCTTCTTAGATCCGAAGCGCGATATGTTCCTTTTCTCATGCGTTCTTCAGAAGCTTGCATCTTGGCGTTGGCTCTGCGATCCTTACATTCCTGATGATCGCTCTGCGATAATGTTCGAGTAATTTCATTTTTTCTCGTTTTACGCTCTGAAGCCGATGGATTTTGGTCAAAATGTTCATGCTCTTAAATTGTAAGGAAACTTCGCTTATAGAGGTTTTCGAACACGCTCTTTACGAAAATCGTGGTCTTTGAGGATTACAGGGTCTTCCTGGAGAGATACGGTGAGGTGATTGTAACTGCATCACGAAAGCTCGTACAAATGCTCGTAACAAATATTGTATTCGGAATCCCCATGCTCGATTACCCCCCTATGCAAACTCCCAGCCCCGTAGGTGAACTCTGCAAAAAATCGATAAAAATCGATAAAATCGATATCGATCAATGACGAAAAGTAGCCTATGACACCCGCCGGGGCCCGAAGTGTATGTGTGCCAAGTTTGGTCCGGATCGGTTCAGAAATGGATTTTTCTATTCGGAACATACGTACAGACAAGCAGACGTTCAGCTTCATATATAAGATGATGCGTCTCGTCGAGCTGAATCGAACGGTGTCCTCGGATTGAGAATTCGTCCATTCTGAAGCGAGTGGCTAAATTGACGATCATTCCGGCACACTGCGGCGGAGTGTGGCGCACTCTGCCGCACTCCGGCGCACTCTGCCACACTCCGGCTCACTGCGGCGGAGTGTGGCGGAGTGCGCCGCAGTCCGGCGACTTTTTTGACGAATTATGAGCGGTATTGTACTCCACATCCCTCTACCTTGCAGACTCGTGGGTGCTCATAAGTGCCCTACCGATTCCATTCTCTGCAGAACCAACAATTTTTTTCCGCGCAAGCGTAAGAATTCAAAATACTCTCCGAGGTAAATAAAAAAAAAGTTGTAATATTTACGCGCAAGAGGGAACGATATAATATCAAATTCAGTGCGTATATGGCGCAATAGGGTGTGGGGACTTTGCATGAAGAATTTTGAAAAAGTTATGTGAATGGGCGTGGCAGACTTTTTTCCGAGTTAAGTGGCTTTAGAGGTACTTGGAGAGCTACCTGTGATGGCTCAAAATCGTATATTTCCCTCTTTTCACATACTTTTCACTTCTTTTCATAACATTCATCTACATCGAAAACGCTACCAATCTTCAAATATCCCTAGAACCCTCCTCTCCTTTTCCTCCAGAATTTTTGAATTACGGCGGCAATCCTGCTCCAAGCGCGCGGTGGTGCGCGCCGCATACAGCAAGCCAACAATTCAGAAATTAGCGAACAGCATTTTTTCATCGTTTGTCTGTCGTAGTTTTGTATTCTGTTCCACTAGTCTTCCTTATTCATTTGATCCATTTATAAACATGTCATAAAGATTGCCGTATTTTTGCGACGAAATCTAAGGGGACTTCTTTTCCAAAATTTTAGAAAAAACATCTTGTACCGAACTTTGGTTACACTATTTATAGTAGCTCATGAAAACACTGCATACCATTGGTAATCCCATAAAAAGACCTCGGTTTACTATGTCCCGATTGATTGAACGCGGGCATTTCTTCGCTCCCGATACAAGTGAGCTGAGAGACACTACCTAGAAATGATATGTGTAAACGGATTTCTGCACCACTTTGGAACTTACTGTAATGATGACTTTGAGATACTTCATGATATTCATTCAAATCGTAGTCCCCAGGCTTTTATGTCGGTTGACTTCATTGGATTTACAGTGACTAGCAACCCAATTATATCGTGAACTCAATTGTAACCCCACACCGTTGGCTCCATCAATCCCTCTCTGTACACAAAAAGCACTTTTATATTCAATATTGCGTTCTGAAAAATGATCTTGTAATGAATGGCATTTACAATTCCTAGTTGTTTTCATATTTGAACTTTCAAATTGATATTTCTCAAGGACTAGGCCTCCTACGAGGGTGCAATTTGTGGCATTAGTACTGAATGAATGAAATATAATCACATATTTGCGAGGAACGCAGTACCGCTCCCGGTGGCGCCCAGATTCAATCTCAAGCGCTTCTGCAGCTCGACGTTTTCGTGCTTTCCAAGATACAATTTCCTATCAACGAAAAGGACAAGCCCAGGTAAACGAGAAGAATTATATTCAAATCTTGCCCAAAGGCTTTCTTTAACACGTTGACGACGAGCTTTTTTTTTTTTGACGTCTGTCCCTGTGGACGATCCGTTTCCGGGCATTTTCACAGCCGGCTGCATGTATGTATGTATGCATCTATGCGTCAGTTACAAAAATGCAAGTGGGTGGGGTAGCTCCGCCCACTTGCATTTTTCGCCCCTTTTCAAAAATGTGGAAATTGCTCATAATCAATGAATTCGTGCAAATGGCATTTTTGAAAAGTGGGCGGAGCTTGCCACTCAGGAGGTGGGGCTGCATAATGGGGGGCGGGTCAAAATTAAAATTCAAGGTTCCCCAGTCATCTAAGAGCTTTTATATGCAATTTCAGAACGAAAAAAGTTTTTTTGTAGAGGCCAACGTAGTGGGCGGAGTTTGCCAAAAGAGGAGCGGGCCAACATGAAAAACTTCTGAGCCTAAATTGATTATTGAACATAAATTGGAACCATTGTACACATTAGAACTGGTATTTAGGGTGTCGCGCATCATTGCGCGACACTGTCGTCAACGTGTTAAGAAAGAAAAATAATTTTGAAGAAAAGAAGGTTGATGGTGCCGCAGAATCATGCAGAAAGCTGGGAAACGCGAATTATACAAGTTGCACTCGTTTTCGTATGTTTATAATTAAGCATAGTAGGAATACCTAGAGTGGATCCCAAAAATAAACTTCTTCTTAAATGATCACTGCTTTTGTTTTCCTAGTAAACTTAGGGTGTCATTCAATAGAGCAGATCAAGCTCTACAAAGTGAATACCAAGGATTCGCCTAAGTCGCATTCCAGCAAAGTTCAAAGCCCAAAACGAAAAAAATTTTAGCACTTGAAAACTGGATTTTTGCAAGGAAAATTCCTGCGACCTCCAACTTGATCATCATACAATAGGCATAAAGTAGTACTCAAATATGCCTTTACTGGATTTTTTTAGAAAGCGAGAAAAAAAGCTAGACTAAAAATGCTTAGCTTTTTACACGCATTTATGGCTTTTTTCAAGTCAAAAAATTTTTTACAAATGCGACCACTTGGAAGCTTGGAAGAGTTACTAGTATGTGTTTTCTGTTAGCTCTTGCTTTATTTACTCAAACACTCGATTCATGGTTGCCTTTATTCGCAGTATGCTATTGCCTGTACTACATCTGTTCATCGATGTTTGACAAAAAGTTCTACAGGCAAGACGATTTCAAAAAAAAAATCAAATCAATGCTTATGTAACCCGTACCCTTACTCTGTGACCAATATAAGAATTCGAAGGCAGTGTCCCGGCAAAATTTCGTCTTCGAGTTTTTAGCCTTTTACGAGCCTTTTCTCTAGAGGAATATGTCTGGGATTTTCAGCGGATGAAAATGGTGAGAATGAGCCTTTTGCGAAGCTTGTTCGCAATAAATGGAAGGTACATGTAATTGGGGGGGGGGGGGGGGGAGGGAGGGAGCTGGGGCGGTTTGCGGCTTATTTCACTGAGTGGGATTTCGCCATCCTTATGCACTGCTTTTGACTTAGCGGCAGCACTGTGGAGGTTTTCTTGCAATAATATGTTTCCATAAAGGACCATCGGAATTCTGCGCTCTCAGGCATGCAATTTTGTTAGACTAATGATTGTCAAAGAAGATTAACAGAAAGGGCAAGAAAACGATTTCTAAGGATACAAATACTTCCGCATTGTACATATAAATCCTCTAAAACAGGTGCTTCAAGCACAAGGCAACAGAATTTGGACAGAACATATGTACTAAGCTAGTACTAGACTACTTCAAAATTCTGTGCTTCTTAGTTTTCGCGCATTATTTGAGGGTTTGGCACCTTTTGAAATAATGGATCCCAAAGATTTTCTCTTGTTCTTTCTAAAACCCACTAAATTTTCATGGAATACATGCAGTTATGGATTGGATACATTCCAAGCCCGGAAGTTCAACTTGCCAACATGCAGTATGCTTAAAAAAATCCTTTCTATAATATACATTCGATCCTTTCAAGCGCGACGGCAGAGTTTTCTGCGTCCCTCCTATCCTTAACCCCATGAACGTAGGAGGGTCCAGTTGCTGAAGGATTCCAGAAAGGAATTGGAAAATATAACGGCGCTTAGTGATGGCGAGAGGAGAGGCCAGAAGCCATTATGTCAGCGAGGGATTTGCTTGCACTATGGGTCCCGGGCGGAGCGAACATTTTTCAACATTGAGCTAAGCGGCTAGCATTTGGCACAGGGGTGTATGTGTGAAGGCTGATCACAAAAACATTTCATTTCAGAATTGCCGATAACCTGTATGCGGTATATAGGTAGTCATTATTCTGGGCGAGAGATTGTTGTTGTGTTTCTGTCACAGCGGCTGTCGCCGATGGGGTACGAAGAAAGTTATTGATCGTTTGAGTCATTCTGTACTGTCGTGCGCATATGCAAGCAGTATTTTATTACTTAATGGAGCTCACGGCTTTTATTTGACTCTTCATGTGACATTTCTTCACAAAAAAGTTGACTTTCTGTGGAGTAGAGTCTTCCGCAAAAGTATCAGCAAAATACCCACTAACGCTGCTTTACGTATAACTATGCTAAAAATTTGACTTCCCCAGCGAAAGATGAGCATTCAATTAATTTTGGCTCGGATGGGCGGCAAAAATCGACGTTCTCTGAAGTGGGGCCTCATTTTGAAAGTTTCATTATCTTTTCCGCTTAAATCCCATAATCACGAAAAACTCACCTTGGGATATTGCTGACAATCCCATAACCACGAAAAACTCACCTTGGGATATTCCTGACAACCTTATTTTGTTTTTCTAGCGATAAACTAAGCATTCAAGCAAATTTTTCGAGGGTGTTAAAGTTCGTGATCAAAATTCAAGGTTTTATGTAATGGAGCCTCATCACCTTTCCATTCCCTTTTCGCTAAAAGGTCAGAGAAATACGCAAAAAAACTCGTTTCTGAATATTGCTGAACATTTCTGGCCGCAAACTGAGCCTTCGGCCAGGTCTTGAAGGGAGATAGGAGTGCATTCAAGCGATTTTGGTCTCGAAGGCCGGCGGAAAATGATATTTGTGAAGTGGGGTTTCGTCTCCAAAGGTTTCATCTTTTTTTTGCTGAATGGTCAGCGAAATTCAAAAAAGCTCATTTTTTCGAATGTAAGGAAGAAGGAGCGTTTTGATCAAATAAATTATCGGATAACTTGACCTACGCGCGCCAAGAGCGCTTGTCGATTGTTTTTGTTCAGTAGTTCTCGGTTGGTGTCGGCAGGGAGCGGCGGTGGCCGCATTGTTACTTTTATTTCTGTTCTTTTTCTTTGTGAGTCTTTTCTTGTACTGCCCATAAGGCAGGCTTCTGCTTTTCCAGTGTTCTTTTTTTCGGGGGCCGAACAAATTTGAACACGGGAAACAATTTTTTTTTGCAAAACTTCTTGTCGGGGTAAATTTTGCATCGTTGTGGCGTGGACTACTGGGCCAATTATTGTGCTGGTCGATCCACAGGTCATCTGTGGAAGACCATTGAGCACATACGGGTACAAGAGCCTCTGGTCGAGGTGGTACCTGGAAATCACCATGAGGTGAGGTGCCGGTTGGATCCACAGTTTTCTGTGGAACACCGTAAGGCACACTCAGGTACGAGAACCTCTGGACGAGGGGGTACCTACACACCACCGTGGGTGGGAAGGACTTGCTAGAAGCAAGAACCTTCATTGAGTGAAGCAGGAAGCTGCCGTGAAGCCCTGCTCGATCGATTGATAACGGAAAAGGCTGATTCTTTTCTGTTTCAGAGCATGGCGGAATCCATGGATGAAGAAATGGAGGCCATGATCCTCATGGACGAGGAGGGCAAGCGCATTGAAGATCTTCAAGCGCAAATTGCCGGATTGACGCAGCAAGTGCGTCAACTAGTGGAAAAGCAGTCTCAGGTATGCGTTGTACCTGTCAAAATGGGAGAATACTTAGCAGAAATTCGCAGCCTTGTGAATAAGGGTAAGCGAAAAGGCGAAGCTAGGAAAAGCCCTAGAAGCACTAGCGCCGATTGTCTGCAATTAGATAACGCCTGTGAGGGACTGCAAGTAGAAATTAGAAAAATTGAGCAGCTGTTTGAAGAAATAAATAAGCTCAAAAATGTGGCCGTGGATCAACTAGAAAAAGACTTAGTTGAAATCCTAGAGCAAGCGCAGTTTGATGACGGTGCGATGAGAAAGCTGTCACAACTTCTTGCGGTAGACTCAACCCAAGTGGTAGCAAGCGTACAGCGCATCCTAGGGTTAGGGGTCGACAACTCGCAAGTAGAACAGCCGCGTACAGATGGAGAAGAATTAAGAGCTAGAGCTACTGTACATATTCTTCAGAGCCGTGGCGAGGGACAGTCGAGTGACAGCGCACCACCCAATTTTCAAGACGCGCTGAAGCAGTTACGTACCAATGAAGTCCCTAAAGACTTGCAGCTGGCCGAATTTGACCCAATCGCGGCCGCAAGAGGTGATTATTCGCGCGATAGAATCGCGCCAGTAACACAAAATAGGCATTATATATTGCCACAGAGACAAATGATTCCTCATTTGCAGAAAGAGCAGCCCGCGAGAGAGCCGCCAAAGCTGCCGGAATTCCTCTCCAAGAAGTCGAGGAGGATTTGCCAAGGTAGGAATGATACACTTACTTCTGAAATGGGGTTAACAAGTGTAGTATGTTCCGCGTTCACCGCGATGGCTCTGCCAGAGGTCCCAGTGTTTGAGAACGGGCAAGGAAAAGGGTTTGACAAATTTCTGCGCTCTTTTATGATCAAATATGGGAGATTAAACTTGGGGGATGAAATGCTCATCCACTTGTTGTGCTCGAAATTATCGGGACAACCTCGGGTGGTGGTGGAGACTCTTCCCCTGGAGGTTCGGGAGGGAACGTTCCAAGAATTTGTGGCTGCGTTAACAGCCAAATTCAAGGAATACGAGTCTGCCAGCAGGATGGAGGCATACATTAGCCTCAAAAACATCCTTTACTCTGGGAGTATCTCAGAGTACTGTGTTCGGCTAGAACAGCTGACAAGGGCAGCCTACCCCGAATCGTCGGAGAGGGAGCTTTCCATTCTGCGCACTGGAGAGCTGATCGCACAACTCACTGATTGGCCGGAGTACGTTCAACTGTACACGGAGGTAGAACAGACTCCTGCGGAGGAGGCTTATGAGAAACTAAAGGCCCTGGCACAGCGAATTGAGAGAAGTAGGGAAGTGGCACTACACTTGAAGCACGAGGCCACGAATAAGCTGAGACGTGTTCCCCTCGGGATAAAAGGACGCCAGACGCCACAAGGGAGGAAGTACTCGATTCGTCCTGAGATAGAGCAAAGAAATAAGGATCACTCAGAACGGTCGAACCTGAACCGGAACGGACAGCAAGAAGTAGCGAAGAGTCGAGAATTGCTGTGCCACAACTGCAAAAAGCCCGGACATTTCAGAAGGGACTGCAAGGAACCTTCACAGATACAGCATACTCCCAGAATTTCAAGGGAAGTCTCACAAGGAGGCAAGAACAATGCCACGAATGAACGGGGTGCAGGATCTTTCTCTGCTGTGCTACGGCACTGGGCATGTACAACAGTCGCAAAGAAGAACGCTAGTGACCTGGTAGGCAGTCAGACACTAGAAACGGTGAAGTTTCTTGGACTGCAAAGGGAGGCACTAGTGGATTCTGGATCTCAGATTAGTATCATGCCGCTGGAGCTCCTGTTGACAGCTCAGGAAAAAGGATCTGACATAGATGGAGATGTGGAACAGATTCCGCGACAGGAATATCCACCAGTTTACGATGCTTCCGGCAATTTGATGAGATTCAAAGGTGCCATTCGTCTGACCTTAAAAGTATCCAATGGACCTCAATGCCGAGCTGCGTTCTTTATCAGAAAAGGAGGAGATAATAGGGTAGTGCTGGGGACAAATATCCTGCACGCACTCGGCTATTCGATCCGCAGAGGAGGTCAGCCCTGCAAGGGCGAGCGCAAACCACCACACCAACAAGGGGGATGGCATAGCAAGCGTGCCAGATATCCCATGAAGGGTATGGAAGCGCGGCAGGGTAAAGTAGCTGCATGCACCTACAGCAGACTTGGTGGAAGCAAAGGAGTGGAGCTGACTAAGCAGACCGAACAAACACAGGTGTTGCGGTCTAGCATTGCGTTAGTTCCCGGTTCACATTGCAACACCGCAAACGGTGCAGTAAGAAGCTCCGTCACCAATATATTGGCACCGAGAACATACCGTGTCGGTAAAGTTGTGGAACGGACCGCATCAAATCCACAAAGAAGAGTGCCTCGTCCTCTTCAGCGACCAAGGGAAAATAGAAATGAATCGGTGCGGAAGCAGAGATTCTCTTTCAGAGACAGCAGAGTCAACGAGAGACCGTTGACTTCAGGCGACCGGGTGATTATGAAGGTGCCTATGGAGAAAGCTTCATCAGAACAACCTAAACTGGTCAACGTTTGGACAGGGCCTTCTGAAGTGAACAGATTGAGGGGAAGTAGTAGCTCCTCAATCAAGCAGACAAAGGCGAATAATAAGCCTGAGCGCGTTCCGGATCAGCTAAGTAAGCCCCAGAATGTTGACAATAACCCTGTAAGGTCAACTAAGGGCAAAGCAAGAAGGGGTAGACTTAGAAAAGTTGCAAATTCGAACTCCAAAATTTCGTGTTGCAGAGTCGAGGTCGGAGAGTCGATGGACTTGCTACAGTGTTTTCATCCTTGCGAATGCGGTATTCGCGAGGAACGTGCCAACATGGCGCTAGCAGGCGACGCCAAGGAGATGGATCGCCATGAACCAATGGAAGACGCGATCTAGAAACTGAATCCCGCGACGTGCCTTGGATTTCGACAAGCTGTTTTCTCTTTAAATACACTACGACTACCGACATTCAAACTAGGAGAGAGGAAGAAGAACGATGCGAGCAACCTACAAGGAACCTGATGGAGAAGAACCCGAAGCGAAGAGAAGGAAAACGACCAGGAACCCGGAAATCATGTATCTCCGAAACCCCGCAGCGAAACGAATGGAGCAGGCACCAAGCATGAAGCAGCGAGGACGGTACCACGGACAAGTCCCCGGAGGTGACTTTTTCAAGGAGGGGCGTGTAAGGAAGAAGGAGCGTTTTGATCAAATAAATTATCGGATAACTTGACCTACGCGCGCCAAGAGCGCTTGTCGATTGTTTTTGTTCAGTAGTTCTCGGTTGGTGTCGGCAGGGAGCGGCGGTGGCCGCATTGTTACTTTTATTTCTGTTCTTTTTCTTTGTGAGTCTTTTCTTGTACTGCCCATAAGGCAGGCTTCTGCTTTTCCAGTGTTCTTTTTTTCGTTAGTAAAGTTTTCGTTATTTTTCTGTCGCAAATCCTTCTACCCCCGTGGCCCGCCACCCAAATCCTATTTTTATATTTTTACACGAATATTCTTGGACCTTCCTGGTGGCGAACTCAGCTTTCAGTCAGGTTCTGAGGGGAGATAGGGTTACAGTCAACTGATTTTGGTCCCGAAGGCCTGCGGAAAATGTTATACGTGGAGTGGAGTTTCGTTTTGAAAGATTTCATCTTTCTTTTTGCTGGATGGTCAGGGAAATTCCAAAAAAGCTCATTTTTTCGAATATTGCTGAATTCCTGGCAGCAAACTGAGCCTTCGTTAAGGTTCTGAGGGGAGCCTGAGCTTGCGAGCATTCAAAATTGATTTTGGTCCCGAAGGCCTGCGGAAAATGATATTTGTGGAGTAGAGTTTCGTTTCGAAAGATCTAACATTTATTTTCGCTGAATGGTCAGGGAATTTCCAAAAAATGCTCATTTCTAATATTGCTGAACCTTCCTAGCGGCGGGGAGATAGGAGTGCATTCAAGCGATTCTGGTCCCGAAGGCCGACGGAAAAATGATATTTGTGGATTAGAGTTTCGTTTTGAAAGATTTTATCATTTATTAGGTTGTCCGGAAATTAATGCAGGTTTTGAATTCCAACCGCAATAAGTCATACACTTCTCATTTCTAAGTAGGGTGCAATACATCATTCGATAGAGCAAAGCAAGCTCTACAAGATGGCATTCTTGATCTTGCAACAGCTCTATTCCACCACGAGTTTCGAGCCAAAGACTAAAAAGATTCAACTACACAAAAAATCGAGAAAAATCGTAACTCAGTTCATAAAAATCCTACAAAAATTCTATCTCGCTCACATAAACACTGTCCACATAAGACGTATATGTACGCCGTTGCCGTATTTTTTTCTCGGTTAGAAACCAAGAAAACGAAGATTTTCATGTTTCTGCCAAAGTGATCTTGTGCCGTTCCCACATAAGTAGTTGTATACTACTTTACCTGTAGAAGTACAAACGTAAATTTCCAGCTCTCTACAAGCTTTAGTTTTCGAGAAATATCGAATACACTTTTCCTAGTCATGTGGTTCAAGCTAAAATTCAAATTTCTCGAGACTGAAGCTTGTAGAGAGCTGGAAATTTACGTTTGTACTTCTACAGGTAAAGTAGTATACAACTACTTATGTGGGAACGACACAGGATCACTTTGGCAGAAACATGAAAATCTTCGTTTTCTTGGTTTCTAACCGAGAAAAAAATACGGCAACGGCGTACATAGATGTCTTATGTGGATAGTGTTTACGTGAGCGAATTAGAATTTTTGTAGGATTTTTATGAACTGAGTTACGATTTTTCTCGATTTTTTGTGTAGTTGAATCTTTTTAGTTTTTGGCTCGAAACTCGTGGTGGAATAGAGCTGTTGCAAAATCAAGACTGCCATCTTGTAGAGCTTGCTTTGCTCTATCGAATGATGTATTGCACCCTACTTAGAAATGAGAAGTGTATGACTTATTGCGGTTGGAATTCAAAACCTGCATTAATTTCCGGACAACCTAATATTTTCGCTGAATGGTCAGGGAAATTCAGAAAAAGCTTATTTTTTCGAATATTCCTGAACCTTCCTAGCGGCGAACTGAACCTTCATTCAGGTTCTGAGGGGAGATAGGAGTGCATGCAAGCGATTTTGGTCCCGAAGGCCTGCGGAAAATGATATACGTGAAATGGAGTTTCGTTTCCAAAGGTTTCATCTTTTTTTTGCTTAATGGTCAGCGTTCAAAAAAGCTTATTTTTTCGAGTATTCCTGAACCTTCCTAGCGGCGAACCTGAGCCTTCATTCAGGTTCTGAGGGGAGATAGGAGTGCATGCAACTGATTTTGGTCCCGAGGGTTGGCGGAGAATGATATTTGTGGAGTGGAGTTTCGTTTCCAAAGGTTTCATCTTTTTTTTCTGAATGGTCAGGGAAATTCAGAAAAAGCTCATTTTTCCTAATATTGCTGAATTCCTGGCCGCAAACTGAGCCTTCGTTCAGGTTCTAAGGGGAGCCTGAGCTTGCGAGCATTCAAAATTGATTTTGGTCCAGAAGGCCTGCGGAAAATGATGTTTGTGGATTGGATTTTCGTTTTAAAAGATTTCGTCCCTTTTTTTGCTGAATGGTCAGAAAAATTCCAAAAATGCTCATTTTTTCTAATATTGCTGATCCTTCCTAGCGGCGAACTGGGCGTTAGGTTCTGAGGGGAGATAGGAGTGCATTCAAGCGATTTTGGTCCCGAAGGCCTGCGGAAAATACGATATAAGTACAATGAATACAGTAAATACAATATGATATAAGCGGAGTGGAGTTTCGTTTCCAAGGGTTTCATCTTTTTTGCTTAATGCTCAGCGTTCAAAAGAAGCTTATTTTTCGAATATTCCTGAAGCTTCCTAGCGGCGAACTGAGCTTTCAGTCAGGTTCTGTGGAGAGATGGGAGTGCATTCAATCGATTTTGGTATCGAAGGCCGGCGAAAAATGATATTTGTGGAGTGGAGTTTCGTTTCCAAAGGTTTCATCTTTTTTTTCTGAATGGTCAGGGAAATTCAGAAAAAGCTCATTTTTCCTAATATTGCTGAACCTTCCTAGCGGCGAACTGAGCCTTCATTCAGGTTCTGAGGGGAGATAGGAGTGCATGCAAGCGATTTTGGTCCCGAAGGCCTGCGGAAAATGATTTACGTGGAGTGGAGTTTCGTTTTGAAAGATTTCATCTTTCTTTTTGCTGGATGGTCAGGGAAATTCCAAAAATGCTCATTTTTTCTAATATTGCTGAACCTTCCTAGCGGCGAACTGGGCGTTAGGTTCTGAGGGGAGATAGGAGTGCATTCAAGTGATTTTGGTCCCGAAGGCCTGCGGAAAATACGATATAAGTACAATAAATACAGTAAATATAATATGATATAAGTGGAGTGGAGTTTCGTTTCCAAGGGTTTCATCTTTTTTTGCTTAATGCTCAGCGTTCAAAAGAATCCTAGCGGCGAACTGAGCTTTCAGTCAAGTTCTGAGGAGAGATAGGGATGCAGTCAACTGATTTTGGTCCCGAGGGTTGGCGGAGAATGATATTTGTGGAGTGGAGTTTCGTTTTCAAAGGTTTTATCTTTTTTTGCTGAATGGTCAGGGAAATTCCAAAAAAGCTCATATTTTCTAATATTGCTGAACCTTCCTAGCGGCGAGCTGAGCCTTCAGTCAGGTTTTGAAGGGAATGTGACGCGAGCATTCAAAATTGATTTTGGCTCCAATGCAACGATATTTGTGAAGGTGGGGTTTGGTTTTGAAAAGTTTCATCCCTTTTTTCCTGAATGGTCAGGGAAATTCCAAAAAAGCTCAGTTTTTCGAATATCCTAACCTTTTTAGCGGCAAGCTGAGCCTTCCGTCAGGTTTTGTGGGGAGTTAGATTTCGCGAGCATTCAAAATTGATTTTGGCTCCAGTGGAATGATATTTGTGGAGTGGAGTTTGGTTTTGAAAGGTTTCATCCCTTTTTTGCTCAATTTTCAGGAAAATTTATAAAAAAAGTGAGCCTTCAGTCAGGTTTGAGATGAATTAGATTTCAGTAAATGTGCTTTGTACGCAAGCATTGAGCGAATCCTGCTGTCGTAGGAAAACGCTGAGGGGCTTTAGAATTCTAGGTTTGAAAATTGGGCCAAAAGATACTTTTGACTTTTTCTACTTTGAGAGCATCGTACTTTTGACTTTAAAAGAGCAAAGAGCAAAGCCAAATTGGTCTCGCTTTCAAATCAAGGAATTTATGCGTCAAGACATTTTTAAGTTCTTGAGCTCCACATATAAATATCAAAAAAAAACTTTACCGAAAGATGCTTTGAGGTTGCCTATCTCAGAGAAAACCTGCTTTTGCCTTTGAAAGAGAAAAGAGCAGGGCAAATTTGGTCTACTGGCAGAGAAGACCGAGCAATTTCTGCAACAGGACACTTTTTTTAAAAACAGTTCTTAGCCTCAAGATACTCTAAGAGCATTCTACTTTTGATTCTAAAAGAAAAAAGAATAGGGGCAAACTTGGTCGCTGGCAGATCTAGGAATTTAAAGCTACTTTTTCTAGGAGTTCCTAAGCTTCACAGAAATTCAAAAGACTTCGCCGAAATATACCTTCGAGGTTGACTATTCTAGAAACTATCTGCTTTGCCTATAAAAGAGAAAATAAGGGCGAATTTGGTCTTACTGGCAGAGAAGAGCAGAAAATTTATCTAACAGGACAATTTTTCTTAGAGTAATTCTTGGGCTTAAGAGACTTTGCCGAAAGATAATTTTGAGATTTGATACTCTAAGAACCTCCTACTTTTGCCTTCAAAAGAAGAAAGCAGGGCCCTTCTAGCAGAATTGACCAGGGACTTTATGCGACAGGATACTTTTTCTAAAAACTCCTACGCTTCACAGATAAATAAAAAAAAACTTCACTGAATGATATTCTTGACATATTCTACTCTAAAAACATCCTACTTTTGCCTGCAAGAGAAAAACTGGGACAAACTTGATTTTGCTGGCAGCAGATACCGGGAACTTCACGCAGAAGGACACTTTTTAAAACATTCTGTGTTCCGCATTTGAAATTATAAGAATTTGGCGAGAGTTTTTTGGGGTTCTTCCACTCTAGGAACATCCTACTTCTGCCTCCAAAGAGAGAAGAGCAGGGCGAATTTGGTCTCGCTGGCAGAAACACCAGGGACTTTATGCGACACTTTTTCTAAGAATCTACGCATGAGAGATGAATTTTGGAAAACTTCGTTGAAAGATACTTTTAACATTCTGTAATCTTACAACGTCCTGCTTTTGTCTCCAAAAGGGGAAAGAGCCAGACAAACTTGGTCAACTTGGCAGAAAATAGCAGGTACTTAGCTCGAAGGGAAACTTTTTTAGCATTTGGCTTAAAAAACTTTGCTAAGAGATACTTTTGAGATTTTCTGCTTTAAGAACGTTTTAACTTTGCCACCAAATAAAGAGCCTACAAGGCTTGGTCTCGCTGGAGGAAAGACCGAGGTCTTGCTCCACGAAAGATAGGGACTTTATGCGGCAGACATAAAGTCCTTATCTTTTTCTATATATCTAAGTTTTTCTTAATTCCTAGCCTTGTAAAACTTTGCGGAAAGGTGCATTTGATATCTTACACTCTACGAGTTCTTTATTTGTCCTCAAAGGAGAAAAGACTAGAGCGTACTTGGTCGCACTGGCGGAAAATATCACTTTATCTGTAGTTTTGGCCTTCTCTTTCAAGGAACAAGCTCAACGCTTTTCAAGGCATAGCAATGTCCATAAAATCAATTTGGTCTTTGATCTAAAGCAGCTTTCCTTTACTAGAGAGATATCTTTGCTGATTTCCAGTGATTAGATCTAGGAATTGGGAGGTTTTGGGAATAGGATTTCTGCGAGGATGGTAGTAAAGATGGAATGCAGATGATTTCCCACTACTGAAACCTTGCTCGTTCAAAGCGTAATATCTTGTTTGTACTATCAGTTTGGCTAAAAAAATAAGTTCGGTCGTTTTAACGTTTGTAGCAAAGTTACAATTTGATTTATGTACCAGTGTATGGTACCATTGGCAAGCGCAGATTAGGGGGAATTGGATGGTCTACTCTATTTGAGCGCCACCTAATATTTTGACAATGAAATTGTGAGAAAAGTGAGATAGTTACATTTTTTCATCTGATGTTCTCACAATTTCATTGTCAAAATACTAGGTGGATATTTTGACAAAGAAATTGTGAGAAAAGTGAGATAGTTACATTTTTTCACCTAATTTTCTCACAATTTCATTGTCAAAATATTAGGTGGTAATAATATGTAACTATCTCACTTTTCTCACAATTTCTCACATTTTCTGATTTTCGGAAACTAATGCTCCGTAAACGAGTCGAAGCTGATTGTGAGTGTAAAATGCACAACTGCCATTCACACACCAAATTCTGAAATTTCCAACGACTCCTACGACCATAGATGGTTAGATTCAAACATCTTGAATGCTCAAAAACTGATTTCCACACGCAAATGCCTGGAATTCTCCCAGTTTTGACTGCGGAGCAGATCATCACAATATCCGTTGTAGTTCGTCATGTAGCCAAAGAATTTATGTATTTAACCGTCATATAATTCATTTGTGCACTCACTATTGGCTAAGAACCAAACTTAAAAGTTCGAAAAAGCGATTGTCAGAGATCCGACCATATAAGGGCATGATTGTCATTTTTCGATGATAAAAAATTTTGACTAATTGATATGTAAGAGTAGAAGACTGAAGTTACCTCTTTAAACTGAAATGAGTTCAAACCTATTCACAATGGCTCCCGAACGTATGTATCAGCGTATCTGCCCCAACCCACTTGCTAGCGACCCGTAGGGTCGCTAGTCTTGTATATAATGCTGAATATCTGTTTGTCTGTCTCTATGTATGTAAGTAGTCTGTATGTACGTGCGTTTCGAATGGAAATTTTTATTTCTGGACCGATCCGGACCGAACTTGGCACACATACGCTTCGGGGTGGAGTGGGTGTCGTAGGCTACTTTTCGTCACCGATCGATATCGATTTTATCGATTTTTATCGATTTTTTTGCAAAGCTTGAGCTACAGGGCTGAGAGTTGGGAGAGGGTAATCGAGCATGGCGATTCCGAATACAATATTAGTTTTTGGTATTACCTATTACTTTTATCGATTTCTTTTCAAAATTTGAGCTGAGGGGCTGGGAGTTGGCACAGGAGGTAAGTGGGCATGCTGATTTCGAAAACAACACAGGGAACGGGAAATGAAGTGTAGAAGTGGGCACAGGGAAAGGCTGTAGGGGACAGGGATGAGACCTTTATTACAGTGTTTTGACAGGGCCGGGCGGAGCCGGGTAAGCCAGCTAGTTTCCTACAAAAAATTCTTTGTGCTCTCTTTAAAAATTGCTCATGCAGAATGTACTGGCAGGGTGCACTGTGCTAACATAAACTTTTACTCTCAGAAAGCCAATTTCTATGGATTGCATCTCAAATTTGTTTTTTTTCTCTTGATTTTTTTTAGCTATTCTTTGAATACAACAGTCTTTGCATAACGGCATGTAATATTCGATATTCTGTATGTTACAGTAATGCAAAAGCAAGCACTGTTCATCAAACAGCTTTTTCGTTAGCAAAATCAAGTATCAGGAGGTTTGTTACTTGCTCGCAAATGAAGCACAAATAGTGGGTTTTTTTGACTCACTCGCGAAAATATTCATGGTACAATGATTTCATTCAATGTAATCTTTCATTATAAGCTATTCAATGATGGCAGCAGATATGTGTGCTTAGCCTTATTTGGGAACATTACCATGTCAAAATAAGCGATCTTGAAGCAAACTTAATCTCTTCTACTCGCTTCTCTCTCGCTTGCTTTTTTTACATCCCACATTGTCGCTATGATAACCAAAAGCTCGCTCAGTCTATCAAAATTAAGTTTGCAAGTAATGTTGGTCCAATAAGTCATGACATTTTAAATCGAACATTAGCAAATTGGACAGAGTTCAAAACAACTTAGTACAAGCACCCATCGTGGTGGCAATGATCCTTTTATTCTAAACATAGAAACGAAGCGAGTGCAGTTGCTAATAACCCGTTGACAGTCCTTTTAATTGTGTGTAAATCAGTCCTCATTTTTGCGGCAATTAAAACGATATTTTTAAAAATCTCAAAGTACATGGTGGTGGCGGCAGAGTCATTATAAGATTTCAGAAGCTGTAAAACATCAAAATGCACCAAAAATAAGCAAGCGTGAAGAGAAGAGTTCATTAGTTTACAAGTGCAAATTTCAACGATGGAATCATGTGAGTAACTCCTGAGATGAGAAGTCTAACGAGTAAAGCTGTTACATTTAAGCCTTAGCTTTAGAACTTGAATGGGGTTGAATGGGGGTTTGAATCAAGATTTTACGAGCATGAGACAGCGCTTGTAAAGATCACTTGTACCCTTTGCTCCAACCAGATCGGCGGCTGAGGGGAGGGGCTTCATGACCTAATTAAGGCTAGATCAGAGAGCATGTCTGCGAGGAAGTCGCAGACTGCGTCGCGGACGCGAACAGTCGCCTCCTAGGTCATGAAGCCCCGCCTTCCAGCAGCCGATCTGGTTGAAGCAAAGGGTAGATTGTGGCATTTCCTCAAATCAGTCTATCTCACAACTCTGACGCATTATTAGGGGCTTAACGGAAATGAAGGGATCGCTTTATTTTTATTTTTATTTTTATTTTCATTTCATTTACCACATATTTTCATTTCATGTAGTTTTTTATTCATTTCCAGCTCAAGGTTCATAATTTGTAGATGTGATTAAGCTCGCATTTCAGCAAGCACAAAAATTACCAAACATGTAAATGAACTAGTATAAATATTGGCTGAATGAAAACAATATGTTTTTACACCTATCAGAATAAAAGCATCCGATCAGCTCTTTTTCTTAAGAAATCTGCAGTTACCCTCCGAGTGTGTCATTACTTTCCGTTTACCCCAAAATTTATTCGCGAGCATTAGTCAAATTGGCTAGTACTTTGCGGGAATTGTGAGCCAATTTTAGGCACTATGATAAATCGCTTTATTTTCACACTTTTTGAAAGGTTTGTTTACAAACCTGACGTGAAGTGCATGTAACGCACAAAAAGCTTATTCGATTTGAGAAGCTGTACAATGCAGGTCAGCATGATTTTTAGATGCTACGGGGGAACGGAATGTTTACTAGCGAATTATTGCTTTGGCTGTTGAAGCTTGCCCTTGAGAACTTTTTACAAGTTAAAGCAACATATTGATACTCCGTAATCTACGGCTTTTCATAGACAAAAGAAGAGAGACTTGCTAAGTGTAACCTTGACATGAAATTTTTCTTGAACTATCGAATGCCAGGAAAGTGCTGTGCTCTTCGCGAAAGCGCTATTGTCACGTTTTGTAATTTCTTTCTAGCTATCAACGATACAGCAAACTTCGTAAATCTCCTGTAACGATTACTCAGAGTGGATTTATATAAACCGTTTCAGCCGTCAGTCACGTGTGCTACAGCGAAGAGGAACACTAACAACACGAGCATAATACAAAGCTGGCTAATCCACAACAAATCATGGTTGCGAAAAACGGTAGTTGCGCATTTTATGCGCAAATAAGCTAAGGTTAGTAGAGAGGTGTTTGTCATCATCCACGATATCAAGTTGAGATTGTGAATGTCTTTAATGGATCTTTCCAGAAAATGAAAACTTAGGACGCCATAAAAGCTTACGGAGCTTTGCAGTACTTTGAAGTACGCTTTGTGCATCTTTACCAGGACAATTTTTCAGCTCAGTTAATGAGGGGATGTCAAATGAGGACGCCGCTTACCCTGAGAACGAAAGTTCCAAAGAAGTGGAAGAGAAGAAAGAAGAATAAGAGAAGAAGAAGGGACAAGGAAACTATTCGAAAGCAATACAATTACGACCATGGAACAGAGAAGAGAGAGTACCAGCTAGAAAAAGCCGTACGGGTTTTTTAATTTTCGCTCTGGACGTGCTGTAGATTCGGCCATGGAGACACGTCATGAACAAGCAATGCAATATGCTTACGGAAAACGGACAGTCATGGAGACGACGAGCGAATCAGATGCGCAAGAGAGCATCTTTAGGTCGTACGCAAGCCGATCTACCTGATGTGCCACCCAAGAAGGCTGATGGAACCGTAATATAAACAATGGTAATGACAAGCAACCATCCCGGCCATTCACCATGAGGAACTAAACGCTAACACTGACAGCCGGATCTCATCCCATCCACATTCTGAGATGTATGTCCATCCATCGTAGTGGTGTTGTGGAACTGACTTTTTTACGATTCGCCCACCAATTGAGTATATCACCTCTGATCTTTGCAGCGGCGTATCCGCAGCGCCATACCTTCGATACATAGAGCCACGTACTCTGGTAACCTTCACTTTGAGTGTCATGAGAGGACACAACCTTCACCTGGAGAGGAATACAGAAGTCATCCGGGGCGAAGCCCGGATATTATGATATAACTAATGACTAACTATGTAAGGATGAATGTGAATGAGGCAATTATAGTAGGGACATCCAGAAAAAGCTCAAAAAACCGAAGGATCGCGTTTTTATGGCCTTTTTTTGCTGGAAAGAAGGTTTTTCTTCAAAAATTCAGTTAGAAATTAGGATGAAACTTATCAATTAACCTTTCTGTAGACTGCGATTGAGCGTTGGAGGTTCATGAAAGCCGCCGGAATTCAATAAAAACGAGAAACTGCGCTGAAATCTTGCGCAGAGAGTCGCCACATAAATGCTGGTCTATCTCGTTATGGAGTGATTTTCAAGACCTGCGACGTTGTCAGTGCTCCTGGCCGTCTCATGAGGATCACAACGATATATAATATTATAGGGTTTTGTTATGACCCCGCGGAGATCAATGACCAGAGCCAAATGCCCCGCCGGCTCTGGTCTGTCTCCGCTGCTCGTCTGCGTCTCCGCGCGCTGTGCGCTACCTCGCTACCCCAAACGCGGGGCGCGGGGCATTTGGCTCTGGTACCCTTTTCTTCGCTGTTTCGAACCCGATTTTAGCAAGCTATATATCATTTTGAAGCTCTTGATCTCTATTTTCACGCTGACAACGTCGCAAGACTCCTTTTTAGGATTTAAACGAGAAATCCGGCAAAAATCTTGTTTTCGAAAATCTCTCGTTTTTCTCCTAGTTTGACTCTTTTCACGCAGTTTTTTTGTGTAGTCGATAGGTCTTGTTTCTGTCTATAATGTAGACAACGTCGCCGAGCTTATTTCTCTGCTTATGCCGGTTTTTTTTGTGAAAATTACAAAAAAATGCGTTTTTCTTTACCTTATTCTTTTTCAGTGGTTTCGCAACGAATTTTCTCCAGCTTGGACGATACTTGCTCAGAATGATGAGCGGAAGAATCCAGACAACGTCGCAGGGTACAAGAGGGACGGCGCGAGGGTAAAAATTTATTGGACGCATCAAAAATCAAAACCCCGTGTTGCGAATTGCTGGTCTTGAAGCGAAAACTTGCACTTAAAAAAGCCGCCAAACGAAAGATTTCAAACCTTATTGCAGCATTTTTATCTGGTTTTCAGCAGTTTCTCTTGCTTTTTATATCTATTTTACGTCACTTTTTCTTCTCTATCTTCTTCAAACAACCTTCACTAATTATGACGTCAGATGTTCAAACAACCTTCACTTTTGGCGCCCTGTCTCTAGACTATCGAAGGTATGCGCAGCGCATTGATGTGTTTCCGTACTATTGTGTTAGTGATTGTATTAATCTTAGCGAAGCTTCGGCATGTACGCCGTGTGTATAAAAGACCGTATTTGAATAAATTATCAACGGCTCAACGCGTCTAATACAGTATCCAACTGCAGTGCATAACAAGAGAAAGGGTGTAGGCCCTCCTGAACTCGCTCTAATTGCGATGGCTACGATAGGTCAGCGCGTCTCAGAGGTCACGTCTTAATTGGCTGTTTTGATAAGGCGAGCGGTTTACCTAAGCAGATGCGCTGCGGAAAGGAGAGTTCCTCAGTAATGAACTCCCTCTTCCAGACCCTTGACGGAGATGTCGTAGACGCATGATGTCAACCGAATGCTGCTATTCTGCTGCCTTACCTAATAAACTCGCTGCTACCACTAGACTGACGTGCTGCCAATCACGGAAACTGTGGGATATGTTTGCTTCGACTACTGAAGTACTCTATTTTTGTTTGAGTAAGGTGAGTGCTGGTAACTCTTTTTACTCCATGTGTGCAATCCTTGCTGCATCGTGTATCGTCACATTCATCTGTATATGTGAACTAAACGAAGCTTGCGAGGAAAACACACGTTTTGGTTTGATTAGATAACGCGAAAACCGAGATTTTTCTCAGTGCATTTTGTTGCCAACATCTTGATTCTGCGCCGATTACAGCGGTTGCATAATTATATTTACGTAATTCATACAAATACTTATCAGTTTTGAACCTAGTTTTAAGCATGAAGGAGAATATCGGATATCACTGTTTCGTGAGCTTCAGAAAGCTAAGAAGTAGAATCTAGCTCAAAAATTTGATCTACAAGCAGTGGTTTATGAATATTCAAAATTCCATGCACAACCCCAAAAATTAGCGAGAAATGAGTGCAGCGTTTGCGCAAAAAAACCAGACATACCAAACAGATGCCTTGATATTAAGCAAAAGTTTTGTAAAGGAAACTAACATATAAATTATTAGGTATCGTCCAGAGTTCATAGAAAAACTATCTGTTGTACTTTGAACTGTGGGTCGGTTCGAGTGTGCTTTCCTTTCGACGCATCATGCAATTCACAACGTTCAAACATGTGACAATGCATGAAGCAGAAATGATGCACGCAAACAAAATGTGGCAACAAAAGTAATCAAAATGAGATGAGAAAACTATTCATATAATTACTCAAGAAATTCAAAACCACGTTTTTAGAAACAAACCTGATTGATACGATCAGGATAAAGTTAGGCCGTAGAATAGCAAAATGCAGCGAAAAGCAGCTTTACAGAAATGGGACTGGATAAGCTGAGGATAATCCCTGCGTTCAGATCTGAATATTATAGTCTTCAGCGCACCTCGAGGTGTGCTGGAGACTTTCGAAAATAAAGCCGCAGTAGACTCGTCCGCAATGGCCGCAGCGCAGGCGCCCGCGTCCCACTAGCTGGGTTACTGTAGTAGACGGTGGGTTCAGAAGGGCCGTCTCCTCACGAGAAATGCTTTCGCTAGGCAATCTACCGTATTAGGTTTCATGCTTATTGCTTGAAAGGGGTCTTACTAATACGCATGTTTTATGATTCGGAATGCCGTTCCATTGCTGAAGTTTACATGTCAAAGTTTTCACAAAGTAAAAATTGCAACTTTTCTATCAACTACTGCTGGTGTCAACATGCGACGCCACTGTGTCATGCAGAACAATTTTCTCAAAACAAAACCTAGGTACGAGACGTTGGCTCCTCCCGAGAGGGAGGAGCCAACGTCGCGAACCGTTACCTGAAGCGATTTCCGAAGCATTCTCTCTTTGTAAACGACTTTAGGCAGCACGAGTTGGGCAATCATACACTTGGGGGCCCCGCAGTTGCAAGGTATCAAATCTCATCAACCCCAATTTGGGTGGACGGTGCCTTTAAAAACCCTCAAACGACCCTTCATCCTTCTCTTGACCTCCAGAAGCTCAGAGTGTGACATTCTGGAGTACATTCCTTTTCTAAAGAGTCAGATTTTTGAGAACTGTACGCCCGATTTTCTGTGACTGCACTTTACAATCGCACGTAACTTGTAGGCTGATTTTGTTCTGAATGGGCTTATTGAAAGGGTCATAATTTTTCTAGGGGTGAGGCGTTCGGCTCCAAGTTTCCATTGTAGTAAGAAGAAGCTATGAGCTCAATATCCATACAAGGAATGGAGCGATTTTCAGATTCTGAAGGCAAGTTGAGCGGTCAGGCGCAACCCCTTAAAAGCTCAGGCAGCCTGACCTTCAGAGGGGTTGCGCCTAACCCGATTAACTTTATCACCGAAGAAGCTTTTCCACCTTAGTTTTATATGATTCGCTAGCATAAACCTCGATAATTCTGCGATAGATGTTTGAGTTTACCTCGACTTGTTTTGGCTTTGTGGTGATCGGTGAAGTTGAAGTACTCGAGTTAGAAAACAAACGCGGTGACTAACGTTTTGGTAGCACTACTTAATCCATTATTTGAAAGCGATATGAAGTTTAATTTCTACCATAGACTGATAGTATTACTCATACTTAAGAATGCAAAAAAGGTGACTTATTTTACTTTTGTGACCAAGTTAATCCTATTTCAAAATCACGCTTTTTATACTCTAGAAAACACTAGAAAATGTCATAGGTAATGGTTTGCAAGGCTCGTTTAGGTGATTTTGCATTCTGAGTATGGAAATCATACCCAATTCACACAAAAAGCTTCTTTGGTAAAATCTTCATCTTACCTTACGGTATGTGTAAGGTAAGGTGAAGAATTGAAATTTGGGTGAGTCTTCATCAGTCAAGTTAATCAGCATGCTATTCACTTCACCTTACTCGACCGTAGTATTTCCCCAATTTTTTGAATAAATTCGCTTCTTGATTACCCCCTCCCCCCCCCCCCCCCCCACCTTGCTCTTACCCCCAGTACGACCCTCCAGGTCGGGCGCGCCTGACCCCACGCTCAACCCTGGTAATATCCTTTTCCCAGCTGAAGTGTGCTCTGTAGGCAAGCACAACTTTAAGAATTTACACGGTTTTTTTTGAAAACCTTTTTTCTTGTTTTGAAAATGAGTGTTAAAGTAGAGCAGCTTTTTTCTCTAACACCGCCAAGTGTGGAAATTTGAAAATTAATTTGAAAAGGGGTGATTTTTCAAAAACATTCTTGTGAGGCAGCATACCGAAAATCAATGTAATTTTGGCCCTCCTGAGTACGCCTTGGAATAAGAAAATGTCTTCTAAATCAGATTTAAAATTGCTCTAACTAACCGGTCAGGATGGATACTCTTCTGCATGCATAAGAGAACTGTTAAGAGTACCAGAAGGTTTTGCGCGTTTGAGGTTTCACAATCGCTTTGAACGTAAGGTCATTACTTACGCGGTTTTTTTTGCAAACACATTTTCGTGATTGATGGAACAAATTCCTGCAAATACAACTGAACCTGTGTGATAGTGCAAATTGTTCTCTACAACCTCAGATCGGAATGAAAAAGGCTAGTATATTCATTTGCACAGGAAATCATGAAGGTATGAAAACTCCATTTTTTCTTTGTTTCAAAACGCTGGTCTGATTCTTCTAATTCTCACATTTTTGAGAAGAGGTCTTCTTGAGTTGCGTAAAATGTATTTTGTAGAGTTTGTTTAGTGCTTTCTCTGACCTAAATTTGAGCTTGTATCTCTCAGTGGTTTCCACGTGGCACTGTTTGTAATGTTAGTACCGGTGATTTTGGCGCCCTGTACATCGTTTTGATGACTCTTCTAATTATGATAACAACTTCGTGCGCGTCAGTTCATTAGAAAGCCGTCAGAGTAATTCTCCAAATCATCTTCATAGTGTTGTAACGATGACTGATAAACTTATTAAACTCGAGAAATCTTAAATGGAAAACTATTGCCAAATCCGCGTCCATTTTTGTAAGCATTTCATCGACATTTTTTTGCAAACACAGCTGTTACAGAAATTTTACGTAACCTGGCCATTCAATTACTGAGAAAAAAACCTAAAGAAGCTAACTTGAATTTTTCTATTTTTGCAGAAGTATTTCGAGCCCTTTTTACAATCGTATCAGTGCAACCCCACATTAAGCTAAAAACAGGCACTGGGCAAAACTCGGAGGGAGTTACGATTAGGGCTCGGCATAGGTGGTTTATAAGCAAGCTGGATATCGTTTTTGGGACGGAAAGCAAAGGGGAAAAATTACGTTTTCAGTCTACGTTCCGTTTTTTGAGGGTTTTCACATTTAGAGTTCAGGGTCAAAGGGGACTTTCTACAATTTTGCGAAAGTCAAGAGGGACTTCGTTTTTGAGCATTTTCAGAAAGCCGCCTCTACCGAGCCCTGGTTACGAATAGTTAGAAATGGAGTCTCAACAAAATTTCTTCGGTTTCCAGTTCATAATTTTTTTCGTTGCAACCTCATGAATATGATTCAATCTATCAAATCAATCCCAATTTTTATTTATAATGTTATATACATATATATGAGCACAATCTTAAGGAATAACGTTAGAAGTGAACATCTTTATCTGGAAGGTCACCATCGTCAGATCGGCGCAAGTTGGGGTAGAATGGATATCGCGGGACGAAAGGCTGAAATGGCGGGATAGAAATTGCAGTAGCGAAAGCATTTACAAACGAATTCCTGATTGCTTTAAATCGATTATAGTTGACTGCACGGAATCACCTAAGCTAAGCGTGCGCCCGCGAGCGTGTCCCTTGCGGGCTAGCACTGGCATTTGCGCGCATGAGTCATCACGGCGCCCATACTCGGCGGCCGCGTTGCAGCCACGCTTTGTGCGTTCAGCCTATAGCGATCCGGGCGATTTCGTGCAATCGACTTTACTAGGGTAGGAGGCGCTGCACATGCGTAACCGTGCGTAAGAGAAACTGCAATTGTAATTTGTCGTACTTTACCTCCATGTTTTCCATGTCCACAACAGTGCCTTCTACACCTTTGACTGACTCTACATAACTGGGTGGTACGGTGTCGCCTAAACAATCGAGCTTTTCGCCCAAGAACGAGCAATTCAAATACGCACCGTCAAGGTAGGGTGGAGGCATCGCCTCCTCCTTTTCTGGAGGAGCAGAAGCTGATGTTGATGGCACACCGTCCTCATATGTTCCTCTTACGGGAACCGTTCCAATCACTATTGGGATTTCCACCTCAATTTTACTATTGATTGAACCTGTAATTGTAAGCTTTACCTGAAATGTAGTGATTTTTTCTCACAACTTAAGATAAAGAAGCTCTCCTTACTTCAATGAAGTATTCAACCTTAATAATAGGACAGTTGTCAAATGAGGGTACGGTAGACGGCACTTGCAAGTAAAGCTGGATGACTCCTTTGCTTTTTTGTGCAATATCAGCATCCTGAAAACAAATTTGTCAAACGATAGAAAATGCAATCGAGGATGCTGTGTAACTTCTCATACAAAAAGTGCGCTAGCTACCAGGTTGAAAGAAATCTCCCGGACACTTGCAAAAAAAACTTTCTGGCTGCTTAACTTCGAGCAAAATGATCCATTCATGGAAACATAGTGTTTGCTACGAAAGAAAATTTGTCTTTAGATACGCTTATTTCATTGGTTTTACAGATTTTGGGATGCCGCTTGCAAAAAGTTTTAAAAACTTTGAAAAATCATTTCTTGCACACTGAAATTGCCCCAATTCAGATAAAGAACTTCAACTCTCCTCTTTTCCCATACAGTTTGGCGAATTTTTAAAATGTGGGCCACAGACTCTTTTTTTAAATCTCTGCAAAGTTTGTCGGTTTTCTTCTCCTAGTGCGAAAAATTATAGAAGGCAAAGTTGTTGAATTTTTATCGTTGGGAGGATTTCCCTATCTTATATATAAAGTTGAATGTCTGTTTGTATGTCTGTCTGTCTGTCTGTCTGTCTGTCTGTCTGTCTGTCTGTCTGTCTGTCTGTCTGTATGTCACCCCCGTGGGGGTGATCAGCATGCTCGATTACACACCCCTCTGCCAAATTCCAGCACCCTAGCTCAAATTTTGCAAAAAATCGATAAAATCGACATCGATCGGTAACGAGTGGACTGTGACACCCGCCGGGGCCCGAAGTGTATGTGTGCCAAGTTTGCTCCGGATCGGTTAAGAAATGGAATTTTCTATTCGGAACATACGGCGGAGCCGGGTAAGCCAGCTAGTTTGGTAATATGAATTAGGGCTCTGACATTCATAATAATCAAAATGACATTAGAACGAGCTCTCTTCCACAAAATTTTACGAGTTTCTTTTTTCGTAGAATTCAATGGAGTGCAAGACAGTTGCGTCAAAAAAAATTTTCAGTGGACGAATTATTTACTAATAGCATCGTTGAAAGAAACAAGAGGATAGACAAACAACTAGAAGTACGACGCCGCATTTCTCTTCATTAGATTAAGACGTCTCGCGGAAGTTCATTCGCACCATTTTCAAAAACTCATAACTTCTTATTTTTTCGAACGATGACCTTCACACATAAATGAATGAACTGAATCGGAGCAGTGAAAGCAAATTCTAAAACTTATCAACTCTATCCCGGTTTTTAGTGCAACACTCAGATTCTTGACGACTCTACGCAAAAAAATCGAAATCTGAGTAGTTTTTTCTACAGCTTATATCTTTATAATGTACCAGTGCTTCACCTCTGCTTCGCAGAGGTTCGCATTGGCATCGTGAACCGTGGTAAACTTACTTTCTGAGAGTTTGCCTCTCAAATCATTGTTCGGTTTATTGCAACGTGAGCCGTAGTTAAAAATGAACCATACTCGCTATCTTAACCTCACATGATGTTTAGTATCTTAAATCATTCCTCACTGTAATTTCGTAACGGACAAACTCCACACAACTTCAGATTAAGCCGCTTATAATAAGTCATGATGCTTTATCGAAGACCATTTTGATACCAATATAATGCGGTATGATTTTCGCTTTCTGAAACATTTAAGCAAATTCTCCGAAAACAATAAAATAATGAATTTTTGAAAGTGATGCGAACGAATTTCTGGGACGACCTAATTAGGTTGTGAAGAAAGTTCCGAGGCATTTTTAGAAATTTAATTTCCTGACGCACTTTTCTGGCGCCGGTCGCCTCAACACAAGTTTGTCATATTGTTCATTAGAAGGAAGTCTAAGCTTTTCGAATTCGCTTCTGATTTCTATCGATGTCATATCGTGTTTGATCTGCACATCAAAAAAGAAACCTTTCCAACCATAAAAAATTCACTGTCCTTTTTCCTGCCATAAAAACAAGGCCAAGAACAAGCAAAGATAATTTACACCTACCTGTTCACCTGTTGCCAATTTACGTCTTTGCGTACGACGGTCGTTGAAAGCCGCCATTTCTATAAAAGAGCGGTGAAGAATGTTGCAACCAAGCCAATGTGCGACATAATTTGAAAACTTGCTCACTTGTTGCCAATTTACGTCGTTGCGTACGCGCATCGCCAGCCGCAGGTGCTATGAAAGAGGACTGTGGAAAGTTGCCACCACCCCAACTTGCGACACAATTTGAAACTTCTATGAGTTTGATTTCGGCCTGTAGATGCGTCATGTAGTTATGTAAGATAGCCTCAAGAAAACTGTTTCAATAGAACAATCTTATTCGAGTTCTGCTTGCAGGATGGGTCCGCTCTGACAATTTCTGAACATCGAACTGGAAAAGTGAACAGTGACCGATATGGAGAAATCAGGCACTGCCGCCGGATCAGGCAATGCGCTTAAAAGCAACGTCCAGACAAATCTGGACATGCGGTGTTCTGATGTGGAAAGCAATTTTGGGGCCCTAACTAAGACATTACCCAAGCGGCAGCTCAAATGGTGAACTCATAGTTGAGATATTCGCCTCCAAACTGAACCCCGGGATCGTATTCGCATGGATTCATGACACGCGTCGGTCCTCGCGCGAAACTGATGTGCGCCATGAATCCATGCGCACGCGATCCCGGAGTCCAGTTTGGAGGTGAATATCTCATTGTGAGCTCACCGCTTATGCAGGGCTCCAAGATTACCCTCCAAGTGAGACCCCCGGCTCAAATCTGTTTGGACGCTGCCTTTGAGCATGGATGAATCACGAATTGATTGTCATCCCTAGTCGGAGGCTTGCTTTTGACTTTAAAACAACACCCGATCAGAAATTGGAAAGATGATAAACCGCCTGAAGTGCATTTGATGAAACAGAGAATAGTGACAAAGATTTTGATGTTGGCAAGTGTCAAAATCAGATGCAATACCTCAATGAGATAAAATGTGCTGAATTTATGAAGCTTTTCCAGCACTTCTTCCAATTCTTTATTGAAACTTTGGCCCTTACAATTTCAAATGTGCAGCGCTAAACCTTCATGTAGGTGGTGAATTTATGAAAAAGTTGTATGCAAAATGTTCCTTTACCGGGCCCGGCACGAGGTGGGCAAATTACAAGCTGAAAATCGTTTTGGGCGAATAAAGCAAAGGGGGTATCGTTTCTGTGATAGGTTAAATGGCAAACAACCTGAGGTCTTACCCGTAAATTGGCTTTCGCGCGCGTCAAATCGCGCCGTCGCTGATTGCCGCACGCGCGACGTCGCTTAACCGTTGCAAGTTAGAACTATGACTACCTCTCAATGTATGCGTAACGATATGGCATTGAATTGCGTGAATGAACGGACATAGGCTAATGAGGACAAGGTATGTACGATTATGAAAAACTTATAGGCTGTTGCATGACGAAGGCGCAATATCTTCGGGCACGAACGCGGTTACATTAGCCGCAGAGCGCATAAGGCGCGAGATTTATAGCGGTGAAGATGCGCGCGCCAGCTTTCGCGCCCGCTCAACTAATACTGCTTCCTCGCCTTCGTCATGCAGCAGGTTTTATGTGATTGATGGTGTACCAGTTTGCGAATGGGGATGTGAATTAAAATGACTCGTTTGCAAAGCGCAGGAGGCGATATGGTACGAAACTTGGTACATACATGGCCACGAGCCTATAGAATGAGTGAAAAGTTTCGTGGAAAATTATGTGACTGAAGGTTGTGGCAAGCTTTTTTCTGAAAATTTCCCACTACCACAGAATGAGCTTAACTTTTTTTCAAATTAGGTGAGCGGGGCAATTGCCCACCTAATGCCCACCTGAGGAAGGCGAAAGTTCTACTTCACATAAGTCTTTCAATATTTCTACATAAGACTGTTCTACATCAAGTTTGCGTAACATTTTGGCTCCAACAAAACTCTTCCTCTCCTTTTAGGAGCAAGAATAGTAACGATGCAGGTTCTTGAAGGAAGAAAGCGCACTCCAATCCAACAACCTACGCAGCTGGCGGGATCAACGACTTCGCCTTTGCCACCATCGCGAAAATCGATATTGGCAAAAGCAAAGTCGTTTCACCAATGTCCATTTGCCAGGAGGGCAGACGTTATGGAGTAAAGCTACGCCGCATTTCCCCGCGGTGTATCCTAAGGGGCATTTGCGTTGCGTCGCCTTTAATTGCACCGCAGAAGTAACACTGCTCGTGGATTGAGCCATATTTCCGTTCAAAGAGTATATTGCAATGAAGAAAACAAAAATTGATGAATTAGATGACTTTTAGGAATGAACACTGAGATGAAGCAAAGGATAAATTGTCAAAAGTTGTTCAGAGCAGTGGGACAGGAGAATTAGTGAAAAAAAGGACAGAATTCCGCCAATGACTTTTTACGAAAAATCAGTTCCTCTTCTTTAAATTTCCCTTGAGGCGCAGACAAGTTCTTCCTTATATGTTTTTTTTTTGAAATCATCCTCAAAACCCGTTTATCTTCCACATTTTGAACTCTCTTTCTATAGAGATTATGAAGATTTGCTCAATCCGCTGGGCAGCGCTAGCTCTCCTGCGACTCCAATTAGGAGCGACGCAACGCAAAGGGCCTTCGGGATATATCACAGGCGAATGCGGCATAGCTTTGCTCCATGACGCCATGCCGCCCATTTGCCACCCTCGTGCTGAGCCCTGCCTTTATTTTCCATCAAGAGTCTGAATGAGTAAAACAGTATGT